>OZ023265.1:23066951-23666951 GCA_964006375.1 Tillus elongatus | reverse complement strand
CCTTCAATGTTCAGCTTTGGCCCCTACTTTGTTTCTTCTCCACATCAATGACCTCCTCTCTAGCACATCCAATCCAATTCACAGTTACGCGGATGACAGCACCCTCCGCCCAAATATACAATATTCTAAGCCTGCCTGTTTAGCCCAATTAGATGAGGATCGCAGACACATGAAGGATTCTGTCTCTGTGGATCTCCAAAAAATATTAGACTTGGGAAGTATAAATCTTGTACAATTCAACTCCACCAAATCTCAGTATTGCTTTCTATCTTATAAGATATACACCAGCCCTAGACCCATCACAATGAACAACCACGTTATTCAAAGTGATGAGTCCCTTTCACTTGTTGGCATTTCTATGGATCGAAATCTCAATTGGCACCAACATGTCACATCAATAGCGGAAGCGGCTGCTAAGAAATTCGGTTTCCTCTTCCGGGCACGCAAATACTGTTCATCAGCTAATCTCTATACCTTATATACTTCACAAATAAGGCCAAACCTCCAATACTGCTCCCACATCTGGGGTGCCGCTGCCGCTTCTATACTCGCTATCCTGGACTCCATTCTGATTAAAGCTGTACGTCTCATCGGCGACCCTACCTTCACCCAAAGGCTGCTATTCCTTGCCCACGACGTGCCGTTGGTCACCTCTCTCTCTCTCTCTCTCTCTCTCTCTCTCTCTCTCTTTTATAAATATCTGCATGGGCACTGTACAGAGGAGCTTTCTTCCATAGTTCCTCCACCTGCTGCCCCCAACAGATCTACCAGGGGAATAGAGCGAATGCACCCTTTTACTGCCCAGGTCACCAAACATAGAACATCTTGTTACGCCCGCACTTTTGTCCCGAGGACTTCCAAGTTGTGGAATTTCTTGCCGGTACATGTTTTCCCTTCTCCTCCGAACCTCCAAACCTTCAAGTCCAGAATTAACAAGTTGCCTCTTTCCTCCTTGTCGACACCCACAGTACGATAGTATTTAAGCTCTGAGCCCTCGTGGTGTGTTGTTGAAATAATAATATGGGTGATTTTGTATATACAAGCGTTCCGAACAGAAACGAAATAACAGACAAATAATTGCGTTAGAGCACTTTGAAATGTTTCATTTTAGTTTTTTTTTAACCCACGTTGTTTAGAGTTGTTGTAGATTGTTCTGTTTTTAATGTGGCTTAACTTTATTATGTGTACCAAGTGACAACTACTGTTTTCGAGAAGAAATGCATAGTTAAAAACTCAGAAAAATAAGTGCATTATAAGCACTTCGTGGGTGTTTAATTTTTGTTCTTTTATTTATTCACATAGTTTAGACTTTTTTTTATTTGGTGTGTACACGTCTGAATAAACCTATATTATTATTATTATTATTATTATTATTATTATTATTATTATTATTATTATTATTATTATTATTATTATTATTATTATTATTATTATTATTATTATTATTATTATTATCATCATTATTATTATTATTATTATTATTATTATTATTTTTATTGTTATTACGAATATTTTGAGGCCCCTATGTGTTAGTTTTCAAATTATTTGTTGTACTCTTCGGTTTTCGCCATCATTTTGATGTGTTGCAGTAGTTTTTACATTGATTGTATTTATATTTTTTAGACATGCTTCATATACTGTTTTATTTATACACAAATTTTTATTTGTAATCATATTTGCTTTGTCTTTTTTTATTTATATGTGAGGTTGTAAATTGTCTTTTATGTACTGCATTTTAAATTTCAATACTTTGCTGTTTTTTCTGCACATTTTGTTTATACCTATCTCTTGTATATATCTGTGTATATTTTACGAACTTTTTATTTGTACACCTATTTTTATTATATCAGATTGTTTGTCAATTGTGTTTATATAGTATATTGTATTTGTTTACATGTTTATCTCTGCACCAATTCTTTTTTACTGATTCTATACCTTTGTGGTACTATATATTTATTTTAAAGGAATCGATAAACCTATATATCTATCTATTATTATGATTATTATTATTATTATTATTGATATGTTTGAGGCAGGTGAGGATAATAATTAACTCGTAGGTTCCAAGAATAATAATGTATAAACAACGTACTAACATAACACTTATGGTTAACTTATGATCTAATTATTACGACGATGTGACAAAGTGTTGACTGTTCAACGGCCTGCGGAAGATAGGCGTGAGATCGTCAGCTGCATGCTCTGTTCTGGTA
Source organism: Tillus elongatus (assembly GCA_964006375.1). Classification (NCBI taxonomy): domain Eukaryota; kingdom Metazoa; phylum Arthropoda; class Insecta; order Coleoptera; family Cleridae; genus Tillus; species Tillus elongatus. The sequence goes on along the minus strand of OZ023265.1, from coordinate 23,664,738 downwards.
AGGTAGTCATGTGCGCATGCTCACTCTCACTGATATTGGTTATTTGATCTACTCAAATCCACAGACATATACATCATATTATTATTATTATTATTATTATTATTATTATTATTATTATTATTATTATTATTATTATTATTATTATTATTATTATTATTATTATTATTATTATTATTATTATTATTATTATTATTATTATTATTATTATTATTATTATTATTATTATTATTATTATTGATGTGTTTGAGGCAGGTGAGGATAATACTTTACTCGTAGGTTCCACGAATAATAATGTATTAACAACGTACTAACATAACACTTATGGTTAACTTATGATCTAATTATTACGACGATGTGACAAAGTGTTGACTGTTCAACGGCCTGCGGAAGAGAGGCGTGAGATCGTCAGCTGCATGCTCTGTTCTGGTGAGTTAGTCATGTGCGCATGCTCACTCTCACTGATAGTGGTTATTTGATCTACTCAAATACATAAACATATACATCAATTATTATTATTATTATTATTATTATTATTATTATTATTATTATTATTATTATTATTATTATTATTATTATTATTATTATTATTATTATTATTATTATTATTATTATTATTATTATTATTATTATTATTATTATTATTATTATTGATGTGTTTGAGGTAGGTGAGGATAATAATTTACTCGTAGGTTCCACGAATAATAATGTATTAACAACGTACTAACATAACACTTATGGTTAACTTATGATCTAATTATTACGACGATGTGGCCAAGTGTTGACTGTTCAACGACCTGCGGAAGAGAGGCGTGAGATCGTGAGCTGCATGCTCTGTTCTGGTAAGTTAGTCATGTGCGCATGCTCACTCTCACTGATAGTGGTTATTTGATCTACTCAAATACATAAACATATACATCAATTATTATTATTATTATTATTATTATTATTATTATTATTATTATTATTGATGTGTTTGAGGCAGGTGAGGATAATACTTTACTCGTAGGTTCCACGAATAATAATGTATTAACAACGTACTAACATAACACTTATGGTTAACTTATGATCTAATTATTACGACGATGTGACAAAGTGTTGACTGTTCAACGACCTGCGGAAGAGAGGCGTGAGATCGTGAGCTGCATGCTCTGTTCTGGTAAGTTAGTCATGTGCGCATGCTCACTCTCACTGATAGTGGTTATTTGATCTACTCAAATACATAAACATATACATCAATTATTATTATTATTATTATTATTATTATTATTATTATTATTATTATTATTATTATTATTATTATTATTATTATTATTATTATTATTATTATTATTATTATTATTATTATTATTATTATTATTATTATTATTATTATTATTATTATTATTATTATTATTATTATCGACTTTAGCCTCAAGAGCTTTCACACTCCCTCAAAGGGGAACATTCACTCATCGCAAGTATTTCAGATACCAAAGGGATTGAGCTCAGATGGAGCCCCTTCCAAGATATCGGGCCCTGAATGACAAAGCGACACAACCTCATTTCCCAGCAATCTCCGTACGGTGTGGGCAGTTGCAAGTAGTACCGCCTTCTGCATAACTTTATAAAGATGCTCTCCAAGGTCCAGTCTCTTAATGTTCTCTCGAAGTTTCTTAGGAAACACACCAGTTGACGACATGACTATTGTGACTATTGGAATCACTCGGACACTATCTGCCCTCCACTGCATATTTACTTGTATAACGAGGTATCTGTACTTAATGATCTTCTCGTTGTACTTTGTCTCTAGATTATTGGTATTCGGGATGGCCACATCAATCAGCCTCACCTTCAACCAGGACTTATCCACTATTATTATATCTGGTCTGTTCTGGGCAACTCGTTGGTCTGTGCGCACGGGCCGATTCCAGTACCAGCTGTATCCTGAGTTCTCTAGAAGAGGCTCAGGAGAGTATCTATAGTAGGGCACCTTACTAAGATTTAAAAGTCCCAGTTTCAGAGCCAGTTCTTGATTAAGTATTTTAGCAACTGCGTTGTGCCTCTCTTTATACTCTGTTGCAGCAAACGCTTGACATCCTCCTGTGACGTGCTGGATAGTCTCTGATGACTGACACACAAATCTACATTTGTCTTGGACCGAATTATCTCCGATTATATACTTCAGGTAGTTTCTCGTTGGTATTGTATGGCCAGCAAAAACCCGTCTTTTTATTGTTATTATTATTATTATTATTATTATTATTATTAATATTGTTGTTATTATTATTATTATTATATCATCATTACAAACATACAAAATGACATTAATTTTAATATAAAATTTAACCACCCTATTGCCTGACTCAACAAATACCTCTAACCCTCTTGGTCCCATAGTTACGGTTACGAAACTATCTGACTAAATATCCGTAGATCAATCTGTGAAAATTTGCTACCATAACGCATTTGCTGCGCTCGGCGTTTTTCTATTACTACTAACACGCACATCAATTTTCTTTGTGAATATTGATCCATATTACATTTTAGAGGCATATGTATCGCTTTTTCTATTTACCACAGACAAATAAATTTTAATCAAACTGAAACCAGCTGAAAATAAATGTAAAATCTCTCATTTCTACAAATAAATCAAGGCGCGTTAGTTACTAATTCCATGAAAGTGTATGAAAATTGAAAGATCAATATTTGTTTTATGTTGGACGATTACAGTTACAATCCACGACGAAATTGTGCGCAAGGGAAAATTAATGATACAAAAATTTAATTATAAATAGCGGGACGTGATACGATTTTAACAGTGAGTGACGGAAAAATTAATTAAACAATTGATTGTGGAATTAATTACCGAGTGCGAACACTCAACAAAGAAAATCAATCGGCTTTTATAATGTTATCCTAAAATTCACACTGTCCTTTTTTTGTAGCAAATAATTATACAGTAAAAAAAGGTATACTTTCAAATGCAAACTTCTAATTTGCACACGAACAAGAGCTGATTTAAAAGAGATATATTTCTGCTATACAGGGCGTGTCAATTAAAACTTCCCCCTGGAAAATATCTGAATTAAAAAAAAAAGCAAAACAAACCGAGCCAGCTCGACTTTGTTTTCACGGGGGATACATGATGCCGTAAGTTTTGGTATTTTGGCAGGGGCGTAAAGTACTCTACAATTATATATGGCACGGTCTATTGAGTGACACCTCATTTTAAAGATTTCTCAATTCTGCTCACGACAACACACAACATAGAAAAATATCGGTTTATATATATATATATATATATATATATATATATATATATATATATATATATATATATATATATATATATATATATAAACCAGGCTTTTTAACACGGCATTTCTGTATACTATACAAGGAGAAAGGTTAAGGGCAAGGACGCAAGGAGACAACGGCATACACATGTTTCAAGCTTATTAGCTATCATCAGTACGGTATAGCCAGGTGATGATGGGAACACTCCGGATGAAGAAGCAGAAATACACGGAGTCACAAGAGGCAAATGTGCACTGGTTGCCTGTTGTGACTCTTGTATTTTTTTCATCTTCATCCAGAGTGTTCCCAAACTTGGAAAACAGTTTTTTGAAAAGCGTTCGGGAGCTAAACTGCAAATTTACCGAAAATTCTCTACCAAAACGCACTTACTGCGTCCAGATTTTTTTCTTACAAACGCATCATATTTCGACAAAAAATGCAAAAATGCATTAACGAATTTGTTCTACGAAATTTAGCAAAAACAATTATGCACCCTTACTCACTCCTGGTCCCGTAACTTCCTTGGGGGGTGTGAACAAGAAATTTTTCTTGGGGTTTGTGGATTCAGAGGGGGGCTAGGTAGGTTTCTGAAAACAGTTTTTTGAAAAGCGTTCGGGAGCTTAACTGCAAATTTACCGAAAATTCGCTACCAAAACACTCTTACTGCGTCCAGTTTTTTTTCTTACAAACGCATCATATTTCGATAAAAAATGCAAACATGCATTAACAAATTTGTTTTACAAAAATTAGCTAAAAAAAATTACACCCCTACTCACTCCTGGTCCCGTAACTTCCTTGGGGAGTGTGAACAAGAAATTTTTCTTGGGGTTTGTGGACTCAGGGGTGGCCCTAGGCACAGTGTTTTGAAAAGCGTTCAGGAGCTAAACTGCAAATTTACCGAAAATTCGCTACCAAAACGCACTTACTGCGTCTAGATCTTTTTCTTACAAACGCATCATATTTAGATAAAAATTCAAAAATGCATTAACGAATTTGTTCGACGAAAATTAGCTAAAAAAAATTAGACACCCCTACTCACTCCTGGTCCCGTAACTTCATTGGGGAGTGTAAACAAGACATTTTTTGGGGGAATAGAGGTGCTGTGCGGGGTAGGCAGGGTTTAAGATGCGAAAAAAACAACTTTCAGGCCCGTTTTATTCGCATTTTCTGCTTATATTTCCTTTTTACTACCTACCCCGCCCAGCACCCCTATTCACTCCTGGTCCCGTAACTTCGTTGTGGGGTGTGAACAAGAAATTTTTCTTGGGTTTTGTGGATCCAGGGGGTGGGGCTAGGCAAGTTTCTGAAAACAGTTTTTTGAAAAGCGTTCGGGAGCTAATCTGCAAATTTACCGAAAATTCGCAGTTACTGCGTCTAGATTTGTTTCTTATAAACGCATAATATTTCGATAAAAAATTCAAAAAATGCATCAACAAATTTGTTCTGCGAAAGTTAGCTAAAAAAAATTATAGACCGTTAAACCATAAACTTCACTAAACCTACAAATAAATATCCAAAAAAGCATCAACTTAACTAAACTGACAGCCAAAGCATCAGAGAAAGGGTCTATTTGAAATGAATATTCTGTAAACATTTTAGTAAAATGAAGGGCAATGATGGTTGAATCTGAAACTTAAGGTTTTGCAGAACACTCTTCTTGCAACATTTACTTTTCACAATCGGTATTTGTTTCACATTCTTTGCCTAAACATTGCCAATTTTGACGTTTAAAATTGCGAGTTTGACGTTTTGAGGAAAACTCCAAAATTTGTTTCTTTAACTGCCCATAACTTCCTTGTCTTTAGAGCTAGGGACCCAAATTTTGGTGCAGAGTTCACTCTTTATAATACAAACACGCGTACCATTACTTTGTTATTTACGGAGATATGAATTTTTTTAGAAAGAAAATACTAAATTTTCCCGGAAAACCCTTTTCTGGCTAACGAACTTATCCAAGCTACTTGCAAAAGGAAGGTATTCACCAAATTTGATCCAGAGCGGTCCATTATTTTTTGAGTTATCGGTCGGATATATATATATATATATATATATATATATATATATATATATATATATATATATATATATATATATATATATATATATATATATATATATATATATATATTCTATCGAACCCCAGATCTCCGCCACTGGATGTAATAATTTATTATCGATAACCCCAATTGATGAGCTATACTTAGAATTCTGGCCACAAATTTGAAAAAATTTGACAAACCATTTTTAATCTATCAACTAAAACCTTATTTTTTTTTGTAAATTGTAACACTCTGTATCTCGGTAACGGAACGCTTTTCGAATTTTTTGGAAAGGACTTACCCACCTCAATTTCATGAGTTCTATCACCTCTCAAAGTTTTTCCCGACAATTTTGTTACACTATCTATATAAATTGAAGATGATCCCGGATATGCGTTCTAAATGTTAGGTGAAAATCTGTGATTTTTTCTACGAAAACAAATCGTCTGATAAGACTCATCTCCTACAGTGGAAACTTTAAATAAAACGACCAGGTACAATCTAAATAATAATATTATCACGCTGTTTCACGATGATCATATTTTAGGTTGAAGAATCAAACATTAAACAACCTTAAACCTAATAAACTCTATAATTTAGGGAGCGTTTACTGCGTAGCGACTAAATCCAACTAAGCGCGCCGAACTCAATTTCGTGAAGAATTAAATTAGTAAACTTTCGGACCGAAATGAATAACTAATTCTGCCATAGTCACAGATTTTCACCTAACTTCCAGACTAGTCTCTAGCAAGTGAAATTTGTTTACTTGAATAAAATCTGCTTCAGATAGTTACATACATATTTATTTTTAAGTAACTATTTGAATAATTCAACATATTTCCTTACGGAAATAATTAGAGTAAGTACCTACTACTACTACTACTAAAACTGGAATTCATAGTCCCGTTTGACGTGGTCATAAATGACCGCCAGGAATGGGACAAATACAGTGAAAGGCTGACAAACAACTCATCTGTATCATGTACAAATGGGTCTCAACAAATGGAGACAGCAGCACTGGGAATAAGAGGACCTAACATGAGATTCTCTAAGTCCCTAGAAAAAACTTACACCATCTTACAATCAGAAATGCTTGCGCACAGGTGTGCTTACAAAGAATACTCAGAAATAGAGAGATCTACATTTTCTCAGACAGTCAGGCAGTACTAAGGGCTCTGAAAGATTTCAAACCCAAGTCAAACTGACCTGGGACTGCAAAAAATCCTTGAAGTAACTGTCTACGAACAACAGAGTAACTTTTATATGGGTAGCAGGGCATAAAGACACTGAAGGAAATGAGGAAGCAAATAGCCTTGCAAAAAGGGCAGCAAATATCACTATTCTATGATCCAGAGCCCCATTGTGGACTAACAAAAAGTAATCTAAGAAATGTACTTGATACTTGGGAAGGGGACCAAATGGAATACGTCAGACTTGAAGCAGGAAAAACATTTCATCACCATATCAACAGAGAAACCCGAACTGTTTCTTGTATTGAACAGGAACGACTTGATAATAATCACAGGATTTTTCACAGTGCACTCCCCAGTAAGGTATCACCTTTTTTTCCTCCCTCAGGGCTCGTCCGCGGCCTCACTGCCCCGACAGCACCGCAATCTTTGGTTTATTGTGCATGCCCTTAGTCTTTTTACTCTACCCACTCCAAAATCACTGTGCCTTGAACTAGTCTGCACAGCGATTGGTAGGGTGAAGTTTTATAATGCTCTCTCTCCGGTCTAGACTGACCGTAGATCAGTTGTCTTTTGCGGTCCAGAGATTTACACTCGCGCAAGATGTGCTGGACTGATTCCTCCCCCTCGCCGCAGAGTCTGCATGCGAGGTCCCCTTCAAACCGCCCCATTTTATGCAGATGTTTCTTGACGGCCATGTGTCCCATCAAGATACCTGTTATGTTTCTGAGCTGTCCTCTGCTTAGATTTAGCAGCTCCACAGCTCTCTTTGAACTGGGTTAGTCAATTATTGACTTCCCATGTCTGAGCCCTGGAGAGTCTGCCCAGTACACCTTGTGTTGGTTTCTGACCCAGGACTTAATGGCTCACCTGGCAGTGCTCTTTGTCACGCCCGGAGCCGGTTCTGGTCCCATAAATGGTTCTGCTGACCCTCTCTTTGCGAGACTGCCAACTTCTTCATTGCCTTTGACCCCCGAGTGACCCGGAACCCAGATGAGAGTGACTTCATTCTGCCCAGCCAGGTCGCTCGTCTCGTCTCGACACTCACTCCCCAACAAACACGTTTGTAACCGTTACATACCAGACGTCAACAGTCGAATACTGAGTCAAACCTTTGCATTTAGCAGTACCGCTAAATTTCAGATCGAACTCAACTCTGGTCGATTTTTCAAAACGAAATTATTTTCTGCTGCCTAACTCAACATGATACGGGAACATGCGTTGTGGAGTAGCCACCCACGGTTTATAATCTGCCGATTTTCGCGGGTTTTCTTTATTGTAATTCTTAATTCGCTGAAAGTTGTTAAAGACATTCCAAAATGGTTATTAAAATCATCTGAAGTGTAACTTGGTATTACATCTGTTGAAGATACACCACTCTTACGCCTCTGTTTTTTTATTTTATCCGTTACTGCTCTTACTGATAATCTTTTACCTGGCTCTTTGGTGAATTCCGATGTCAGTAAATTGCCAGGTCATTATATTCTCTACTCGGCTTTACATCGGTAAGCAAATATTGTTAGTACATTAGCACTTATTTTACGCCTGATTACTTCCAGACCAGCACCAAATAGTTAGTATTAGGTTCCATTATTCAGTTAATAGCTTTAGTTGTATTCTGAAATATTTCTACATATCTTTCGAAAATTAATCTATAGGAACTCCCCGCAAATACCGTTACGTCAACGTTCTATTAGTAGGAATGCCATGTGGAAACTAAGCCTACCTCTCGCCAAACATTATTCAATTCCCTACCAGATCTGTATCTTTGCAGTTCCTGTTGAGTTATCTCTGAGTTATCACTTCGTACTAAGTTCTTCCAAAGTTCCTTAAAAGATCTCACTTCATTTCCTTCGTGGTTTTACTAGATCTCAATCTTCCAATTTTTTTCTCAGTTCTTCGTTCAATGCTATTTATTCTACCAGTTCAACGTTTGTGCTCAGGCCTCAATCGATTAGTTTCAAGTTTATTCGTTGGTTAGACCTAATTTTAACCAGAGGATCTTTGTCAACTTTCGCCCACAAAAATTATCGAGCTCTGTAAGAGGCTGGACCTGTACAATTAGACGTACGTGACCCACAGCAGACCTTAAGACCGCAGTTGAGGGAATGTTATGGCCAACTCACAACATAACCAGCTCTTGAGGTCACACTTACTCTGACCAACACCAATAAATCACGTATCCGGATTACTAGATCAGGATTTTACTATTGTTATCGGAAAGCCAATATTAATGGGCTATATACTCATCTGTCCTCCGTTGACTGGTCCTTCTTGCAAAACTTTGCTGATGTGGATGAATGTTGTGATGCATTTTATGCTGAACTGTTTGCCATTGTTGTCATCTACGTACCCAGAGTTGAGTCGCGCTCCCAACGTTACTATCTGCCGTGTTTGATTCGGAGCTAATCAATAACTTCAAGCTCAAATTCAGAGCCAGGAAGCGATATAAGCATTTTAAGAACCCTGCTGATTATTTGGAATTTCAGCGGCTTAGACGGGTTATCAAAATAACCTCGGAAGTCAATAAAAAACTTTTTTCGCAACAGGTTGAGCAGAATATTTCGTCTGATCCATCCAGCTTCTGGAAGCTGATTGATCTCAGGAGGAATCATTCAAGATCCCAAACCTCATTGTCATATGAAGGCGTCACTCTAACTGATCCACTTTCACAAATGGTAATACTGATGTGGAATGTGACCTTAATGGCAATAATCCAATCATATTTATCAAATATGTCACAAATGAGATGGTCCTGAGTGCAATTAAGAAAATCAGGGAAGAACCGCTGAGTTGTGACAGCATTAGGCATCAATTATAAATGGGATTTGGCGACCAGCATTTACAACAGTTGTAGCGATTGCAGTTGAAAAATCGCTGTCACAAACCAGGCGAAAGTCTCCAACATCTCCACGCCGACGTTGTCAAACTGACGCGATTAGCCTACCTCATAGCTCCGATGGAGTTTTTAAACCAGCTGTCGGTGCAAACCTTCATTGGTGGCATCAGAGATACCGACACGCAGCTGGCGCTCAGGATAGCGAGACACAAAAACGTGAACGATGCTTTGGCACATTACTTGGAGTTTGAAGCGGTAAAGCAAGCGTCGGAAAGTCATGTGAAAGTTCGCAGTCCAAGAAGAAAATAAAACAGCTTCATCCAAGATCATGCAGCTACTAGAGAAAATATCAGAACAAATAAGGCCGACGTCTGATGGACACCCAATAAGAACTCACCGTGCAAATGCCTTGCGCTGCTAGAACTGCGGCAAGGTGGGACACATAAGGGGCGAATGTTGGGCTCTAAGACCACGCGCAAGGGAGAAAGTGAAGATAAGGTCGGTAACCATTTCTCAGGTTAGCGATTATGGCAGCGCTCTCGTCGTAGACGGATACGTAAGCGGTAATAAGACCCAGATGGTCGTCGACACAGGCGCACCTAGGACGATTATTTGCCGCGACATGGTTCCAAGATGGCGAGTAAGAGAACCAGACAGAGTGTACAGAGTAAATTCAACCGGTGGTGATCGGATCCATGTATTTGGCGAAACAGACGTCGAGCTGCAAATTGGGACATGGAAGGCAAAGCAGATAGCCATCGTCGCCAACATATCAGACCCGATTATAATTGGCTTGGATATACTTCAGGGTCAGTGCGCTAAACTTGATCTTGGCACTAACATCCTGACTATCGGCGGTGAAGAAATAGTAATGTCGCCTGGCAGTAACCTGGTAGTGCAAGAATCACCATAGACGAGAATAGCAACGTCTGTCGTGAAAGTGCCATTCCAGTGAAGAGAGCTGTAAGAGGAAGAGACGACCCAGTTATTCAGCCAGCAGCAAGTGAAGAAGAAAATATGGGAGAAGTACAAGATGAAGGGTGTAAAGACCAGGTAAATGTGAATTCAACCCAGAAAAAGGTCAGTGAACATATTTGTCGGAACAAATCCGATGTCGACAGGGTGAATAGGGCCCGCCGAGATATTTTTGCAAGTAGAAACAGCAGAAGGAGAACAACTAAACGGAAGAGCCAGTACCACATAAGAGCTTCTCTTGAAGAAAGTTCCGACATATTGGCGAAAAGGAAAACCACCAACTTTGCTGTGGGAATGCATATACGCATAGAAAGAGACCGCATGAAGACCTGTTATGGGCGTGCGAGCTAATTCAGCTGGTTTTAAAGGAGAAGATCGGGTGTGGTTCTACAATCCAGTACGATGCAAGGGACGGGCACCGAAATTACAGAAATTATGGGAAGGTCCTTATAAGGTGGTCAAAAAGATCAATGACGTTGTCTATGGAATTCAGAGGAGCCCGAAGAGCAAGATGAAGATGGCCCATATGCACTGACTTACGCCATACTACAACATGTCAGAATTCGACCGGGACGATCGAATATAAGAGGGGAGTAGTGTCACATTTGTCTATAAGAATTAAGTTTATGGACTCTGTTATTTATATGGTCAGTTGTAGTGTGTTGGTAACAGCGAACACTCTAGAATGATATTTTTAGAAGGGACCAGAAGTGAGAGGTGTAGAATAGTGTAGAAGGTCTAGAATCTCTATGAACAGTATAAATAGGCGAGCGGTACACAGAGTAAGTTAGCTCAGGATTGAGTCGGTGTGGTGTAGAATAAGTGATTATAGAATATTAAGCGAGTCAGCAGTAGGTGTTGGTGTATAAGAAGCGATCTTAGAAGGCGAACAGTGGAATATAGTTCTATGGACATTTAGTAATAGAGAGAAATATTTTAGCTGATACTGGTGTTGGAAAATAGTTGGTTATAATAAATTACTAGTTTGAAATACTGCGTTTTGTTAGTCAGCAAATCCAGAACCCGGAGGAACGTAACAATATATATATATATATATATATATATATATATATATATATATATATATATATATATATATATATATATATATATAACTTTTTGACCTCTGATTTCTGTAATTTTTACTATGTTTGTTCAATCCCTTTATTTGGGGATTTCCTGGTTGTGTATTGTATTTAAAAAAGAAATAAATAAGTAACCTAACCTTATGTTTATATCTGTACCATGTTTTTATTACTCACATTTATTATGTTTGTGTAAAATGGTTTGTTTTATATTCTTTGGTATTTGGAAGAAGGAAATATTGTTATTATTATGATAAATCATATAGATAACTTTTAATTTCGTCGCCTGTCAAAACTGACATAAATTTATCAATATCTTAATGTTCATGTTATTCTCGCGGCGACGTTTCAGGCTTAACGTTCAAAAGAGCGGCAGCAGTAGTTCTCTTTTTCCCACTATTAACGACTGAAGCACGTAGGGCGTCCGTGGAGCAATGTAATATTCATATCTGCACAACTATCAGTAATTCAAAGAGATTTTTCTCATATTTATCATTCACGTTCGCACTGAAAACCTATTCGCGAGCCGTCAGCCTTCTTTTTGACTGCCATTCCCTAAATATTCAATATAATCGATCTTGTGTCACATCAGGACCAGCATACATACATAATAGAAGATTCTGGGTCTCGATGCAGGCTACGGGCATTTCAGAGGTCATAAAACAGCAAATGTCTGATTTAACTCTACTTTTAAGTGACAGCCTGTATTAGAAGAGACTTGCTTTTCCTGGTGTTACTTATTAAATGGGACGGTGTTTGTAATTTAAATATTAAGCAGGACATATTTTATCCTCCATGGCTAAGAAAATATTTACAGACTGGCTTCATGAACAAGACTGATACTTCGTGTAAATGATACGGGAATGATACAGTAAAAATGTGACAAAGTAACACAGAGAATACGTTAGCTTTTAGCGAATTTTAGCCACTGAGATCGTGACTGTTTACTTATTTACGTTAAAATTTGTTCTGAAGCATAAAAAATAAGACAAAACGTCTATCTAACAATAAGCCTAGCAAACGTGATTTGTGAATGGATGATTTCTTTGTTTCTTTCTACAGTTTGTATTTTGGCTATAAAAGCAGATTGTGTATTTTCAGTATACATTTAAATTTCAAACTGTTTAGTTTTAGTTTAGTTATACGAAACTTATATGTAATTTTCTGTCCGTAAAAATGTTTAAACGGAAGTGTCTCAGTTTGAATGATAAATTGAAAATTCTTAATGACGTCGACAGCGGCATTAAGAAGAAAGACATCGCCCAGAAGTGTGGAATACCTGCCAGCAGTTTATCTACAATTCTCAAAAATCGGGAGCTCATTTCAAATGCAGTAGAAACTGGTAGGCCATCGGATACAAAACGCGTAAAATTGTGTGTCTATTAAGATATAGACAATGCGGTCCTGAAATGGGTGCAAATGTTGCGTGTAAAATATATGCCGATGTTAGGTACTATCATCAAAGAACAAGCCTTGAAATTTGCTAGATCTCTTGGACAGTCCGAATTTACTGCTAGGACCGGATGGTTAGACAAATTTAAGAGACGTCACAGGATAGCAGAAAAGATCATTTGTGGAGAAAGTGCTGATGTGAGTGATACAGACTGTGAAAATTGGAGACAAAATGTTTTAAAGAAACTCATGGAGGAGTATAAACCCAAGGATGTTTTCAACGCGGATGAGCTGGGTCTCTTTTATAAATGTTTGCCGAACAGAACATTAGCTTTCAAAAATGACAAGTGCTTCGGAGGAAAACAGAGCAAAGAAAAAATCACGGTTGTAGTTTCCAATATGACTGGAAGTGAAAAACTTAAATTGCTGGTGATAGGGAAATCCAAAAATCCGCGTTGTTTTAGAGGAACAAAATCATTAGAAGTGGATTACAATTTTAACAAAAAAGCTTGGATGACTGGTGATATCTTTGAGGAATGGATCAAGAAGATAGATAAATGCATGAGCCGGGAAAATAGAAAAATTGTTCTCATTGTTTATAACTGTCGTGCACATCCTCCCAGTATCGCCGAAAAATTGAAAAACGTGTGGCTTGTATTTCTGCCGCCTAATCTAACAGCAAAATTGCAGTCTATGGATCAAGGAATCATGAAAAATCTGAAATTCCATTATAGAAAAAGAATATTGATGAAGAGTGTCTATGAATTAGAATCAAATCGGAACCCACGAACTGCAATAAATCTTAGGGATTGCGTTTCAGAGCTTTCCAAAGTTTAGATGAATGACGTTAACTAGGGTACCATTAAAAATGGTTTTCGGTGAGCGGGATTTGAACAAGGTGTAGAGACAAATGAAGAATGGAATGAGGAAAATGAGCTGTCACTCCCTCAACTAAATCATGTTTGGAATGTGCTGAAATCATCAGGAAATGTTGATAATATTACTCTTGCTGAATATGTTGACATAGATTCTAATGTTGTTATCAATGAATATCTAATATAACTGTAATAAAAAGGAAGTGCAGTTCAGGGACCCGCCAGAACTTCTCCACCCTCCAAAATAAACAAGACTAGGCCACGGTGAGATGGTTAAGAACATAAGGAAAGACAACAGGAGCTTATGTTTATAGATGCACAATATTTTTGTTACTTAACCTATCAAAATAAATGATGTTTCGTTTGCCCTCTTTATTGTGCTTAACCTAACATAGATACATATGGACACCTACATAAATACCTATACATATATACATATACACACACATATATACACATAGGTACAATATTAAATTTCTACTAAGTGAAGATTGTAACCTGTGATGAGCACTGATAAGTACATTTGGAGAACCCAAATCACCACAACACATTTTAAAAGACCTGACGATCGTTTCACTAACCAAGTTAGCGTCATCAGAGGATGAAACATTCTAAATACTTAAACAACTAACATCAACTTATATACCGGATCTCAGGTAAAGACATCGAACTGAGATGGGAAACTACTCGCAGGCATATTCCAAAGTGTATTGTATTTTTATCGCCGGACAAGGTCTTTGCGCTATCCCTACTGCTTTATCTAAAAAGGGTCCATCTGTAATAGTTTTGAGAAAGTTCAACGACAGCTAAATTAACAGCGATTCCTTTGGCGGCAATAACTGTATACTTATGTTATCAGTAAAACGTGCCGAAAACTTGGGAATTTTATTTAGCAAAGCAATCGATCAAGTGAAGTGTTCATACATTTTTTGTTGTAACTATATTTCGCAATATATACGCTCTCAAACCCATTTAGGTATCCTGGTTTTCTAACATTTTTTATTAATTTCAGATTATCTTTATCAACGTGAGGATTATTATCCCAAATATGTCGGGCGACTACAGTACCGTAACGTAATTGGGATATGTGTTCTTTGAATCTAATTCCAATCGATCTTTTTGTTTGTCCGACGTATTTAAGATTACAATCTTTACAACTTATTTCATAAATTTCCGACATTTTGTCCGCGCTATCCTTGTCTTTTGAGTTGCCTAGCAAGTTTTTTAAGGTATTTGTTGTTGACAATGTTAGCTGTAAGTCGACTTTTTAAAAAATGCTGTCTAGACCTCTCGTGATTCTAGGTTCAAATGGTGAGCAAACAAAGTTTTTTTCCGATTTTTCTCTTCTAAACGTCGTTGATTCCATCAACATTTTCTTTGTTTTCTGTTTGTTGATTAATTTTTCCACTAGGCAAACAGTGTATCCGTTATATTCGGCCATGTTCTTAATATAATTTAATTCTTTGGTATATCTACTTTTGTTTAAAGGAAAATTAATTAACCCATTCACTAAAAAATTCAGACTGGCCATTTTTTGTGCGTACGTATGATGTGAGTCGCTCGGGATGTAGCTTAAAGTAGTGGTTTCATTTCTATAGACATCGAATTCTAAAGTGTTTTTATTCTTGATAACTAGTACATCTAGAAAGGATAGTTTATTATTAATTTCTAATTCGTGGGTAAATTTTATAGAATCAAATTTATTGTTTAATTTGGCAATAAAATCTTCTATTCTGCAAATGTTTGTGTTAAACACCGCGAAACTATCATCCACGTAACGACACTACACTCTAGGAAAATAACCACTTTCACTTTCAAGATCTGTTTCAAATCTGCTCATGAAAAGGTCTGCAATTAATGGCGATAGCGGATTTCCCATTGCCGTGCCTTGTGTTTGTTGAAAAAATTCATTGTTGAATTGAAAAATATTTTGTTTGATGCAAAGGCTTGTTAGAGTTAAATACTCTTTGCAGACATTTTCATTTATGTTATTCATTTTTAGCAACTGCTCTAAATATGTTAAAGTTTGCTCCGTGGAAACGCTAGGAAACAATGAGGTTACATCAAACTAAATTAAAACCTCGCCTTCGGTCAATTTAACCTCTTTGATCTTATTAATAAATTCAAGAGAATTTGTTACTGAAAAACTATTCTGTTTTACAGGCAAGCCTTTAAACTCATCTATCAACCATTTAGCTAAATTATGAGTCGGGGAATCTATAGCCGAAACAATAGGTCTAATTGAATTTCCCGGTTTATGAATTTTTGGGAGACCGTACTTCTTGAGAACTTTCGGATTAGAAACTTGTAACTTTCTTCCTAAGTCTTTTGATATGAGATTGTGACAACTTTTAAGACTATTTTTAACCTCCGAAATCATTTTTGGTAGCGGATTTTTATTTAGTTTTTTATACGGTCCTGTCGCTGTGGCGTTATACACTTTATCTTTATAATCGTTTTTGTCCAAAATCACTACCTTATTGCCTTTATCTGCTTTAACATAGAAACAATCTTTCTCTCGAATTAGAAAACTTCCAGAACCGTCAAAAAATAAGTATACAGTTATTGCCGCCAAATGAACCGCTGTTAATTTAGCTGTCGTTGAACTTTCTCAAAACTATTACAGATGGACACTTTTTAGATAAAGCAGTAGGGATAGCGCAAAGACCTTGTCCGGCGATAAAAATACAATACACTTTGGAATTTGCCTACGACTAGTGTCTCATCTCGGTTCGATCTCTTTACCTGAGATCCGGTATATAAGTTGATGTTAGTTTTTTAAGTATTTAGAATGTTTAATCCTCTGATGACGCTAACTTGGTTAGTGAAACGATCGTCAGGTCTTTTAAAATGTGTTGTGGTGATTGGGTTCTCCAAGTCTACTTATTAATTTTCTACTTTTAATTCTTTTATAAATTTACCAAGTCTTTTGTATATTTCGTTGTCATTTGTAGCGATTAGATTTGCAAGGTTTACAGGATGTTGTATGCCTTTGTCTTGAAGATATGTAAGTAAGGTTTGGCGCATTCGTTCATTTAAATGGCAGGCAAAGAATATGTGGTTGAGGTCCCCGGTGGAAACGTTGTCACATTGGCATGTTGGAGTGTTTCTAATACCAATCTTATGGAGATGAGCTGGGAATCTTCCATGGTTTAGTTTTAACCGTACAATTGTAAAGCAACATTCTTTTGAAAAACCCGAGTCCTTATAAAATTGAGATTCGGGTAGGTGCGGATTCAATAAAGTGTATTGATTTTTCGACGGGATTACAAACGTTTTCCATGCTATTTTCCAGTCTGTTTTTATTTCTGAGCGGTAATTGAGTATTTTTTGAATTATCGCTCGGATAGATATCTAAACATATTTTTTTTACCGACCTTGGTTTCGGGTTCCAGGGACCCCAATTCGCGTTCATCTGAAGAACTTTATTCAAAAGCTTTTCATCGTGACCTCTCTATTGGTGAATTTTCTTAATGAAAATTCCCTAAAACCTTATGCTATGAATACCTTCAATATATAGTTCTTGAAATATCGACTCTATAAATCTATACTTTGATGAAATATTATACCTACTGTCAAGGGCGTAGATAATGGAGGGGTAATGGGGGTAATTACCCCCCCTAGAACCGATGCAGGAAAAAAAGGACTATGTTTCCAAAAATCTCGTTTTAAGTAAAAAAAATTTGGTTAATATGCTTCTTGGGCCTGCATTTTAGCAAATTTTTCAAGATATTTAAAAAGAAATATGCTAAGAATTTAGCTCCTGGTCTTTCAGATGTCCTAGAACAAAGAACAATGAGTGCAGACGGATGCTTCACGAGATTGTATGAAGAAATTGACAAACTATGCAATGAGTTAAATATTTTTATGAGGTTCCCTCGTATAAACTTCAAGCTTACTAAGGTTTAAACCATAGTAACGTTCAAGGCGAAACCCCCTACAAATATTATGAAACCAACATTTTTGTTTCTCTATTAAAGAGCATCATGGAGGATCTCAAGTTTCACTTTAATTCTAAAACATTTTTTTGCCTAGAAATGAAAATATCATTCCTGCAGCTATAATGCAAAAAATGACGAGATTTCATCGTCAAAAGAATATATATTAAAATATTTACTGGAATAGGAAAATAATAATAGGAGTCCAGATTTTTTACGAGTAACGTTGAATGTGGATTTAGGTACAGCTAAATATTTGGGTGTTAGAAAATAGAACAACAGTTCTCCAGGTGCTTGATGAAGTTGTTGACGCTCTCAAATTATCTGATAAAGAAGTATTTCCTGACATAGGTACATCTCGCACTGAGATTTTTTGCAGTTTTGCCTGCCAGTGTGGAATCTGCAGAAAAGTGTTTTTCGGCGTTAAGAACATTTAAAATTTGGCTCAGCTTAGCAATGGGACAACAGAGGTTAGATGGACGAGCCCTCATGCATGAGGATCAGAGCATTCTTACAAGTGACGAAAAGGTTTTGGTGGGATTTGGGAAACAAAAACAAAAAACAGCACCTTGGCATTACTCTGATTTTGAGTTTGATTTTTTTAATTGTTTTTAGTGAATTTTCGTAGAAAACATTCACACGATAACTCAAAAAATAATAATCGCATTTTGATTAAATTTGGCAGGTACCTTCATTTTGTAAGTGGCTTGGATAAGTTCGTTATCCACAAAAATTCGATCAGGTTTTGCGGGAAAATTTTGGGTTTTCTTTCGAAAAAAAATGTTATCTCCGAAGATAACAAAGCTATGGTAACCAAATTTGTAAGGTTTATGTTATGAAAAGTAAACTATATCCGAAACTTAGATCTAAATGTTACAAGAAAAAAAAAGTACTAAGCGTTTAAGAAAAAAAAAGTTTGGTGCGGACCATTTTTATAAAAATTCACTACCATATGCCGTACCTGCTGCGTCCAAACTCTTATTTTCTAATGTGAAACAAAGTTAGTTTTGTTTTTTATTAATATTCTCGCAGGTTTTTGTTCAATTATGTTAATTAAATTCATTGTTAAGCCTTTGTATGTGTAATTTGGTTTACTTTTGTATTTTTGGAATACCTTCCCCAAGAATAAACATATCTACGCCCTTGCCTACTGTAAACCGACGATTGTGAAGTAATACCAATTCTGATTAATAAACTGGTAGTTATCGAATATCGACTGTCGTCGGGAGAGGTGCTTGTTAAATGCAACTTCAGTCCAACAAATAGAACAAGACAATAATGTCCTAGTTTCAAAGTGCTACACCAGCTTATATAGGTCTTACATTATGTAATTAAGTCAATATTGCATATGTCCACTTCGTTAGTGCCGCTTAAAGCTTAGAACATTGCAGCCTTTTCAAATAAAATTGAACGGTCTTTAGAATTATACTTTTCGTGGAATTCTTGTCGAGTGTAAAAATTATGCGATAAATATATCTTTTTAGTGAATTTTTATCAAAAAAAATTCACTAATAGAGAGGTATCGATGGTGAGACTTTGCAAAAATTCTTTCAAATGAGCGCGAATTAGGACCCCTAGAACCCATATCCGGGGTCAGTTTGAATTTTTATATGCTTATATATATATATATATATATATATATATATATATATATATATATATATATATATATATATATATATATATATATATATATATATATATATATATATATATATATATATATATATATATATATATATATATATATATATATATATATATATATATATATATATGTATCCGTCTGATAACTCAAAAAATAATTAACCGATTTAGATGAAACTCGGCAAGTGCCTTTCTTTTATTAATGGCTTGGATGAGTTCGTTGGCCAGGAAAATCGGACGGGGTTTTCCGGGAAAATTTTGAGTTTTCTTTCAAAAAAAATTTTTTTTCCGAAAATTTCGATAAAATTTGGTCTACATATTGCTTTGGGAAATACCTAACTATGTGCCAAAATTCAGCTTTCTAGGGTTACAGAAAATTGAGCTATTCAAATTTGAAACATGTTTAAATCGTAAGTATGTGGTTGCTGTTGGTTATTTATATTTCTATTGATCGCAGCTTCAAAATCTCGTATTATTCAATGACTTTGTAGTTCTCATTCTCACTTTTATTGACTAACATTTCAATTCTTGGTGCTGAATGGTTTTATATTTTTACGTTTGACCAGCAGATGTCGCTCACTGTAAACATTGTTATTATTAATAAATGCATAAGTCAATTCGTAGCGTGTTGAATCGGTAACGTGAAAATACTAGGCGGTCCAAGTCGCAGATAGAGGTTCCGTCACAGTTGAAGTAAGATCCTCCATGCCAGTTCGATGCAGATGAGATTTATATCTACCGTGGTTAAATCTCATTCTAATTATGGTAGTTGAAGTTTTTCTTGGTAAATTGAGATCTTTAATTTGATTTTCTAAAGACAATTGCGAGTAGAGCAAGCTATCTCTGTTATTTGATTTTAGTGAATTTTTATTTTAAAAAAAATCACTAATAGAGAGGTATCGACGGTGAGAATTTGCAAAAAATTTTTCAAATGAGCGCGAACTAGGACCCCTAGAACCCATATCCGAGGTCAGTTTCAATTTTTATATGTTTATATATATATATATATATATATATATATATATATATATATATATATATATATATATATATATATATATATATATATATATATATATATATATATATATATATATATATATATATATATATATATATATATATCCGTCTGATAACTCGAAAAATAATTAACCGATTTCAATGAAACTCGGCAAGTGCCTTTCTTTTAATAAGGGCTTGGATGAGTTCGTTAGCCAGGAAAATCAGACGGGGTTTTCCGGGAAAATTTTGAGTTTTATTTCAAAAAAAAAATTTTTTCTCCGAAAATAACAAAGCTGTTTTAATGAAATTTACATGTATTGCCTTGGGATAGACCTTACTAAGTAACAAAATTTAACTTTCTCAATTTATCAAAAATTGAGTTATTAAAATTTTATATTTTCTTTCAAAACATTTTTTTTCTCCAAAATTTACAAAGTTATTTTAATGAAATTTGGTGGATATCTTGTCCTAAGAAAGACCTTACTACGTACCAAAATTAAATTTTCTAAGTTTATAGAAAAATTTGTTATTCAAATTTGAAGCATTTAATAAAAATTCACTACCATAACGCACTTGCTGCGTCCAGAGTTTTTGATTAGATGTACAGTACATTGATTTTCATCTATTATTGTAACCTCGTTATACCATTTTACATTAAATATTTAAAATACTTGTTGTTGTTGTTTTGTTTCTTTAACGTCGGCCTATTTCCGGAACTATGGCCAATCACCGACGCCAGGGAGCAGTTTCACCTCACTATGCTGAAACTTTTGCCGAACCCCTGCCTTTCTGTAAGGAGGGTAAGGATCTTTAACGTGTCTAACATCGTATGGACACGGGACCGGCGGATTTACGCCCCCTCCGAAGAGCGGAACGTGCAGACATTCAACTTGCTCAAATGCAATGCCAGAACCTCGGTTGATGTTAATTTTACAGTATGTACTGAAAAATTGAAAGGAGTACCCTGGAATCGAACCCAATACCCTTCGGTTCAGAGGCACACGTTCTTACCCCTGAACCACAGAGGTTCTTAAAATACTCGTAAAATAGCAAGTGTAGTGTATAGCTGACTTGGAAGGCAAAGACCGGATTCGGCTTTATTATTCCTTATCGATTTATCGTATTTGAGTCGGCAATATACAAACGTTTTAACCGCTTTGCCAAACAATGTCTACATTTTTAGCGAATTTTCATTAAGAAAAATTCGCTAATAGAGAGGTCACGGTAAAAAGCTTTTGAAAAAATTTCTTCAGATGAGCGCGAACTTGGGTCCCTAAAACCCAAAACCAAGTTCCGTTAACATTTTTATACGTTTATATATATATATATATATATATATATATATATATATATATATATATATATATATATATATATATATATATATATATATTATATGTATATATATATATATATATATATATATATATATATGTATATATATATATATATATATATATATATATATATATATATATATATATATATATATATATATATATATATATATATATATATATATCGGAGCCATAACTCAAAAAATACTACAGTGATTACAATCAAACTTGGCAAAAATCTTGTTTGAGCGAGAACCGAGGTCGAGTTCGTTAATCAGCCTTAATGCTAAAATTTTTCCGGTGGAAAATCGGGGCAAACTGTTTGAAAACGCTATATTTTTCTAAGTATCAAAGTAACTGGAATGAGTCCTTACATGTGGGTATAAATAGTGCAAATAAAGCTATGTTGTGAATTTAAGTAATTTGGTACATAGTATTTAGAGTTTTTTGTATATTAAAAAAAATGCCAAAGACATGCGTTTCGACTTAGTGGTTAAAGTCCAATACCTGACAGACAAAATAGTTAACTGCCACGCGTAGATTAATTGATACAAGAGGTATAAAACATACATCAACGGTAATCAAACTACATAAATAACAGGCATAATACATACTACCCGAACCAACAATCGTGAAATCTCTTTCGCTATTATGGAAAATGACATACGCGATCAATCCAGCACGATGGATCTATGTTCTCTTTAATGTTTTATTTTGACATTTGGAGAATCAATAGTGCACCGGTTCATACGTTTTGAACAAGATCTCAATGTTGTTTAAAACGCCTAAATAATTTTGTCACCTTTGAGTCTGAAATTATAATTTTGTAATTGTTGTAATTGTTACTGACAAAACCGGTTTGATTAGGTTGACTAAAACGAAATCATACTGGCGATTAATAAGGAAAAATAACTGCTACGTTTATAATTGGGCAGATACTTTACTTTTCTAAATATAAATTAAGTTACCTTCTGGAAATCTTCTGTAAGGCTTTAATGAAATTTGTAATGCTAGTTTCTTTTAAAGAGACTTACACTATCTACAGATATAGCAAAATTTAGTTCTTAAGCTTCATAGAAAATCGAAGTTTGGGCATTTTTCTCAAAAGGAGTTAGAACGCAAAATTTTTTTGATAATAGAGAGATTTTGATGGTAACACTTTCGAAAGAATTCTTCAAATGTGCGCATACTACGACTTTTAAAATCGATCTTCAAGGTCTGTGTAAATTTAAAGTATTACCTTTACTAATATGCGATATGATAATAGTGTACAATTCTTATGAAAATTCGCTACTATAACGCACTTGCTGCGTCCCGAAAATGTTTTTAAAGTCCGGACGCACAAAGTGCGTTGTTTAATAAAAAACATTTCATATCATAGAAAAAAACACATTTGTTCCAAAAATAATAAAAGTCCGGACGAAGCAAGTGCGTTATGGTAGCGAATTTTCTTAAAAATATGTTTAATGTCAAATATGTCTTGTTTTTAAAAGAAGAACATTTGGTTGGTAGTATAACCTATATAGTAGTAACAGTGTACTTACCATATTTCACTCAAATCTCAAATAGCTTTACTGTTGCAAAATGTACAAACGTTTTCCGAAAATAAACTTAAACATTTACAGAAAAATCTGGTTGGATTTTCCTGGCCAACGAATTTAGACACCTGCCAAGATATAAGCGGTGTTATATTAAAAAAAGAAAATATGTATCACCAACGACTTAGGGGCCAGCCTGTGATTGTCAAAATAGGTTTATAAGATGCAGCTCGAGACGCGCTATAATTAAGGTACATAATTTTTTCTCATATCTTGTTTCATAATTGAGTTTTACCGTAGAAATGCGTCACCTTGTATATTTGTAAACAGACAAAAACGTAAACTGATCCCGTATATGGGTTTTAGGAATTCTAGTGCGCAACTTAATTTAAGAAATATTTTTAAAATTCCTAAGTGGTGGTCTTCTCAATAACGAATTTTGTCTACAAAAATTTGCTAAAATATAGACTATTAAACCATAAGCTCTATAGCTGAAACTACTGCCGAAGTATCAGAAAGAGGGTCTATTTAAAATGGATTTTTCGAAAACATTTTAGTAAAATAAAGGACAATGATGGTTGAAGCTGAAACTTAAAGCTTTGTAAAATACTTATCACGACGTTTCTTCTACATAGTTCGTATTTGTTTTAGATTCCTTGTCGGAAAATTGCAAACGTTTTTTAATCTGCGGGGTATTGTCAACCAAAGTATTATTTTGTTTCCGTAGCTTGCCTACGCAATTATCAAACTAACCGTAAGAATTTCAATTTTTAAATTACATCTCGCTCTCATCTATATTTCTATAATCCGTTGTACAATTAATAGCGCATTTTGTTATAAGAGAGACTTCAATTTTCCAAGTTTCCAAAAGTACTCTAATAGAAACCCGCTAGGTGGCCATCCTTGAGGAAATAAGTAGGTCTACAAATAGTTTACAATATCTCATACCCCTATACGACCCCAGGAGCGGTCAGAGGGACGGGGCATTGTTAAGTATCGACACCTCCGTGCTGCCATAACTTAGTAAAGCCTTCAATAAAAATCAGGGGATCAAATCTGTTGGGAACGGAAGTATTACAGCGAGCAAAACCTTTGGGCTTGGACACAGCTGTGACAAAGATACGATACACCCGTTTTATTTTATACCTTTTACATATTAATCAGCCCTGGTGAGAACCCTTACTTATGTATTAGTTTTAACTTTAACCTTATAACCAGAGCATTCCCTTTTTCAGTGATAAGAACGTGTGCCACTGGGCCGTTGGGTACTAGGTTCGATTCCCAGGGTTCCTCTTTCACTTCTTCAGTACATACTGGTACATAACATCAACCGAAGTTGTGGCATTATATTTAAGCAAGTTGAATGTCGGCACTTTCCGCTTTTCGTAGGAGGCGTAAAGCCGTCTATCCCGTGTCCATGCGATGTTGGGTACGTTAAGATCCTTACCCTCCTTACAGAAAGGCAGGGGTGCGGTAACATTTCCAGGATAGTGAGATGAAACTGATTCCTGGCGTTGGTGATTGGCCATGGTCGCGGAAATAGACCGACGTTAAAGAAGCAAAATAAAAAAATCTTATAACACATACGTAACATTATATATATATATATATATATATATATATATATATATATATATATATATATATATATATATATATATATATATATACATATATATATATATATATATATATATATATATATATATATATATATATATATATATATACTGACATCTATGACGGAACAAGGAACTTTGTCTGTAAGACCACTCCGGTACAGGTTCTGTACGTCCGGTGCCGCCGTACAACCAAAAACGATCTTTTAAAATTGTCACCCCTGCCACTATATTCCTATAAGGAAATATACGAATAATATAAAAATAGATATATCAAGATTATTACGAGAAACACATACTAGGTTCGCTCTTATTTCAGCTCATCAGTGTGTTATACCAGCAATAATCAAAACATATCAAAATTAATTAGGTTAACGTAGCCAAAATCTGACGTAACGTACACAATTTGTACCGGAGTCTTACAGACAAAGTTCCTTGTTTCGTCTTACATGTCAGTAGCTTGTATATCTCCCGTTTATTCAGATTTTGGCTACGTTAACCCAATTAATTTAGATATGTTTTGACTATTGCTGGTATAACACACCGATGAGCTCAAATAAGAGGGAAACTTTTATTTATCTGTACATATTTTCACAACCAAATAAAACAATAGTTATTTTAGTGAATTTTCGTACAGGTATTATGATTCTAAAATTGGAAACCAAAGAATGTGTGGTTTTAAAAAACTTTTTTTGTTGGAAAAACTGGTTCGATTAGGTTGACTATAACGAAGTCATCCAGGCGATTAGCAAGGGAAAATACCCGCCAGGTTTATAACTAGGCAGATACATTTCTTTTCTAAACATGCATCCGGGTAAATTTGTTCACTAACGAGGAGATCCCGATTTTTGAATTTTGAAAATATCTTCAAATGAGCGCGATCTAGGACCCTTAGAACCCGTATCCGTGGTCAGTTTCAATTTTTATATGTTTATATATATAAAACTTATTTGTCAAATGATGTGCTGTAAAATTAGTAACAATAAATATTACTATATATATATATATATATATATATATATATATATATATATATATATATATATATATATATATATATATATATATATATATATATATATATATATATGTATCGCACCGAAGACTCAAAAAATAATTGACCGATTTTGATAAAATTTAGCATGTAGCGTACTTTTGTAAGTGGCTCGGACAAGTTCGTTAGCCAGGAAAATGAAACCAGGTTTTCCGGGAAAATTTTGGGTTTTCTTCGGAAAAAAGTTTATCTCCAAAAATAGAAAAGCTATGGTAACCAAATTTGGTACGTAAGTTTTCGATATTAAAAGGAAACTATACACCAAAATTTATATTTCTACTCGTATGTTAAAATATAAAAAAAGTTTATTTATTTCTATGAAAATTCACTACCATAACGCACTTGCTGCGTCCAGACTTTTTTACAGCTACTTTGTCTCTCTTAACTAATTTGCCCTTAAGCAAATCCGAACCCTGTATAACCATCTCCACTAGAGTTAACCTAGGCATCCTACTTCCACAGCGTGGCCCGTTACAGATTTTTCCGTCACTTTGGGGCTTCCAATTTTCCCCCAAAATATTAAATATTTCAAGAAAGTGGTGGCGCTCGAGTTAACCTTGTTTTTCCGACCGACCCACTTTACCTTCGTAAGTAAATAGTCACATAGGTTAAGATTTCATTGTAAAGAAATATTAGTGAATTTTTATTAATAAAAATTCACTAATAAAGGAGAAATGATGTATCTGGTTATACCTTTTACATACTTAAAATGAGTTAGAGAAACGAATAACGTTGCTTTAGGAAAAGCTGTACGTAATAATTATACTTTAGCAGTGTTTCACTCACATATGTATAACACAGAACAAAGTTATATATGTTAGACAAGTAAATGTTTACCGCCCTGTACAAATACTAACATACATATTTGGTTTGTTGTTTGCTCATAACAATTAGGAAACCAAAACTGAAATTTGTTCGTGCCGTAATAACCAAGCAGAGAGCGGAGGAACGTTGCATTAAACGTCGTTAATCAGAAACGGGATAGCTAGCTACCGCCGAGCGATCGATACAGCCTGCAGATACACCTTCCGCGAGAGAGTTTCGTCTATGTCTACGTCTCCCAGTCTTCGTACCTACATGGACTCATTGCCCTTGTCTCCTCTGAATAGAGTACGACATTCTAGTGTCCTCACGCGACAGGTCCCTGACACCGCTATTATACTTACAAGGCAACATAAATATTGTCAGAAGTGGGATCTTGTGACATTACACCTAAATTACATGTCTAATGGACTGCTCTTTTTGTGGGGATCACAATTAGTGTGTGTTTTATACTCTTAATCTGCTTTAACTTTTTTGTACCTCAATAAAAGTTATGACAGCAAATTCGTTATGTCAGCAAAATTTATAAAAATAATTTTTATATATAATTGTCAGTTAAACAGTTAATAAGCTGGAGAAATCAATTTATTATATTATATGATGTCACCGTTAAAGTTGGCGTCTTTTTTTTTGTTTGGTTTATGAAATTGTAGAGTTCATGGACAGTTTTTGCTTCGAAAATATCGCAAAATGACGTTGATGATTTTTTATCAATCAGCTATAGGTGCCTGTCAAATATTATGCAGTTTTAAAAAATTCCAAATATGCTATTTTTATGTGTTATACTTGATGCAAAGTTCCTCTACTTTTAACATTTGTCAACAAAATCTGCTCTATTTATTTTTATCGCAGTTTCAAATTGTATTTCAGGTTAACAATGCTATAAACTAAAATTCCCAAATTCATTCTCCAATTAATAGCCCTCCACTTAATTCAAATCACGAGGGGTCTAGATAGCATCTTTAAGAAAGGCAATTTGCAACTAACAACTTCGACAAAAAAATACTTCAAAAAGTCCTTTTGGTAACCCAAAAGACAAAGATAGTACAGCTAAAGTCTCGGGGATCTATGAGTTAAGTTTTATAGAGCGACATCTTAAATACGTCGGGCATCCACTCAGCCGAGGATAATAACCGAACGACTTCAGACCGCCATAGTCGAGCTGCAAGCATGGTATAGGAAATCCCTTCTAGCCATAAACCCCGATAAATTTTCAGCTGTCCTATTTTACAAGAGGCACACACCTCACGAATACGTATCATTAGACAGCCGTCTAATTCACTGGCAAGTTTCCGCCAAATACCTCGGGGTTTTCCTCGACAAACACTTAACATGGCGCCCCCATGTCGATCACTCCCGAAAAAAAGCCTCGATGTTCATCTCGAAGCTGTTCCCACATCTAAATTGAAATTCCAAACTATCCATGAACAACAAGTTGCTCATGTATAAAGTCATCATCCGGCCAGCCTTGACCTATGCATCACCTGCATGGGCCACCGCGGCCGCAACACACATCAAGACCTTTCAAATTATCCAGAACAAAATTCTGAGAATGGTTACCGGAGAGCCATGGTTTGTCCAAAACAGTCAGATTCACTCTGATCTGGAAATGCCTTCGATACTTGAGTTCATAACTCAACTATCCACAACTCAGTTCGCAAAAGCCGCTTCTCACCCAAATGCTCTTCTCCGTAGTGCCACCGACTACGATGAGCAACTTCCACATAAGCATAAGCGTCCAAAGCTTATACTTACCCGGTAACCCCCACCCCCCCACCCCCAAGCGGGAAAAAACAGAATGGCAACATTCATACCCAAAAAGTCATTGTGTGAAATCTTTCCGACGGAGGTATGGTCCGGTACTCTCTGGGAGGGGTTTTTAGTGAGTACAGTCTCACAGCACCTCGATATCCCACGGCACCTACGGGGACGTGAATGGGGTTTGCATGAGCATTTCACCCTCCTGTATCAAAAAAAAAGGTCGGGCAAACATAATGATTTATTGAAATTAGATCCAAGAAACATTTAGCACAACTAAGATACGGTTCTATAGATAGATCTATAGGGTTGGTAAGGGTTAGTGTTTCGGCGCCGTAGGTCATAACCGGTAGAACATATTGGTTGAAAACTTTTCTTTTCAAGCATATTAGAAGGTCGCCTCTGAAAACGTCTCCAAGTTTGCCGTAAACCGCCCAGGAGAGTATAACTCTTCTGTTTATCTCGCATGTTTGGTTGGCTTTGAATAATGCCTATCTCGTGGCCCAAATATGTGTATTAATCTACCCATTCCACTTCAGAATTTTCAATAATTAGGTTGTTACTAGGGACGAGGTTTGTCATAAATTTTGTTCTTTCGATGTTCATTTTTAGACCTACTGTTGCACAGGCCTCCTGAAGTTCCTGTAGCATCACTCTAATATCTTCCGAGTTGTTAGCCAGTAAGACAATGTCGTCTGCAAACCGTAAGTTTTACAGACTTTGGCCGTCTATTCTTAGACCTTTCTAATCCCAATCTAGTTTCTTGAACACATATTCCAGGACGCTGATAAACACTTTTGGAGACATCGTATCTCCCTGGCGTACTCTTTATAGGATTCGTGTTTTCATGTAGTTTCACCACAAGAGTAGCATTTATATATATATATATATATATATATATATATATATATATATATATATATATATATATATATATATATATATATATATATATATATATATATATACATATTGTAAATTAGTTTGGTGTATCGATAGTCAATACGGCATGCTTCTAGGGACTGCAACACGGCGTCCAGCTCCAGTGTCGAAAGCCTTATGGAAATCCACAAAAGCAAGGACAAGAGGTCTGCCATATTCAATGGTCTTTTCAATTACTGTTTTGACGCTCTGGAGATGATCATTGGTTCCAAACCCCCTTCGAAAACCGGCTTGTTCCACTGGCTGGACGAAGTCCAACTTCTTTTCAAGTCGTGTGGTAATTATTCTAGTAAATAATTTGTAGAGGTGGCTAAGTAGACTTATCGGCCTGTAATTTTCGTAAGTTCGAGATGTATCCTTTTTTGTGGACCAGTATTACGATGTTGTGCCACTTTTCTGGTATCGTACTATTGAAGAGACAAAGGTTGAAAAGAGACTTGATTTTTTGGAACAAGCATGGACCACCAATTTTTATCAAATCGGCAACCACGCAGTCTTCTCCGGCCGATTTTTTATTTTTCATCTTTTTCAGGGATAGTTTAATTTCATCTAGTGATACTTCCATCAGTATTTCCGAGCCTTGGTTAACCACACCTTTTTTACGGGTTAGTATGTCAGATTCTGGATGTAGACTTATATCACTTTGGCTCTTATATATCATTTCATAAAACTCTTCCACTATGTTTAGAATATCTTTACTGTTCGGTGCTGTGTGCCCTTGTGCATTTTTAAGTTTTATTATTTGTCTCTTTCCATTGTCAAGCATTCTACGTAGAACTTTCATAGCCTTGTTGTTCTCTATGGTATCTTTGATTTCGTTGTGTCTAAAAGCTCTTACGTCGCGTCGGATGCCTTTTGAAATTTGTTTATTTATTTCTCTTAATTCTTCTTCAGACGCATAGTTTTTTGACCTCATATCCCTTCTTTTTTCTATGAGCAGTTTGGTCTCCCTGCTTAGTTTTTTTCCCTTTGATTTGTTGAGCAGTGCCGACTTCGGACTTCAGTTATTGTGGTTGTGATGATATTATTCAGTTTGTTGATGTCGTTTCCAATGGTGTGTTCTATTTCAGCCTTGGTTAATTAAGTGGTGATCCATTGTTCAAAGCTATTTACATCTGCTGGATTTACATATATATATATATATATATATATATATATATATATATATATATATATATATATATATATATATATATATATATTGTCACACCAGTCTCTATGAGAATTAAGTTTACGAACCCTGTTGGTCACAGGCAGGTTGTAAAGTGTGTTGGTTACAGCGAATACGAATGTTATATTTCGAAAATGAACTGGAAATGACAGATGTTGAACAATGTAGAAGAGTCTAGAACTACTCTACGGCCAATATAAATAGGGCAGCCGAAGATAAAGGAGTCAGTTAATAGTGAGTTAGTATTTGTGTTAAATAAGCGATCATAGAAGGCGTATAGTGAAATATAGTTCTACGGACATTTAGTAATAGAGATAAATATTTTAGATTATGCTAATGTTGAAAAATAGTTGGTTATAATAGATTAGTAGCTTGAAAAGCTGTGTTTTGTTAGTCAACAAATCCAGAACGCCGAAGAACGTAACAATATATATAAAAATTCTCGAAAAATAAAATTGAGTCTAAAATTGAATCGCGAAATAACTTAATTGATAACAATAGACCTTTATACATACATTGTAGCTGCCGAAGACGGCAGACAGCCCAGTAAGCGATATGGCAATACCCATTAGAAAACGTCGCAATAGAAATGCATATACAATGGATGCTACGTCCACAGAAATGCACGTTCATCTTGAAAGTCACCTTCTTCAATAGACAATGGACCACTCCTAGTTGGGAAAGCTATAAATAGGCATTCTTACACTGGAGAGGCGTTCATTCTCTTCCACGACTCATCAGTCTGAAAGTCGTGCTATATTATCTCATTTACGTTGATAATTTATTCTTATATTTATATCATTTTTAACCGATTTCAAAAAAAAGGAGGAGGTTCTCAATTCGACTGTATTTTTTATGTGTGTTACACTAAGTGAGTGGTGAACGTGTCGCCACCTAGTTGCGGAACCAAGTAGTATGTGGTCACGCCAGCTCCAAATAACACAAAGTGTTAAAAAATAGAGACTGTATACAACTAACTAACAATTTAGTAATTGTCATCCCTGGCCCATTTATACCCTAATATAGGGACAAAGTATGTAAGGCTAGATGCATTCTCACAACAATTAGAACCGTAGACCGGTTTCGCTCTAATTAGAGCTCGTCAGTACGGCATACCATTTGCTGCGAAAATACACCTATAAAGTAATACGGCTATGGTAGCCAGGCTTCCAACACTAAGCATTCTTTCTGAAGCAAAAAAACTCGTTTAATAACCACATCAAAAACAAAGTCCTCTTAAGCTCCAACGGCGGCAAAGCCTTATGGACTCTTGATAAATCTATTGGGAATAATTTCTGCAAAATCACGATCCCACCTCTTGTCTCAGGGGATAAAATTGTTTTTACCGCCCTGGGCAAGGCAGAACTTTTTGCTTCGTTGTTCGCCAGCAATTCTACTCTCAACCCACCTCCAAATGTTCAACCACCAACAGTCCCCAATGTCGCGCATAAAATGCTGGATATCATTTTCAAAACTAAAAAGGTACGAAAGATGCTCTCTTCTCTTAATACCAGGAAAGCCTCTGGCCTTGACGACATCCCAGCAATTGTTCTCAAAAAATGCGCACCAGAACTTGCTCCTGTCCTGACTCGTCTATTTCAGATATCTTACAATAAAGGCATATTCCCTAGTAACTGGAAAACTGTTCGAGTACAACCCATCCCCAAGAAAGGATCCAAAGCGCCTCCTAGCAACTACAGGCCTATTTGACTATTTCTCTCCTTTCAGTCGTCTCTAAAGTGATGGAAAAGTATATAAGCACCGAATTACTAAAATTTCTTGAAAAACACAGTCTAATCCACGACAGGCAGTATGGATTCCGTAAGCGCAGATCGACTGCCGACCTCATTTCTTTTGTCACCCACTCTTGGAACAAGTCTATGGAACTACACGGTAAATCCCAGCTTATCGCTCTAGACATATCCAAAGCAGTCGACCAGGTCTGGCACGCAGCGCTGCTTAATAAACTTCCGGCCTATGGCCTACCACCAAAACGTTGTACCTGGACAGCAAATTTCCTCTCCAACAGGAGCATTTCTGTTGTTGTGGGTGGCCATTCCTCAAAACTGTATCCAATTAATTCAGGAGTTCCTCAAGGTTCAGCTTTAGCCCCTAATTGGTTTCCTCTCCACATCAATGACCTCCTCTCTAGCACATCCAACCCAGTTCACAGTTACGCGAACGACAGCACCCTCCACTCAAATATACAATATTCTAAGCGTGTCCCTTTAGCCCAATTAGATGACAGACTCATGGAGGGTTCTCTCTTCGTGGACCTCCAAAAAATATTAGACTGGGGAAGTAGAAACCTTGTACAATTCAACCCCACCAAATCTTAGTCTTGCTTTCTTTCTCATAAGAGATACACCAGCCCTAGACATATCACAATGAACAACCAATTTATTCAAAGTAATGAGTTCTTTTCTCTTGTTGGCATTTCTGTGGATCGAAATCTTAATTGGCACCAACATGTCACATCAGTTGCAGAAGCGGCTGCTAAGAAATTAGGTTTCCTCTTCCGGGCTCGCAAATACTTTTCACCAGCTAATCTCTATACCTTATATACTTCACAAATAAGGCCAAACCTCGAATACTGCTCCCACATCTGGGGTGCAGCTGCCGATTCTACACTTGCTATCCTGGACTCCATACGTCTCATCGGTGACCCTACCCTCACCCAAAGGCTGCCGCATGCCTTGCCCACCGACGTGCCGTTGGTGACCTCTCTCTCTATTTTATAGATATCTGCACTGCACTGCTCAGAAGAGCTTTCCTCCATAGTTCCCCCACCTGCTGCGCCCAACAGGTCTAAAAGGAGAACTGAGCGAATGCACCCTTTTACTGTCCAGGTCACCAGAGATAGAACATCTTATTATGCCGGCTCTTTTGTCCCGAGGACTTCCAAGTTGTGGAATTCCTTGCCGGAACATGTTTTTCCTTCTCCTCCGAACCTCCAACCCTTCAAGTCCAGAATTAACAAGTTGCCTCTTTCCTCTTTGTCAACACCCACGGTACGATAGTATTTAGGCTGTAAGCCCTCGTGGTGTGTTGTTAAAATAAAAAAAAATAAAAAAAGTGAGTGGTGAACGTGTCGTCACCTAGTTGCAGAACCAAGTAGTATGTTGTCACGCCAGTTCCAAATAACACAGTCTTAAAAAATAGAGACTGTATACAACCAACTAACGATTTATTAAATTGTCAGCCCTGGCCCATTTCTACCCTAATATAATGACAAAGTATGTAAGGCTAGATGCATTCTCACAACAATTAGAACTGTAGACCGGTTTCGCTCTAATTAGAGCTCGTCGGTACGTCATACCAATTGCTGCGAAAATACACCTATAAAGTAATACGGCTATGGTAGCCAGGCTTCCAACACTAAGTGAGTGGTGAACGTGTCTCCACCTAGTTGCGGAACCAAGTAGTATGTTATCACGCCAGCTCCAAATAATAAAAAGTGTTAGCGGCTAGCTACCATAGCCGTATTACTTTATAGGTGTATTCTCGCAGCAATTGGTATGCTCTACTGAAGAGCTCTAATTAAAGCGAAACCGGTCTACGGTTCTAATTGTGAGAATACACCTAGCCTTACATACTTTGTCCCTATATTAGGGTAGAAATGGGCCAAGGCTGACAATTTACTAAATTGTTAGTTGGTTATATACAGTCTCTATTTTTTAATACTTTGTGTTATTTGGAGCTGGCGTGACAACATACTACTTGGTTCCGCAACTAGGTGGCGACACGTTCACCATTCACTTAGTGTTGGAAAGCTGGCTACCATAGCTGTATTACTTTATAGGTGTATTTTCGATACAATTAGTATGCCGTACTGAAGAGCTCTAATTAGAAAGAAACCGGTATACGGTTTTAATTGTGGCGAGAATACATCTAGCCTTACATACTCTGTCGCTATATTAGGGTAGAAATGAGCCAGGGCTGACAATTTACTAAATTGTTAGTTGGTTGTATACAGTCTCTATTTTTTAAGACTTTGTGTTATTTGGAGCTGGCGTGACAACATACTACCTGCTTCCGCAACTAGGTGGCGACACGTTCACCATTCACTTAGTGTTGGAAGGCTGGCTACCATAGCCAGCCATAGCCTAGGGCATACTTTATAGGTGTATTTTCGCAGCAATTGGTATGCCGTTCTAATTGAGTGTTACCTCAGAACTTTTTTCTTGGTAAACCGATTTTGACGATCCTTTTTTTAATTGAAAGCTGGTGCTTCTCTTGTGGTTCTGTCTCAATTTGATTAAGATCTGACCAGTAGTTTTTTAGTTATCCTTAATTTACTTCCAATAACATGTTTAACAAATGGTGGCAGCGCTGATATGCATTTTTGAGTTATCTTTAATGAAGTCGGTTTTCTATTATATTTTTTTTACTTATTGTAACTAAGTTTTAAGTGTAATATTTTTTTAATCAAGTAATAATTTGTTTAAAAACGTTTTTAGTGTTAACGAGAAAGCTAACTCGCGCTTACTCACTGGCCAATGAAATGAACCTTTCCTCACAGTGTCGTATGAACTGCTAAGTGGCGGATTCGATTACTGCTTTCGGCTGGATATTCCGTACATTAAATTGGAGGGTGAAATTTTTATTTAGCAAGCAGAAGTGGGAGTAATTGGTATATATGTTAGTAGATGTCGAACATTTATGTTGTATATTCGAACGCACCATGTCTCAACTTCTTATATTGATTTGTAGCACAAATAAAATCCTAGAAACGCCATAAAAGTTGCAACGGTTTTTTATCAAATAAAATTGACAAGGCGTACAGCAAGTCTATTGTCGGAAGCAGAGGGTCGGACTTACCTTTCTCATGTGTAATGTTTCGTAAATGAAGATGGGGCGTCACACATTTTTATAGCACACAGCTGTTGAGCTTTTTGAAGTCAATGAAAATGCGAAAATTGCTTCAAATTAGTTACTCACAAAATTCTAAAATTTAATGAAAACACGAGAGACAATTTATTGATTTTAATAGTAATGTAGAAATATATAGACATATTATATGATGAGAAATGGGTAAATGTAAATATAATTAAAATTAATGAGTAAAATTATAAATAAAAATAATTGGTAACTTAGTTATTTAAAGAGATTTACGTTATGATTAAATTTGGAACTACGTATTCGTGTCAAATTAAATTTCCCCTCTGATGGTATACCTTGCTTCGGTTAACATAGGTGTTACAAGTTTATGTCGCCCAGTGTACACGTGTGAGATAAAACTTATGTCGTGCAGTGTACACTAGAGCAAAATGAGTTTCTCTACTTTTGAACTATCATCTAAGATTTTAATGTCCGTTTGAACTACACTGGCAAATGACAGTTCATCGTAACCTAAATAATCAACTAATCGTAGACGCTAGTTAACAGTTCATTGTTTTAGTTTGTAATATGTAAAGATAAGGATCTTAGTAGTTTAAATAAAACAAAATGCATACAAAAGGTTTACGACAAATTTAAAGAAGGTATTGAATTTGGAACACATCTAATTGGTGAGCAATAATGATTATTATGTTGAGTTAAAGGAAATGATTAACCTGTTTTCTAATGCTGTGTGATTGGTTTTGATTTTAGAATATTCCGGAACTATGGATCATCCACTACTGCTACATGCTCAAGCTCTAGATGGATAGAAAAATTAATGACGGATGCTGGACTTACTAGAAATTCAATCTTTATTATCTTCCATTGTTACCGCTAGACTGTGATTTGAGGAGGTACTTCTGCTGCTGTGAGGCCAGTTATAACCACTTTAGTTAACAGATATTGGTTCATAAAATCACCTGGAGTTGTTGTATAGGTGGGTAGACTTTTACACCATAAAAATTCGTTTATAACAGGCATAAAATAGATAGAAACCATTCAGCTACAATCTAGCCCCCAGAAAAAACCTGTAACTGTATTTCAAAATACAATTAGATCAATTTTTACTAGAAAAGAAATCAAATCCTTACCTACTCAAAGTGACAGGCGTTTACAAAAGTTAGGTCCACACTGAATTAAAACGAGAGGAAAATTTTCTCCTTTTTTTTTGGAAGTTGATAATAAAATTCCAGAGAAAACTGATAATTTTTAATTCAGAATTTAAAACTGTTCATTAACAAGAATGACAAAACCTTACTTTGACATATGTCAAGGATAATTTTAAAACGATAAACAAAACAATTAAATCATGTTTTAAGAACAACAGTTGATAGAAACAAATGTGCACAAACTAAACAAAAACAAGATATATAATAAGAAGATCCTATTTAAATTATAATATATTCCTGAATTTATGTAGTTATTTACTTTTAGGTCATGTACTGGAGATGACAGTGTTCCTGATAGTATTTAAGCTACACCCAAAGAAACAACAGCAAGACAAAAGGGAAATTTTGCTCAACTGTGGAGCCACACGGTTTTAATATTTAATGAAAGAAAGAAGATATGCAGCAACGATCGGCAATCTGTGCAATAAAGTGATGTGTAGTGCATAGTATAGGCTCGCATGCTAATGATCAATGTGCTATCACTGTATGTTGCGGTTATTACAGTGGCTTAAGAAACATGTATGCCTTTCATTGCTACTCTCCACAAAATTCACATGTGACAGACTATTTTGTTTTTAGAGGTTGTTACCTTTTTACAATCATACGTACGTGTTCAGTTCTAAAATCTTAAACTTTACCAACAAGATCTAAGATCAGAGCAGGTGACGGCAAAAGCCTAAGGCAATATTTATTCAATATCGAAGTTGTAAGGTAGTCATATTTATGCTAGAGAATAACCCAGTCCGTTTGCATCTTGGTTTACAGATTAATATTCTGCTTACGTGCCTTAGCTTTAGGCTTGTTTAACGTGATTAAATTCAAAGATACGATCTGTTTCCACTAATATATTGATTTATAACTCAGCTGTCTCTGCGGCATCCACCTTTCCTTTGTGGAAACAATTGAATCAGAAACGGGACCATAATCGCCTTAGGCCTTTATATCTTGCACGCGTTCTATCGAAAAGAATATATACACTCATGGAGAAAATTAATACATCTGCAAAAATATCTTTATTACTTATAATTTTTCAAAATTTTAAAGTGATTTTTCATTAGGAAAGGGTAAGGATAGTGAGTCTTTCGGAAGATTTTAGTGATTTTTTTTAAAAGACAACTCACTAATGAGGAGATCCCGATTTTTAAACTTTGAAAAAAATTCTTCAAATGAGCGCAAACTAGGGGTCAGCTTCAATTTTTATATGTTTATATATATATATATATATATATATATATATATATATATATATATCACACCGATAACTCAAAAAATAATGTGCTGATTTTGATCAAATTTGGTGACGACCTTCCTTTTGTAAATGGCTTGGCTATGTCCGTTATCCAGGAAAATGGGATAAGGTTTTCCGGGAAAATTTTAATATTTTTTTTCGAAAAAAATTCATATCTCCTCTCTCTCATTATGATAACCTAATTTGACACGCTGGTTTTTGTCATAACGAGTATCCTTTGTACCAAAATTCAGTTCTCTAGGTTGAAAAACAAATAAATTACAAGGCTCTAATTAAAAAAAAAAGGTGAAACGTCAAAATTGATAATTCTTGTAGTCGTACATTAGTACGCATTAGCGCTTTGTGAGTTTAAAATACGGCTCGAAATGACTAACAAGCTCCTAAATTTCTGCCTCAGCCGGCATTTTTCTCCTTTTTGTTAAAATATGAGAAAAAAAGCAATTTTAAACAAAAATTGTATGGTGTAAATAATCAAGACGTTAGATGAGTAATATACTAGACTGTATACCTGTTAATAGATACATCTGTCATGTCGAGAATAGCCGAGAGGTAAAGGCAGCAGTGTTGATTTGATAATGGACTCCTATAACACGCATTCTAATCCCAGCTAGTGACTTCACTTTTTTTAGTCCTATTTCATTTTACCGTTATCTGATCAGATTTGGTAATTCCGATTAATTTTTAACAAGTTTTTGTATGATAAATTCAATTACGACGAGATGAAAACTTTTAAGACTTAATTCAATTTGAATAGCACATCTGGTTGTTTGTTATCGCCCGAACTTAGTGAAACCGTTCCATACTTAATACAGCCGTAGACTTTTCCTGTGGCTTCACAAGTGGTTGTCCTTTTCTGAAACCTATTTCAATTTTAACTGGACGCAGCAAGTGCGTTATAGTATCGAATTTTCATTAAAGTTTCAAATTTCAATAGCTCAACTTGCTATTAACCTAACGTTAGTTGGCCAGGAACCAGTTTCTCGGGCACAATTCAAGTTTATTTTCAGAAAATTTTTGTACGTTTTCAAACAATAAAGACATTTTGATGAAATATGCTACATTGTTTATACTATATAGGTGATACTGGTAACCAAATTTCATGCATGCTTTCTTTAAAAAAAGACATTTTATTAATAACATTTTAATGAAAATTCACTACCGTAACGCACTTGCTGCACCCAGACTTTTTTTCGTATGAGCAAGAATTAGGGCCCCCAGAATCCACACCCCAAGGTCCGTTTGAATTTTTATATGTTCACATAAATTTTAAAATCAAAACAGTTGTCGAATGTGTTTTAAGTCACAATTCAATTATTTCTGTAATTATCTGTTTACTTAATTTACCTACTTTCAGGATACAACATAAAATTTATTAAGGAACTATATTTGCCACGTTTATAATTTGGCAGATTATAAACATGCTGAAAATCCCTTTGGAAGCACAAGTTATAAGAAAATTTTCTTGCAAACCACCCCCAAAAAAGTTGCGGGACCAGGAGTGAGTAGGAGGTATTGGGCGGGGAAGAATAAAAAGGAAATGTGAGCAGAAAATGCGAAAAAAGTTGCTTGGTTGGATCTCGAAACCTACTTTTGTCATATTTTGCAGCCACACCTCCTTTAAATCCAGTCTACCTCGCAAAGCACCCATATTCGCTCCAGGTCCCGAAACTTTCTTAGGGGGTTGTTCGCATGAAGTTTTTCTTGTCGTTTATGCATTGAGGGTTGTTGTAGGCATGCATGATTGTCAGGAAAATCTCACAACTAAGTAGCGGACAAACATCCCTACCCCACCCCCTAAGGCAAAAACACGGCGGATTGAAATCTGAGAAACAGATAGTGATAGCTAACTGTAGGGGAAGGTGTATACCGTGAAAGAAGCATGTAATATAGTAAGCGGAAAAATAGCCTGGGGTCACCAGAAACAGGACAGCTACGCGCGGGCCTGTCATTGTAACGGTTTAGCTATTGGTAGATCTTATAAACTAGGCTTCCGTGGGGCCGCCCTCGTGGTCTTGGTGACGGGCCGAAGTGGGGATACTTCGGACTGCAGTATATTTCCATGGTAGCATCCTAGGTATTGTCGATAGAATCAGTCAGGCGATACCCGGTCTCCTGGTTGTTCTGGGGGTGTCTTTTACCTCCTTGGGGAAGGTTTTTCCTCGAGGTATGAATGCATTCTCTATGGCGTGATGTCCTCTAAGTGTCCGAAGGCAGTATATCAGTGATACGTCGGAGATAGACCGTAATAATAATGGCCATATTGTGCAACTAGCTTATCTTGACGTTACATCCGTTTTATTTTACTATCCGAGTGTCGTTGTCTTTGCTTTATTAAATGCAGTCCACAGAGAGGCAGCTGCCAAGGAGTTTCTTGTGACTAAGCCCGCTACGGAAATAGGAGCTAGGGGAGGTCGTCGGTTATCACCGTCGGTGCTTGCGGGTCAGCCTGGAAGAGCCGGTGGTCGCGTTCAAAAACTGCGTTATTTCCGAGAAAGTCACCTGTGACAAGGGAGAGCTACGCGCGGGTCTACCCTTATAACGGTCCAGCTATTGGTAGATCTTATAAAGTGGTCTTCCGTGGAGCCGCCAGAGTCTTGGTGAGGGCCGAAGTGATGATACTTCGGACTGCAGTTGATTTACATCGTAGCGGCCTCGCCATGGGCGATCGAAAGAGTCAGGCGATACCCGGTCTCCTGGTTGGTCTGGGGTATTGTTTGTGGGTATGTGGACGTCTTCCACCTACTTGGGAGATGGTTTACTCGAGTTATGAATAGCTTCTCCTCGGGGTAATGTCCCCTAGGTGTTTGAATGTAACGTATGACAGTTGGGCCGTAGTTTACCTGTAATAATATAAACCATATTGCAACGCTAACTTATCTTGATATTGCATCCGTTTTATTTCATATGCTGTATGTCTGCTTGTTATATTAACTCTCCGCACTGCCGTACCGCTTCCTAAAACTATCGATTGATAATCGTATCCCCGCTTCAACACATCGCGCGGATAACCCTAGAATATTCATCAAACTTAATTTATTTTAGCTGCCTCTGCCTATGTTTTCTAACCGTTTTGTTAAATTAATAATATAGTTTGGTTTTGAAATCAGTGTTAGTAACGCTTTGTTGATTTCCGAGTACATGGTAATTTGCCTTGTCTCTTGCAAACCCCTTTATTAATATTGTACGGTAAATATTTTTTCGCAGATTAATTTTGTAAATAGATTATTAATACTACTCGGCATTTCATAAAAATCTACCTAAACCTACATCAATCACAACTTTGTCCCTAAGGCCATAACTAGAAATTCAAGCATTACTTTGCCTCACGACTTAAGAGAACCCTGTCTCCACTGCAGACTGCCCTGGACCGAAGTAGCTGTAACTTAGTGAGGAGGCCTGGTGAATCGACAGCCTCCTGGGGAGCACATCGACTCCCGGGAAAACTCAATCGACGCTGGCGCCTGAGCATAAACCTGTAGGAGAACCGTATTTTGATTACCGCAGAAATTCCCCATATGAGGGAGGACTAAGATTATTATAAATTATACCCCTTACAGAACCTAATAATTGATTTTCTTAAATCAAATATGAGACAAGCAAATTTAAGATGCCATGGTTTTCGATTAACCGGATACCAAACATATAGACAATTCTAGTTATTGGTTCCCTTAGTTTATTTATCCTCTAATGAAGATAACTTTATTAGCGAAACGATCATCAGGTCTCAAATGTATTGTTGTCGATTGCGCCAAAACATATTTATCTTTGTGTTATAACATGAAGTTAAATTTTACCATTAATGTTTTAATTTGAAAGTTATAACGAAGCTCGGAAAATTTGAATAAGAATGGAACGGTCAGATCGGACCATTAAATTTTTGAATTTACCACACTACTTTGTGTGAAGTTGACAACTAGCACTCAGATGTTTTCAATTATAAAAGCATTTGCGTATTCACAAAGTTTTGTGTTTTGCCTGCGGTCACAGAACAATGCTGCCAGTGGAAAGCCTGAGGCATTGCCAAAACTTTATTTGGACACAAGTTTCTTTTAAGCTTTTAATTAAACCCGCTGAAGATAAAATTAAATTTGCAAATGAACTTTACAGTTTTAAAATTACGATAACAACAATAATAAATTAAACTAACGTTAGATATCTTATTAGGTAGCGCAGCTTTTGAAACTACAAACGTTCGTAAAAGTCAAGAAGCGTTCGTTGTGATCATAGATGATGAGTTACTTTCAATTAAACCAATTAATACCAACTACTAGAAAAAATATTAACACAGTAAATGCGTTATGGTCGCGATTTTTATTAAATAAATTTAGAATGCATAGCAGCATAGCTCTATATTGACGCAGAAAGCACAATTTCGGTGCGCTACGTAACAATATTTTACCAATGTTTATTAAAATAAGTTTATTATTTTTGGAGACACAAACAATATGCTTTTGGTAAAAAACTTTATGTTTTATGACAAAATTGATTGGGCTGGCAATAAGTACAATTGGAGAACCCAAATCACCACAACACAACTTTTTAAAGACCTAACGGTCTTTTCGCTAACAATGTTAGTCAAAAGCTAACTTTGTTAGTTGTTAATTATAATTTTACGATTGATAAACTAATCATTCTTCTTTTAAATCTACTGAAAATTAAGTGGTTTTCAAATTGTACTGACGTATTGAATTTATCATTTTTGTAAAAGCTTCTATTTTCTTCAGAACACTTACCCAAAGTCCAACTTTATCTCAATCTAATTAAACCTTTTAAATATTATTAGCGATTTTTTTTTAATTCGCTAATGAGGAGGATATATATATATATATATATATATATATATATATATATATATATATATATATATATATATATATATATATATATATATAT
Organism: Tillus elongatus; assembly: GCA_964006375.1. Lineage (NCBI taxonomy): Eukaryota > Metazoa > Arthropoda > Insecta > Coleoptera > Cleridae > Tillus > Tillus elongatus. The sequence goes on along the minus strand of OZ023265.1, from coordinate 23,622,047 downwards.
ATATATATCCGACCGATAACTTAAAAAATAATGGACCGAACTTGATAAAATTTGGTGAGTCCCTTCCTTTTGCAAGTGGCTTAGATAAGTTCGTAAGCCAGGAAAATAGGACCAGGTTTTCCCGAAAAAAATTGTGTTTTCTTTCTAAAAAAACTCATATCTCCGTAAATAACAAAGTAAGGGCAACCAAATTTGGCACGCGTGTTATAAAGAGCGTACTCTGTACCAAAATTTAGGTCCCTAGCTAAGACAAAGAAGTTATGGGCAGTTAAAGAAACAAATTTTGGAGTTTTCGTCAAAACGTCAAACTCGCAATTTTAAATGTCAAAATTGGCAATGTTTAGACAAAGAATGTGAAACAAATACCGATTGTGAAAAGAAAATGTTGCAAGAAGAGTATTCTGCAAACCCTTAAGTTTCAGATTCAACCGTCATTGCCCTTCATTTTACTAAAATATTTACAGAATATTCGTTTCAAATAGACCCTTTCTCTGATGCTTTGGCTGTCAATTTAGTTAAGTTGATGCTTTGGCTGTCAATTTAGTTAAGTTGATGCTTTCGCTGTAGGTTCAGTGAAGTTTATGGTTTAACGGTCTATAATTGTTTTAGATAATGTTCGTAGAACAAATTCGTTAATGCATTTTTGCATTTTTTTTATCGAAATATGATGCGTTTGTAAGAAAAAATCTGAACGCAGTAAGTGCCTTTTGGTAGCGAATTTTCGGCAAATTTGCAGTTTAGCTCCCGAACGCTTTTCAAAAAACTGTTTCCAGAAACCTGCCTAGGGCCCCCCTGGATCCACAAAGCCCAAGAAACATTTCTTGTTCACACCCCCAAGGAAGTTACGGGACCAGGAGTGAACAGAGGTGCTGGGCGGGGTATGTAGTAAAAAGGAGATATGAGCAGAAAATGCGAATAAAACGGGCTTGAAAGCTGTCTTTTTCACATATTAAAGCCATATCCTCCTTAAACCCTGCCTATCCCGCACAGTACCCCTATCCCCCCAAGTGTCGCAACTTCCTTGGCGGGTAGGAACAAGACATTTTTCTTGTGGTTTATACAGCGAGGGTGGTTGTATGCACGCGAGGGAGAAGGAAAATTCCCACGACGAAGCAGCCACCTCCCAATCCCCCGCCCCTGCCGCAAATCGAAAGGGGGAGTGCCTGCTTCGTCGTAGGCATCCCCCCTCCCCGAGTGCACACAAACACCCCCGTTGCATAAACCACACGAAACATTTCTTGTCCATACCCCCCAAGGAAGTTACGTGACCTGGGACAAATAGGGGTGCTGTGCGAGGTAGACAGGATTTAATAGTGATATGGCTTCAAATAGACAGGTTTCAAGCAGTTTTCTTCGCATTATCTGCTCATATTTACTTTTTACTACCTACCCCGCCCAGCAACCCTATTCAGTCCCAGTCCCGTAACTTCCTTGGGGGTGTGAACAAGAAATTTTTCTTGTGGTTTGTACATCCAGGTGGGGTCCTAGTAATGTTTCTGAAAACAATTTTTTTTAAAGCGTTCGGGAGCTAATCTGCAAATTTACCGAATTTTCATTAAATCCTTCAAATTTTAATAACTCAATTTGCTATTAGCCTCATCTTTGTTGGTTAGGACACCAACATTTAAGTTAATTTTCGGAAAATTTTTATATATTTGCAAACCATAAGTAATTTTGATAAAATATAGTACATTGTCTCTACTACATAGGCTATACCGGTAATCAGATTGATACCTGCTCGCATTTGCTATTAAAAACATTTTTAAGGAAATGTACTTCCATAACACACTTGCTGTATCCAGACTTGTGAAAAATGGTTATATATTTTCAAAGAATAAAGTTATTTCGTTGAAATATGGTACATTGTTTCTACTATATGGGCAACCAAGTTTGATGCCTGCTTTCATCAAAGAAAGACATTTGCTATTAAAAATATTTTAAAGAAAATTCGCTTGCTGCGTCCCAAATTTTTTTATTCTGATATCAAAACAAATCCTCAATAATAATAGGAAATATAAAAGTGTTATTCAGCTTCCCTTGGTGATACACAAAAAGAGTTACAGAAAGTAAGTCTTATCAGGTGAATCAATTTATTTTCACCGCAAAGAAGCACAAGAGACATGTACAAAACCAGTCAGTTGGGAAAAAATAGCTAGTTTTCTAGCTGCAATCTCGTAAACTTGTGGGTGGTTTCAATCAAACTTAGTGGCACAAGTTCAATGATAAGAGTATTATTCTTTGTGCTAACAAAGAGCCGATCAACTCTGTCAATTCTCTTGATTGCTATAAAACAGATACCCTGTCATTTTCATTATTTGTTTTCTAACAATCCGTATTTGTAGTTTCTGATTGAAAAATAAATAATAAACGACAAGACTAGTATACACCGCGAAATAGCGTTCTGAAACTTCAACTCATATTCCAGTTTGCAGGATGTCAATTTAAAATTTTCGACACTTCCGTTCAATAATGGGAAATTCACATCGGAGTGATTTGTTTTACTTTTAGAAAGCCTGTCTGTGTAATACTGGCAATATTTATGTAAACACACTTGGAGAACCCAAATCACCAAAGCACCTTTTTAAAAACCCGTTGTTGAAAAACAAAATATTTTTTAGTTCAACAAGGAGTTTATTGAACAAACCCAAGGCACGGCAATAGGCAACCCACTATCGCCATTTATTGCCGACATTTTTCACAAAGTACATTTAAAACAGATCTTGAAAGTGAAAGTGAGTATTTTCCTAGAGTGTGGTTTCGTTACGTGGACGATATTTTTGCAGTGTTTAACACAAACATTTGCAGAATAGAAGATTTTATTGCCGAATTAAAAAATTTAATTCTATAAAATTCACCCACGAAATAGAAATTATTAATAACTTACCCTCTCTAAATGTGCTGGTTGTCAAAAATATAGACACTTTAGAATTCGATTTCCATCGAAAGGAAGCCGCCGCTTTAATCTATATTCCGAATGACTCACATCATACGTACGCACAAAAAATGGCCAGTCTAAATTTTTTCGTAAACCGATACCAAAGAATTGAAGTACATGAAGAACGTGGCCGAATATGACGGATACACTGCTTGCCTAGTGGATAAATTAATTAAGAAACAGAAAGCAAAGAAAATGTTAGCGGAATCACAACTTCCAGAAGGGAGAAAGCCGAAAAAACTTTGTTTGCTTACCATTTGAACTTCGCATCACGTGGGGTCTAGATAGCATTTAAAAAAGGTCAATATGCAACTAACATTTTCAACAAAAAATACTTTAAAAAACTTGCTGGTGAACCCAAAATACAAGGATAGTACGGCCAAAATGAAGATGTAAAGATTGTGATGTTAAATACGTCGGACAAACAAAAAGATCTATTGGAATCAAATTCAGAGAACATTTAGCACAATTAAGATACAGTAATATATATATATATATATATATATATATATATATATATATATATATATATATATATATATATATATATATATATATATTCACGCCCGAGGAGTTCTGGTGTATGAGTCGGTTTCCCTTATAAACAAAAATGATGATGGCTCCTCCTTGTACAAAAGATTCCGGAAGTAAAATACCCCTCCATTCGGATCTCAGGGAGAGGAGTGTACAGGGGGCGCCAGCATCGAAATTTACAATATCTTTCTCGAATATATGTGGCCTAAATTCTAACCTGAATTCCGTCCACCATTTCCTCCAGGCTAATAGGCCCCAATTACTCTTCCTCACCAAAACTCAAATCAGTGCCAAAACAGCCACTAGTCACCTTAATTTCCCGGGGTATGAGCTCCTTACTTCTTTTAGATTGCATGGAGGCGTGTGCGCGTACGTCCGTAGTAATCTACCCTGCACCAGACTCCCCAATTTAGAAGCTGGAAGAAAAGACATACTATGGATAAAACTCTCTCGCAGGGCTGCAACTACATTCATCTGTTGCGTTTACCGGTCACCTTCTGACAACAACTTTGTCCAGCTCTTTGACTACCTTTCTGTAAAAAACCGACCATCTGATTTCTGAATATCCTTCCTACGAGGTCACTATTCTTGGTGACTTCAATGTCCATAATCAGGAATGGCTAGGATCTTCAAAAACCGATCCAAAGGAAGAGCAGCGGAGGCCTTTGCAGTCGGCAATTCTTTAGATAATATGGTTCAGCAACCTACTTATTTTCCTCGCATCCAAACACACAGCTTAAATTCGTTGGATCTCCTTCTTACTACAAATCCTGACTGCTATAAGATATCAGTCACCGCCCCCCTGGGCCGCTCAGACCACGGCATGGTCACTGCTTCCTGCGCAATGCAACCCGAGGTCACACAGTCATCACACCCAGGTATCGTTTGGCACTACAACTCCGCGAACTGGGAAACGAAATGCGACATTACTTTTCCTCATTTCCATGGGCGTCTGTCTGCTTCTCTCATCCTGACCCCTCTAATATCTCACAAAACGTCACCGAAATTATCCAAGCTGGCATGGAATTATTTATTCCACGTACACAGAAAACCTCTGCAGCCACTCAAAAGCCCTGGTTCTCTAAATCCTGTGACAAGGCCAGACTTGAAAAGGTCAAACCTCACAAAAAGCTTCTACACAATCCCAGTCAAGAAAACCGTCAAGCATTTTACGACGCAAGAAACCGCTATATCCGCATTCTTTCTGAGGCCAAAAACTCGTTTAAGAACCACATCAAAAACAAAGTCCTACTAAGCTCCAGCGGCAGCAAACCCTTCTAGACTCTTGCTAAATCTATTGGGAATAATTTCTGCAAGAGCAGGTTTCTACCTCTTGTCTCAGGGGATGAAATTGTTTCTACCGCCCCGGGCAAGGCTGAACTTTTTGCCTTGTTGTTCGCCGGCAATTCTACTCTCAACCCACCTCCAAACATTCAACCACCAACAGTCCCCAATATCGCGCATAAAATGACGGATATCATTTTCAAAACTAAAAAGGTACAAAAGATGCTCTCTTCTCTTAATACCAGGAAAGCCTCTGGCCTTGACGAGATCCCAGCAATTGTTCTCAAAACATGCGCACCAGAACTTGCTCCTGTCCTGACTCGTCTGTTTCAAACATCTTACAATAGAGGCATATTCCCTAGTAACTGGAAAACTGCTCGAGTACAACCCATCCCCAAGAAAGGATCGAAAGCGCTTCCTAGCAACTACAGGCCTATTTCTCTCCTTTCAGTCATCTCTAAAGTGATGGAAAAGTATATAAACACCGAATTACTAAAATTTCTTGAAAAACACAGTCTAATTCACGACAAGCAGTATGGATTCCGTCAGCGCAGATCAACTGCCGACCTCCTTTTCTTTGTCACCCATTCTTGGAACAAGTCTATAGAACTACACTGCGAATCCCAGACTGTCGCTCTAGACATATCCAAAGCATTCGACCAGGTCTGGCACGCAGCACTGCTTAATAAACTACCGGCCTATGGCCTACCACCAAAACTCTGTACGTGGACAGCAAATATCCTCTCCAACCGGAGCATTTCTGTTGTCGTGGATGGCCATTCCTCTAAAATGTATCCAATTAATGCAGTAGTTCCTCAAGGTTCAGCTTTAGCCCCTACTTTGTTTCTTCTCCACTTGAATGACCCCCTCTCTAGCACATTCAACCCAGTTCACAGTTACGCGGACGACAGCACCCTCCACTCAAATATACAATATTCTAAGCCCAATTAGATGAGGATCGCAGACTCATGGAGGGTTCTATCTCTGTGGATCTCCAAAAAATATTAGACTGGGGAAGTAGAAATCTTGTACAATTCAACCCCACCAAATCAGTCTCGCTCTCTTTCTCATAAGATATACACCAGCCCTAGACCCATCACAATAAACAACCAATTTATTCAAAGTAATGAGTCCTTTTCACTTGTTGGCATCTCTGTGGATCGAAATATCAATTGGCACCAACATGTCATATCAATTGCAGAAGCGGCTGCTAAGAAATTAGGTTTCCTCTTCCGCGCTCGCAAATAGTTTTCACCAGCTAATCTCTATACTTTATATACTACACAAATAAGACCAAACCTCGAATACTGCTCCCACATCTGGGGTGCTGCCGCCGCTTCTACACTCGCTATCCTGAACTCCATTCAGAAGAGAGCTATACGTCTCATCGGTGACCCTACCCTCACTTAAAGGCTGCCACCGCTTGCCCACCGACGTGCCGTTGGTGACCTTTCTCTCTCTTTTATAGATATCTGCACGGGCACTGCTCAGAGGAGCTTTCTTCCATAGTTCCTCCACCTTCTACCCCCAACAGATCTACCAGGGGAACAGAGCGAATGCACCCTTTTACTGTCCAGGTCACCAGACATCGAACATCTTGTTATGCTCGCTCTTTTGTCCCGAGGACTTCCAAGTTGTGGAATTCCTTGCCTGCACATGTTTTTCCTTCTCCCCCGAACCTACAAACTTTCAAGTCCAGAATTAACAAGTTGCCTCTTTCCTCCTTGTCAACACCCACGGTACGATAGTATTTAGGCTGTAAGCCCTCGTGGTGTGTTGCTGAAATAAAAAAATAAATAAAAAACGTTAATGAGCAGAATCTAAAATTAATAAAAAAAATTAGACCACCAGAACAGCTGCACGCCTTCGAAAGTATATATATATATATATATATATATATATATATATATATATATATATATATATATATATATATATATATATATATATATATTATATATATATATATATATATATATATATATATATATATATATATATATATATATATGTATATATATATATATATATATATATATATATATATATATATATATATATATATAATATATATAGCTAAATTTAGTAATAATAAAAAAATTTGAATCTCGCTCAGCCAACTAAGGGCAGTCTGCTGATAGATTGCTTTATAAAATAAATACCGGCAGAAGCTCGTCCGATAAATACGAAAAGAATATAGATATTCCTGCCCACCGATATGTTAATTTTGGTGTCGTTGAACCTCCCTAAATCGTTATTGACCGACTACCTCCAGAAGAATATAAATAGAGTTGGGGATATAAGATAATTAGAATTATTTATCCTCTGATGACGCTAACTTGGTTAGTGAAACAATCGTCAGATTTTTTTAAATGTGTTGTGGTGATTTGGGTTCTCAAAGTGTGCTTATCAGTGCTCATCACAGGTTCTAATCTTCACTTAAATATTTGTGTAGTTTAAACGTCTGAATTAAAAACACCCTGTTTTGTTTTAGCAAATTTTCGCAATAGAAAAATCTACACATGGCGACAGCACAACGTAAGGTCTCCATCATATAGGCCTAAAAGGAAGGTAAAAAATTAATTAATTTTACAGGATTTTGCCGCTTATTTTTTATAAATGAAATACCCAGAGTAAATTTGCTGGCTAATACAGACGCATATATTTACAAAAAAAAAAAAAACAACATGGATTTCTTAATAGAATTAACCTCTACAGCCATTCATTCATACTATAGCTCCACAATTAAAAACAGAGAGGCGGGCTAGTGTCCTGTTGGTATATTTTGTGATCTCGGCAGAGCATTCGACTGCGTGGATCACGCTGTCTGGATCAAGAAACTACAGTATGGCATACAAAGAGTACAGCTGTTTTAGCTGTCTGGTTATCTTCCCATATAAGACAATATCTTATGGTCAGGCGGAGTGCTTCTTGAATTAATAGTAGTGACGTGGACATTCCGCACGGAACGATTTTGGGTCCATTAATGTTTTTGTTATATATTTACGGTTTAAGTCGCTTGTAGGTAGCTTCGATCACCATGTATGTGGAGGATACCTCCGTTGTCTCTGGCGTTTCAGATGTCGATCCACAGCTAATTGTAGCTCTGTTTCCACGGAGCTAAATGCATGATTTTCCGCCAACGGATTGTTTATGAAATGTGGTAAGACTGCTGCGATTAGATTTAACGAGTACAAAAAGCACTGCAACGTAATAAATTTTTTAGCCAAGAACAGCAAATGTCCGTAACAGCCACAGATTGAGATTATAAGTTTTTGCGTATTTTTCTTGACCACTTTTTGAACTACCATGCGCACTGTGCGTATTTAATAGCAGACTTAATTTAGTTTTATATTAGTTCAGAAACGTGAAAAAATGGATAGAGATCAGTTGTTAATGCTCTAATACGCACAGGTCGACTCTTGGTTGTGGTATTGTAAAATGTTCAGGTGGCTTTAGGTAGATAAGAAAAGCATATTTATAGCTCAATTGAGGTACTATGATCCTTAAAAGAATTGCCATCGTGAAAATATATTTTTCAAGAAGATAAAGTGCTTACATTATTATAGATTACCATACTGGAATTTTCTGTACATGTTTTTAAAAATGGAGATGGAAGCTCTGTATTCAAAAGTAATATATAATGTAGATATGAAACAATATAATAAAGTTCACGTGACATTTGCTAAACTCAAGTAAGTTACAATAACTAACCTAATTATCTGGCCCCTACGGTTTTTAATGGACCGCGAGGGAGAGTCAGATCATGTGGCAACCAGTCAATGTTTAAAAACTCAATTTGCTGTTAACCTAAAAAGGTGAATTTAGGTATAGATCACGGGAACATCTTTATTCAATTTCGTCGGAAAACTATTGTTATTTTTCAGATAAATCAAAATCTTTTTGATTTATATTGATTTTTTATATTTACATTCTCCAGGCAAGGATAACTCCTCGCTAGCCCACCCTTTATCAAACACTGTTGAATATTACAAAGAGTAAATCTTCTTTGCGCAAAAATGTCAAATAATACCGAGTCCGACCTTGTACATTCCCATCCCGAAAACTTCCCTCGGCGCCGTCAACAGCAACCAGAGGCGTAGGGACGACATTGCCAGCCCTGCAACAGTTGGCAACAACAGCCACCAGAGGCGTACAACATTGGTATCCCTGTGACAGTTGTCATCGAGCGTCATCAACCAAGTAAGCAGCTAAGACAGATCTCAAGATTCAACCACTTCCATGACATACCGCGTCCAGTGCGGTCATCCCGACCGGCTGAACCGTGAGTGTTTAACTAATATATTGCAACTAATTCCACTAATATGTGGCGTCTGACTATGCTGTGGTCACACTTGATAATTTCATCATGGTCCGGAGTCCAGTCAAGACCTCGGTTCCAACCAAGTCCCGGTGATGATTAGTCACCAGTTTATATTCTTGGCCATTTAGCGGTCCGTGAGCTCGCGTGGAAGAACTACCCTTTCAGCGAGCGATTGACCCGTGGCGGGAAGTGCACCACGTGTTTGTGAGTCCGCGTTGTCAACAGGACAAGTCACCTTTTTTATTGTACATATCATTATTGGATCACAACATTCATTTTTGTATGTAACTATGTAACTCATATTAAATTGTTATTACTTTTACCACGTGTATTCATAAATCTGCCCCACTTACAACAATTCCTCTGGTCCTTCACGAGGAATAAACTGGTAATTAAACCACGATGCTAGTGTTTATAAACCAGTAATATTCATGCGCGCATTTCTTTTAATTCAAACTTTTAGTATTTCCCGGCCTTACATTCTTACATTCAACCCAATTTGCTTGGTACAATATATGATTATATATATATATATATATATATATATATATATATATATATATATATATATATATATATATATATATATATATATATATATATATATACACGATAAACGACGAACAGGAAAGATATTCTATATATAGTGGAAGAGTTTTATGGAATGCTATATAAAAGCCAAAGTGATATAAATCTACATCAAGAATCTGACATACTAACCCGTAAAAAAGGCGTGGTTAACCAAGGTTCGGAAATACTGATGGAAATATCACTAGATGAGATTAAACTAGCCCTAAAAGATGAAAAATCAAAAATTGCCGGGAGAAGACTGCGTGGTTCCGATGCACTAAAGATTGGTGGTCCTTGCTTGCTCCAAAAAATCAAATCTCTTTTCAACCCTTGTCTCTTCAATCGCACGATACCAGAAAAGTGGCACAACACCATCGTAATACTGTTTCACAAGAAAGGAGACATCTGGAACCTAGAAAATTACAGGCCGATAAGTCTACTTAGCCACCTCTATAAATTATTTACTAGAATAATTACCACACGACTTGAAAAGAAGTTAGAGTTTATCCAGCCAGTAGAACAGGCCGGTTTTGGAAGTGGGTTTGGAACCAATGATCCTCTTCAAAGCATTAAAACAGTGATTGAAAAGACCATCGAATATGGCAGACCACTTGTCCTTGCTTTTGTGGACTTCCATAAGGCTTTCGACACTGTGGAGCTGAACGCAGTGTTGCAGTCCCTGGAAGCATGTCGTATTGACTATCGCTACACCAAACTAATCTACAATATATATAAAATGCTACTCTTGTGGTAAAACTACATGAAAACACGAATCCTATAAAAATTGGGAGAGGAGTAAGCCAGGGAGATACGATGTCTCCAAAACTGTTTATCACCGTCCTGGAGTATGTGTTCAAGAAGCTAGATTGAGACCAAAAAGGTCTAAGAATAGACGGCCAAAGTCTGTCAAACTTACGGTTTGCAGACGACATTGTCTTACTAGCTGACAACTTGGAAGATATTAGAGCGATGCTACAGGAACTTCAGGAGGTATGTGCAAAACAGTAGGTCTAAAAATGAACATAGGAAAAACAAAATTTATGACAAAACCTCGTCCCTAGTAACAACCTAATTATTGAAAACTCTCAGGTGGAATGGGTAGACAAATACATATATTTGGGCCACGTGATAAGCATATCCAAAACCAACAAAACATCCGGGATAAACAGAAGAGTTATACTCTCCTGGGCGGCTTACGCCAAACTTAGAGACGTTTTCAGAAGCGACCTTCCGATATGCTTGAAAAGAAAAGTTTTCAACCAATGTGTTTTACCGGTTATGACCTACGGCTCCGAAATACTAACCCTTACCAACGCTTCTGCCAAGAAACTGAAAGTAACACAGTTCAAAATGGAGAGGTCGATGCTTTGAGTTTCGTTACGTGACCACATTAGAAATGAAGAATTGCGCAGAAGAACAGGAGTGACTGATGTGGTCGTACATGTGGCAAAACTTAAGTGGAAGTGGACGGGATATGTGGCTCTCATGCAAGATGACAGGTGGACAAAACGATTACTTGAATGGAGACCCAGGTCCGATAAAAGAAGCAGAGGAAGACCACCAACTCGCTGGACAGACGACGTTACAAAAAACTGTATTCGTAGCGCTCAAGAGAGAAAAGAATGGACTCAACTAGAGGAGGCCTATGTCCAGCAGTGGACGCAGGGGGCTGATTGATGATGATGATGATGATATACGATAACTCAAAAAATTATTAACCCATTTTAATAAAACACGGCAAAAATTTCTCTTTTATTAATGGCTTGGACGACAATTGGACCAGTTTTTCTTAAAAAAAACCTAATTTCTCTAAAAAAAAGTAATATCAAAAAATATCAAAGTTATTTTGCTGAAGTTTGGTTGGTATATTGCGCTCATAAATACCTTACTACATACCAAAACTTGACATTCTAGGTTTATAGAAGTTTGAGTTATGCAAATTTGAAGCATTTAATGAAAATTCGCTACCACAACGCACTTGTTGCGTCCCGATTTTTTTTTAATGTGGAAAAGTCAAAGTCACGATTTGAAACATCAGAATTAGTGATTTGTAGACAGAGATTATGTAACGAATGCCGGTTATGTGGAAGAAATGGTGTAAGAAGTGTGTTTTACAAAGCTTTATGTTTTGTTTCAGCTGTCGTTGCCCTTCAGTTTACTAAAATATTTGCAGAATATTCATTTAAAATAAATTTGGTAACCAAAATAAATTAGCAAAGTAATTTAAAATATGAATCCATGTTATACCACTTTTCGTCGTCTGTTTCTTAACCATATTTTTAGGTTGGTTGACATAATATACATTGTTTTTAGCTGTTACAGCTTATAGTATGACAATATAATGTGAAATAGTTCGAAAAGTTATTTTGTAGTGTTAGTGCACGACTTTCATGAAAATCAAATCGTTTTACTTAAAAAAAATAGGTATTTTATTTAAGATATAAATTCCTATGTTGAGCAAGCTGTAATATTAAAATAATTACGTTTTGTATATTATTATAACGATAATAAGTAACAACTGTAATCATAAATTTACTATTTATGCATGTAGGTTTCATGTTGCACGAGTAAAGTAAGCTATTGTAATTTATCAGGGTATAAATTTTATAGAGCATTAAATAAATGTATCCCGACTAAACAACGAACAATCCTGTCAGATAGGAGCTCTAAAATTCACCATTATTCAATAACAGCTAATTTACTGGCTGCATAATGTATTCAGTGAAATTCTAGATACACTATCAAAAACTCATCAATATCAAACTATTTAATAAAATCCCAGAATCACGCTTCAACACGGAAATCTGAATATGAATGGGGTATTACTGCAAGATGAATAGATTTGTGCAATAATCTGAGCCAACGATGTATAAACGGGATATGGACTAACAATAGTGCTTTTAGTTTTTTTAAAGCATTTTAGTGAATCTTATTAGAAAAAAAATCACTAATGGGGCAATCCTGGCTTTTGAATTTTGAAAAAATACACTGAGCGCGAACTAGGCACCCCTAAAACCCATATCCGCGGTCAGGTCAGGTCAGGTCAGGTTTCAGTTTCTATTGTATATATTGTATTTTTATATGTAATATAGCGTTATGTATATAATTGATTATGTAAAAAAAAGTTTTGTTTTAATACTTTAAATAATAATATTAATGTGTCTATGATTAGTGGTTTTTAAATAAGTAAAAAGTCTGGACGCAGCAAGTGCGTTATGGTAGCGAATTTTTTTTTTAATATTTTTAATAGCAAATGTCTTTGTTTAATGAAAGCAGGCATCAAACTTGGTTGCCTATATAGTAGAAACAATGTACCATATTTCATCGAAATAACTTTTTGCTTGAAAATATATAAGCATTTTTCAAAAGTCTGGATGCAGCACGTGTGTTATGGAAATGAATTTCCATAAAAAGGTTTTTAATAGCAAATGCGAGCAGGCATCAATTGATTACCGGTATAGCCTATGTAGTAAAAACAGAGTACTATATTTTATCAAAATTACTTATGGTTTAAAAATATACAAAAATTTTCCGAAAATAAACTTAAATGTTGGTTTTTTTAATATTATTTCAACAACACACCACGAGGGCTTACAGCCTAAATACTACGGTCCGTGGGTGTTGACAAGGAGGAAAGAGGCAACTTGCTAATTCTGGACTTGAAGGTTTGTAGGTTCGGGGGAGAAGGAAAAACATGTGCCGGCAAGGAATTCCACAACTTGGAAGTCCGCGGGACAAAAGAGCGGGCATAACAAGATGTTCGATGTCTGGTGACCTGGACAGTAAAAGGGTGCATTCGCTCTGTTCCCCTGGTAGATTTGTTGGGGTATCAGGTGGAGGAACTATGGAAGAAAGCTCCTCTGAGCAGTGCCCGTGCAGATATCTATAAAAGAGAGAGAGAGGTCACCAACGGCACGTCGGTGGGCAAGCGATGGCAGCCTTTGGGTCAGGGTAGGGTTACCGATCAGACGTATAGCTCTTTTCTGAATGGAGTCCAGGATAGCGAGTGTAGAAGCGGTAGCAGCACCCCAGATGTGGGAGCAGTATTCGAGGTTTGACCTTATTTGTGATGTATATAAGGTATAGAGATTAGCTGGTGAAAAGTATTTGCGAGCGCGGAAGAGGAAACCTAATTTCTTAGCAGCCGCTTCTGCAATTGATGTGACATGTTGATGCCAATTGAGATTTCGATCCACAGAGATGCCAACAAGTGAAAAGGACTCATTACTTTGAATAACTTGGTTGTTTATTGTGATGGGTCTAGGGCTGGTGTATCTCTTATGAGAAAGAAAGCAAGACTGTGATTTGGTGGGGTTGAATTGTACAAAATTTCTACTTCCCCAGTCTAATATTTTTTGGAGATCCACAGAGATAGAACCCTCCATGAGTCTGCGATCCTCATCTAATTGGGATAAAGAGACAGGCTTAGAGTATTGTATATTTTAATGGAGGGTGCTGTCGTCTGCGTAACTGTGAACTGGGTTGGATGTGCTAGAGAGGAGGTCATTGATGTGAAGAAGAAACAAAGTAGGGGCTAAAGCTGAACCTTGAGGAACTCCTGCATTAATTGGATACATTTTAGAGGAATGGCCATCCACGACAACAGAAATGCTCCGGTTGGAGAGGAAATTTGCTGTCCACGTACAGAGTTTTGGTGGTAGGCCATAGGCCGGTAGTTTGTTAAGCAGTGCTGCGTGCCAGACCTGGTCTAATGCTTTGGATATGTCTAGAGCGACAATATGGGATTCGAAAGGAGGTCGGCAGTTGATCTGCGCTGACGGAATCCATACTGCCTGCCGTGAATTAGACTGTGTTTTTCAAGAAATTTTAGTAATTCGGTGTTTATATACTTTTCCATCACTTTAGAGATGACTGAAAGGAGAGAAATAGGCCTGTAGTTGCTAGGAAGCGCTTTCGATCCTTTCTTGGGGACGGGTTGTACTCGAGCAGTTTTCCAGTTACTAGGGACTATGCCTCTATTGTAAGATGTTTGAAACAGACGAGTCAGGACAGGAGCAAGTGTGCCTACGACTAAGCACCCCACGCCCCGCTCGACTTGTGGCAGGTGTGTGGGTTGGCAGCTTCGTCGTGGGGATTTTCCTTCCCCCTCGCGTGCATACAACCACCCTCGTTGCATAAACCACAAGAAAAATGTCTTGTTCCTACCCGCCAAGGAAGTTACGGCACCTGGGGGGATAGGGGTGCTGTGCGGGGTAGGCAGGGTTTAAGGGGGATATGGCTTCAATATGTGAAAAAGACAGCTTTCAATCCCGATTAATTCGAATTATCTGCTCATATTTCCTGAAGTCAAGTGCATTATTCAACCAGATCTAGTGCCAATAGACTTTAACTGCTCCTCCTTATGATATTATTATATTTATTGTTGTCATCTAATTATTTACCAAGTTTACTTTGATCTCATCAAGACCTGCTAATAATCTTTTAGGTTGAAGCAGGATATTCTCTTAAATAAAAAAAAATTACTTAATTGTGTAAAGGTGTAAAACAAATCCTATAATGCAGAGCCGTCATGGTTGTTAAAACTTTTTGAACACACGATACGTAAGCTAAATTATGGTTAACATAGTCTACTATTCAAATTTACCTTGCAAATTGGTGGAGTATGTAAAACATAATTTTTGTTCTCCCTTTTTTGTGACAGAATTCACTTAATAATGAGTATGTCAAACTAAGTCAACACCGCCACAATTTGCATACTACCACATTTTACAGGCGTTCAGGCCGCATTTGCATAATAATTTGCAATGAGTTTGGGTGCTCAGAAAAAATTAGAGAGCATGCGTTACTCCATTCTAAGGGCTGTGTATATTAATTTTCAAAGTTGCACAATTTGCATGACTATCATGAAAACTTTCGGTGTGCCGTGAAAAGTTAGTAGATGAGAACTGCAATGTGTTTGGAGGGTCCTGTACTCACCTTACAGACTATGTTTATATATACGTATTTTGTAGATATAGTCCAGAGTATAAATATTCATTAGATGTAAGCCAATAAAAATAATTATTTGTTTGTTTTATATTATAAATAGTAAGCTCACAAATGTAGGATAAAAACTGTAATTGTCTTAGTGCTTGCATAACAACTAACATTCAATAATTATTATCGTTGCCTTTACTCGGTAAGACCGTTGATTACTAAATATATATATATATATAAGTGTGAAGAAAGAAAAGTAGCCTAAACGTCTATATTTAGTAATCAACGGTCTTATGATTACTAAATATAGACGTTTAGGCTACTTTTCTTTCTTCACACTTATATATATATATATATATATATATATATATATATATATATATATATATATATATATATATATATATATATATATATACAGGATGTCCGGAAATTGTGAGCCAAAATTCAGGGGGTTATTCCACTCAAAGAATTAATCCCCCTAGTTCCTATAATAGTTTTTCGAAAACTCGAAAAGAACGGAGTTATAGGGTGTCAAAAAATTTTTGTCGCTAACTTTTTTTGTCGTTAATCGATTCTTTTCAAATTTGGTGTACACGTATATAATATCACTCTGTATTTATGTTGCAAATTTGACATGGATCTATCTAAATTTAAAGGCCGAAGCTGCCCTTGACCAACAGATAAGAACTCAAAGCTTTTTTGCTTGAATCTTTATCTCAAATCTAACAATACACGATTAAAGGGAATTCTAAAATCTTAAAAAAAGTCATCTTGTTGCATCACGATAAAACTAACCGTTTTCGAGAAAAACGTTCAAAAAAATTTACTGGTATTATTGAATACGAAATCACCTAATCTCATTTTCAATATTAACGGAGCGTGCTTTGAAAACATTCTCTGACAACAAGATCATGTGGCGTTAGTTTTGACAGATAATAGTTTGTTGTCATGCTACCTACTCGCGGAATAGTTGAGATTAATTATAAAATACGATGAATAATAATTATTATTCTTACGTTGAACTACGTGACATGCATTATTATTATTATGGTATAGCTGGCGGCAATGCCCTTGCTCCAAGACGTTTGTATGCTGAAGCATTTCCAAATAGAAGGGTACCACAATCCCGAATGTTCAGTAATATCCATCGAAGACTGGGAGAATTTGGATCATTTAGAAGTACATTTCAAGATGTTGGCCGTCAGCGAAGTACTCGAACTCCTGGAGCAGAAGTCCGTGTATTAAATGCAATCGAGAATAATCCCAACTTAAGTGTACGGTTAGTCTCTACTCAGGAGAGTATCCCAAAAAGTTCTGTGCATGAAATTCTCAAGGAGCAGCTTTTTCATCCTTACCATTACCAGAAAGTTCAAGCTTTATCTCCTGAAGATCCGGAAGCTCGCGTGAATTTGTGCAATATAAGTCGAAATCTACACAACAACGATCACAATTTTATATCATCGCTTCTCTTCACAGATGAAGCTTGATTTGGAAGTGACGGTTTGATCAACCTTCATAATGAGCATTATTGGTCTAATGAGAATCCTCACTTGGCAATAGAACGCGGTTTCCAGAATAAGTTTTCTGTTAATGTGTGGGCGGGAATTTTAGGAGACCGCTTAATTGGGCCATATTTCTTCCCTCAAAGACTCAACGGTGAGATATACTTAAATGTTTTAAGAAACCAGTTATCTACTCTATTGGATGATGTACCCCTTCAATCAAGAAATACAATGTGGCTGCTGCAGGACGGCGCGCCGCCACATTTTAGTACAGCGGTGAGGGAATTTCTTAATGAAACATTTCCTGAGAGATAAATAGGACGCGGTGGGTTCGTGCAGTGGGCTCCTAGATCGGCTGATTTGAACCCAATGGATTTTTTCTTTTGGGGTTACCTAAAATCTCTTGTATACAAGAGTCCAATTCAAAACCTTGAAGATCTCAGGCAAAGAATTATTGATAATTGTGAGGTAATCAGGAAAAAACACGGAATATTCGCTAGAGTTCGTCGGAACTTTCTGAGAAGAATTGATTTATGTGTTGAGATGGAAGGACATCACTTTAAAACTTTGTTATAATATTTAATTCTTATGATTTTTAATAAATTATTGTTATAATGTTTAAATGTTGCAAGTTCTAGTAGGTTAGGTTAGGTTAGTTTGTGAGTGGTCCATATCGGTCCCTCCACCGCGACCATAAGGTCTATTGTGGCTCACGCCTAATGTCTATATTTCGCCCAACAAATCCAGCCTCCTACAGAGGTCGATAACCTTTGCAAGCGAAAGTTGATCCAGATCCTCTGGAGCAAGCTTTACCTTGCCAAAGAGCAGGTGTCTAGTCCTATCCGCTGCCGGACAGGAACACAGCACGTGCTCTGCTGTTTCGTCATTCTCCATACACAGCCGGCACTCGGTCTCCTGACCGATCCCAATACGGTGCATGTGATGCCGCAAGCGACAGTGTCCTGTATACAGGCCGACTAGAGTACTCAGTTGTTGTCTGTTCAACTCTAGAAGTTTCTTAGCCCTTGACTCAGACAGGCCATTTATGAAGGCCTTAGAGTGAGCTAATCCTGGAAGATTTTGCCAATATTGAATTGTCCTTCTATCTGTCCAGGTCTTTAAGGTGCGTTTTGCTGTGCAAGATGTTATTCCCAGCACCGGTTCTGGTCCGACAAAGTCACACTGGGCACCACTCCTGGCAAGCGCGTCTGCCGCAACGTTGCCATCATGGTCCGAGTGACCCGGTATCCAGACCAGCGACACCTCATTACAGCTGCCCAATTCGTTAAGGGCAGATTTACAACTCCATACCGTCTTTGAATTGCACCGGTAGGAACCAAGAGCCTTTATTGCAGCTTGGCTATCTGCATATATCTTTATCGATTTGTTTGTGCATAGGTCTTTTAAGCTTTCCCTTGCACACATCTCGATGGCATAAACTTCTGCCTGGTGTATGGTTGCGTACTTGCCGAGGCTAGCTGATAGTCTAGCATCGGTGCTGCCCCCATATGCGCCGGCTCCTACTCCCATATTGGTTTTGGAGCCGTCAGAGTACCAGCAGAGGTCCGCTCTCAACAGGGTCGATTGGTTCCGGCCCCAGTCCTCCCTTTCCGGGAGGACGGTCTTGAAAGACAGATCTCTGCTGATTTTTGTAGGCATCAAGTCGCTGTAAAATCGTTATTGCTGATAATTTTATAGTAGTAATAATAATAAAAATTAAACACTTTATTTGTCAAAACATGTGACATAATTTTTTTCCGAGGCAATTACCGTGACTGTTTTCAAAGCACACGCTATTAACATTGACATTTGGATGAAGTGATTTCGTATTCAATCAATACCAGCAAAAAATTTTAAGAACATTTTTCTCGAAAACGGTTAGTTTTATCGTGATGCAACAAGATGAACTTTTTTTAAGATTTTATCATTCCCTTCAATCGTGTATTATTAGATATGAGATAAAGATTCAAGCAAAAAAGTTATGAGTCCTTATCTGTTGGTCAAGGGCAGCTGCGGCCTTTAAATTTAGATAGATCCATGTCAAATTTGCAACATAAATACAGAGTGATATTATATACGTGTGCACCAAATTTGAAAAGAATTGATTCACGGCAAAAAAAGTTATCGTCCAGAATTTATTAAAACTCGACGTTTCGGCTTCTGTTTTGGATCCATTTTCAAGAGATAAAGGAAAAATATAAGGACATGAACTCTAACGCCTCAATCTGTCTTCGCCTTAGAGCGGTGGCCAAAGGTGGCTTGGTTTATTGTAGCTCGATTACGGGGCCTAAATCTACCTACTCCCCAAATATCGCCGGAGATCTACTCTAAAGTCTCAGTCTGTTCAACCCCACGCCTAAGAGAGATCTGGCAGTCCGTTGCAAGTCTTGTATTGTATGTATCGTTTCGTCTACCTGCTTCGTTATCAGTGTAATGAGTCGGGCCACGGTCAATTGAGTAAGGAGCTTTCGTCAAGGTTCTTGAAGGATTAAGAGGAGTACAGGTATTTGTTGAGTCAGTGGCCTTCGTCACGATACTTAAAGGATTAAGAGGATTGCATATATTTGTTGAGTAACATAATGGGGAAATAAAATTGTCTATTAAATTTATTGTCTTTTCGTGTGTTTGTAATGAAGATATAATAGGTTTCCAAGTAATCGCAAGAGAAGACCATCATCTCTCTTATTTAAACAATCGGAACGTTTTTCCATCTCGAATGCTTCGCGGATAATTCTTGTTTTAAAGTGGTAAACCGAGGATATTGTTTTGGGATTGTCGAAGTCTATTTTGTGTCCTGTATGAATACGATTTATGGCCAGCGCCGATGAGGGATCGGATTTTCTAACTGCGAGAGTGTGTTCATATATTCTATTGTGGATGCGTCTATTTGTTTGTCCTACATAAGCTTGGGAACAGTCGGAAAAGGAATTTCGTAAACTCCGTGGGACTCGTTTGGAATCGTATCCTTGGGAGTTTTTATCAGATTTTACAATTTTTGCTCTGTTGTGAATATGGTTTTGATATTATGGGTTCTAAAAATTCGGCTGATTTTGTCTGTGACACCTTTAATGTATGATAGAAACGCTATGTGTTGTTGTCTGGACTCTGTCTGTTCTTGTTATGGTGTAGTGGTTTGTTGTCGTGGGTTTCTAATGTTCCGTAGTATTTGATTGTTGTCGTATCGGTTTTCTAACAATGCCTGTCGTAAAGAGTTTAATTCTGTCTGTTTATTGTTGTTGTCCGTTAGTCTGAGGGATCGTGTTGTAGTGTTCGAACCACGGAATGTAGTTGCGATGGGTGATGGTGAGATTGGGCGTTAAGATAACGATCAGTGTGGATTGGTTTTCGGTACACAGTATAAGAAAATCCTCTGACTATGTTTTTAGTGATGCGTACATCTAAGAAAGGCAACGAAAAGTTATTTTCTGTTTCCCCAGGGAACTGGATTTGGGGATTGATGTTATTTAAGTAAGAAAGGAATTCGTCTAGAGATTCTTTACCGTGTGGTCAGGCAGCGAAAATATCGTCAATGTATCTTAACCAGCAGGTTGGTTGGGACGAATTGAGGGCTTGTGTCTCGAAGTCTTCCATGAAAATTTTATCCAATGCAGAAGAGAGTGTCGATCCCATTGGATCACCTCGAACTTGTTTGTAAAATTTGTTTTGGAAAAGGTAATAAGTGTTAGATGTGCAGTGTTCTAGAAGAGCTAAGGTATCGAGTGAAATATTGTGTTTATTTCTAAGAATGTCAAGGGTTTGAGATAGAGCTATATTAGTGAATAAGGAAACTATATCAAAGCTAACTAGGATGTCATTTTGAGAAATGGTGTTGTTTTGAAGAACGTTAATGAAATCGTTGGAGTTTTTGACATAGGATGTAGCGCTTTCTACTAATGGTTGGAGAGTTTTTGGCTAGATGTTTTGCAAGTTTTTGTGTGCATGATCGGTGGGCACTTACGATCTGGCGAAGGCAAATATCAGGCTTATAGATTTTCGGGCGACCGTATTTTATAGGGATACGAGATGATTTTTCGCAGGGGATTAGTTCTTTTTTGAGGTCAGGACTGAGTTGGGAGTTGTTGATATTTTTTTATTTTCAACAACACACCACGAGGGCTGAATGTGAGGCAAGAAGTCTCGATTATTATCTAATCAGTTCAAAATCCAGTGACAAAAAATCACTCTACGTAATTCATCATCAGCTTGTAATCCTTGCACCGGTTGCAGATGGTAAGCATGTCTAAAGTCTCCTCTTACTACTCTTACAGCTTTTGATTGGGAAGTACCGGTAGCAACTGACACTCGTCGAGTACTTTTGGTTGGATTTTTTATTTTTTATTTATTTCAACAACACACCACGAGTGCTTACAGCCTAAATACTATCGTACCGTGGGTGTCGACAAGGAACAAAGTTCTGGACTTGAAGGTTTGGAGGTTCGGAGGAGAATGCAAAACATGGGCCGGTAAGGAATTCGACAACATAAAAGTCTTCGGGACAAACAAGGGGGTATAACAAGATGTTCTATGTCTGGTCACCTGGACAGTAAAAGGGTGCATTCGCTATGTTCCCCCCGTAGATCTGTTGGGGACAACAGGTGGAGGAACTATGGAAGAAAGCTCCTCCGAGCAGTGCCCGTGCAGATATCTGTAAAAGAGAGAGAGAGGTCGCCAACGGCATGTCGGTGGGCAAGGGATGGCAGCCTTTGGGTGAGGGTAGGGTCACCAATGAGATGTATAGCTTTCTTCTGAATGGAATCCAGGATAGCGAGTGTAGAAGCGGCAGCGGCACCCCAGATGTGGGAGCAGTATTTGAGGTTTGGCCTTATTTGTGTAGTATATAAGGTATAGAGGTTAGCTGGTGAAAAGTATTTGCGAACCCGGAAGACGAAACTTAATTTCTTAGCAGCCGCTTCTGCAATTGATGTGACATATTGGTGCCAATTGAAGTTTCGATTCACATAAATGCCAACAAGTGCAAAGGACTCATTACTTTGAATAACTTGGTTGTTCATTGTGATGGGTCTAGGGCTGGTGTAGCTCTTATGAGATAAAAAGCAAAACTAAGATTTGGTGAAGTTGAATTGTACAAGATCTCTACTTCCCCAGTCTAATATTTTTTTTAAAACCACAGAGACAGAACCCTCCATGAGTCTGCGATCCTCATCTAATTGGGTTAAAGAGACAGGCTTAGAATATTGTATATTTGAGTGGAGGGTGCTGTCGTTCGCGTAACTGTAAACTGGGTTGTATGTGCTAGAGAGGAGGTGACTAATGTGGAGAAGAAACAGTAGGGGCTGAAGCTGAACCTTGAGGAACTCCTGCATTAATTGGATCCGGCTTAGAGGAATGGCCATCCACGACAACAGATATGTTCCGGTTGGAGAGGTTGCTGTTCAGGTACAAAGTTTTGCTGGTAGGCCATAGGCCGGAAGTTTATTAAGCAGCGCTGCATGCCAGACTTGGCAAATGCTTTGAATATATCTAGAGCGACAAGCTGGGATTCACCGTGTAGTTCCATAGACTTGTTCCAAGAATGGGTGACAAATGAAAGGAGTTCGGCTGTTGATCTGCGCTGACGGAGTCCATACTGCCTGTCGTGGATTAGACTATGTTTTTCAAGAACTTTTAGTAATTCGGTGTTTATATACCTTTCCATCACTTTAGTGACGACTGAAAGGAGATAAATAGGTCTGCAGTTGCTAGGAAGCGCTTGGGATCCTTTCTTGGGGACGGGTTGTACTCGATCAGTTGTCCAGTTACTATGGAATATGCCTCTATTGTAAGATGTCTGAACCAGACGAGTCAGCACAGGAGCAGGTCCTGGTGCGCATTTTTTGAGAACAATTGCTGAGATCTCGTCAAGTCCAGAGGCTTTCCTGGTATTAAGAGAAGAGAGCATCTTTCGTACAATTTTAGTTTTGAAAAGAAAATGATATCCGTCAATTTATGCACGCCATTTTTGTTTATAAGGGAAACCGACTCATACACCAGAACCGGAAACGTCCGTTGGGACTTCACCGGCCCCTTGCTGTAAGGGATGGTACCTCCTAAGGCGTGAAAAAAAATCCTTTGATAGTTTTTATTTTCAAGATAAGTTGTAGGGTCGTTAAGGATTTGTTTGTAGTCTGTGCCGTTTAGTATATTGTCCATTTTTTGTATATAGTCTGTTTTGTCGAGTATGATTGTAGCGTTGCCTTTGTCTGCTGGTAGGATTATAATTTTTGTTTGGGTTTTTGATTGACTGTCGTTCGTGAGACGAGGGATTGGAAGATGGAGGTTTGGCAGAACGTAAAATCCTGGCAATGTCCTGCCTCGTAATTTAAGCTTCGTCAGACGGTAGGTATGTTATAGCATCTTCTGATTGAGAAATTATCTTTTCTATTGGGATGAATTTAGAGGTTGGTGCAAAATTAAAACATTTGGATAGAACTTTGATGGCGATGTTACTTATGTTGGAATTTGAAAGGTTGTGAACTACTATAATAGGATTGGCATTATGTGAGTGTTGTTTGAGATTTTTGTTGTCTAGAAGATGCTGTAATTTTCTTTTCTGTACGTCCGTCTTTTGTAGTGTAACATGTTCTGCTTTACTTTGGGACACTCTAGACAGACTCTCACAGTAGGTTGTATTACGAAACAGGACATTGCCAGGATATTAAGTTCTACCAAACCTCCACTTTCCAACCTTTCTTGTCACGAACGACAGTCGATCAGAGACCTAAACGGAAACACAGAAATTATAATCCTACCAGCAGACAAACGCAACGCTACAGACATACTCGACAAAACAGACTATATACTTTCTCGTATTATGTATAATAACGCATATAATGAGAAATGCGTCACCCTGTATATGTGTAAAATCTATAAGGATTTTTGTAAGATGAAGGACAATGACATTTGAAGCTGAAACTTAAAGTTTTGTAAAACACATTTCTTGAAAAATGATTACCTCGTCTAGGTTTTATTTTAAATTGTCAGTAACATTTTTGATATTTTGTATTTACGATTATCTTATCTGGATATTCATTTTTCACGTGTTACCAGCTTCAGGTAACCTGTCAAATTAGCGATATAATATAGTTATACTTTGTCGGATGATGAAAATGTAAACCATGATCTCCTAAAAGCTGTAAAACCACAAGCTCTGAGCGCTTACGAAACCAATTTGCTGTAATGTCTTCGATAATACACGCTCAGAGGGTCCCGCTCTGAGTTGCATTCTGAGAGAACACCACACATAGAGGGCGCAATAAGCAATTACCTAGCCTCCTGGATTAGTTCTGGATTACGTGCTCCCCAACTCCCGGATTGAGATTCTGTGACTGGCATGTAAGCGGATATGGAAGCTGCTCTCGGGCTGAGGGAAGGGGTACTTGGAACCATTTAGTCTTGCCACCTATTGCGATTGCTAGTATGTGGAACTCTTATAATGTATTGTCTGATACATTAAAGCAATTTGGTGATTATCCTATTAAAATCGCGAATATTGTAGCTTCCATGCTCTGGATTAACAAGCTAGAATAAGTTGCTGTAGGTAATGTGCATAATGCTTTAGTATAAGTTGAGGTGGCTGTCCGATCTATGTTGTATAAAAGTGTTCGTTAAGCTTGTGATACAGCACCAGTAAAAATACAACCTTATTTCAAAAATTACCTAGCACCAATCAAACAAGTTCTTCGAAAGTCAAAATCTTGCCATGTTGAGTTTTACGTAAGACATGAAATTACCATCTGTAATTTCACACCACATCAACCAGGTAGGTAGGTAGGTATTTTAGTGAATTTTCGCAGAAAAAATTCACTAATGGGGAGATCCCGACTTTTGAATTCTGAAGAAATTATTGCAAATGAGCGCGAACTAGGACCCCTATAACCCATATCCGGGGTCAGTTTCAATTTTTATATGTTATATATATATATATATATATATATATATATATATATATATATATATATATATATATATATATATATATATATATATATATATATATATATATGTGTGTGTGTGTGTGTGTGTGTGTGTGCACAACACCAATAACTCAAAACATAATGGGCTGATTTTGATAAAATTTTGCATATACCTTTCTTTTGTAAATAACTTAGATAAGTTTCTTAGTCAGGAAAATCGGACAAGGTTTTTCGGGAAAATTTTCAGTTTTCATTAGAAAAAAATTTATATCTCCGGAATTAATTAAAGTAAGGGCAATTTGATATGCAGGTTTATATCATTATAGGTAAGCTACCTACCAAAATTTAGCTCTGTAGGTCAAAGGACAAAAAAGTTACAGGGATTTAAAGAAAAATAAATTTTTAGGCAATCAACCTGAAACTAATATGATCTATGAAAGGAAAATGTCTCAAGAATAATGTTTTACAAAGCCTGAACTCTTAGTTTCAATAGTCATTGTCCTTCATTTTACTAAAATATTCCCAGAAAATTCATTTAAATAGACCCTTACACTGATGCTTTGGCAGTAGTCTTAGCTATAGAGTTTATCGTTTAATGGTATATCATTTTCGTCGAAATTACGTAAAAAATCATTAAAGCTCAATATATCCGTTATTATGCAAGTTACGAAAAAAAGTTGTATACATTAATTATAGGGTGTCTTGAGCTACATCTTAAAAAATATTTCCACAATCCCATAAGTCGTTGGTGATTCAAATTTTCTTTTTTCTTATTCGAACACGCCCTATGTTATTGCATTTTTGCATTTTCCATCGAAATATAATACATCTTTGTAAGAAAAGAAATTCGGGACGCAGCAAGTGCGTTATGGTAGCGAATTTTCATTAAATGCTTCAAATTTGAATCAATTTGCTATTAACCTATAAGGTTGACCAGTAAACCAGTTTTTTCGGGAACAATTTAAGTTTGCTTTCGGAAATTTTTGTACATTTTCAAACAATAAAGTTATTTTGATGAAACATGGCACATTGTTTCTAATATATAGATTATACTGGTAACCAAATTTGATGCCTGCTTTCTTAAAAAAACCTATTTGCTATTAAAAACATTTTTATGAAAATTCACTACCATAACGCACTTGCTGCGTCCAGACTTTTTTTATGCAAGCAGGAATTAGACTTGGTTAACAGTATAACCTATAAAGACAGTGTATCACGTTTCCTCAAAATAACTGTATTGTTTGAAAGAGTACAAAAATTGTCATGGGATTTCGCTTAGTATTGATAAATTCCTAAAATTATAAATTTTGATATGTGCCGAAAATGTAAAAAGCTGCAAAACAATTAAATTAAGTTGAAAACGATGAACGCTATCATTTTTTTTCCTTACAAAGATGCATTATAATTCTATGGAAAATAAGTACAACTTGGAGAACCCTATTCATCACAATACAGTTTTTAGACCTGACAATTCGTCCTGAAGGGCCCCTGGACTCAAAAGTGTCCCTGTCTATCCCATATACACGATTAAAAAAAAAAGCAAAAACAAAAAACAAACAAAAGCAAACAAAAAAAGACAAAACAAAAATAAGAGAAAATTAAAAAAAAGAAAAGAAAAAAAAAGAAAAAAAAGTTCGGGACGCAGCAAGTGCGTTATGGTAGTGAATTTTTATTAAATGCTTCAATTTGAATAACTCAATTTTTTATAAACTTAGAAAGTTTAATTTTGGTATGTAGTAAGGTGTTTTCTAAAGCAAGATACCCACCAAATTTCATTAATATAACTTTGTAATTTTCAAAGAAAAAAATTTTTTTCAAAATAAAAATAAAAACCTGAGTAACTCAATTTTCTATTAACTTAGAAAGTTAAATTTTCGTACGTAGTAAGGTCTCTCCCAAGGCCAATATATGCAGTAAATTTCATCAAAACAGCTGTTATTTTCGGAGAAAAAAATTTTTTAGAAAGAAAACTCCATATTTTTTCGTAAAACCCCGTCTGATTTTCCTGGCTAACGAACTCATCCAAGCCATTAATAAAAGAAAGGCACTTGCCGAGTTTCATCGACATCGGTTAATTATTTTTTGAGTTATCAGATGGATACATATATATATATATATATATATATATATATATATATATATATATATATATATATATATATATATATATATATATATATATATTATATATTTATATAAACATATAAAAATTGAAACTGACCCCGGATATGGGTTCTAGGGGTCCTAGTTCGCGCCCATTTGAAAAAAATTTTGCAAAGTCTCACCATCGATACCTCTCTATTAGTGAATTTTTTAAAATTAATATTCACTAAAAATGGGAAAAAACAAGCAAAAAAACCAAGATGCATTAAAAAGAAAGTAAAAAACATTTACAAAAACAAGGAAAAAAAAGAAATAAAAGGAAAAAAGAAAAAAGTTCGGGACGCAGCAAGTGCGTTATGGTAGTGAATTTTTATTAAATGCTTCAAGTTTGAATGACTCAATTTTCTATAAACTTAAAAAATTGAATTTTGGTATGTAGTAAGGTCTTTCCTAAGGCAACGTATCAACCAAATTTTATTAAAATAGCTTTGTAATTTTCGGACAAAAATTTTCTTTCTAAAGAAAACTCAAAATTTGAATAACTCAATTATTTATAAATTTAGAAAGTTGAATTTTGGTGCGTAGTAAGGTCCTTTGCAGTGCAATATATCTATCGAATTTCATTAAAATAGCTTTGTAATTTTCGGCAAAACACTTAAAAATTAAAACTAACCCCGGATGTGGGTTCTAAGAGCCTAGTTCGCGCTCATTTGAAGACATTTTTTAAAAATGCAAAAGTCGGGATCTCCTCGTTAGTTATTTCTATGAAAATTCACTAAAATTATTAGTAAACTAAAAGCGCCCAAACCTCTTTATCAAGGCATATCTAATTTCTATAGTACATTTCTATAGAAAAATAAATATGTTTGAGTTTTCCAAATGTTTAAAATTTTAAAGGGTGCTTGTATTTTCGCCTTTGTCCTACTTTTATTTAAAGGAAAATGTAATCACACATGAATTAAAATTCGAACCAGTTTTTTCTGAGAAAGATTTTGGTTAAAGTCGTTTATTTTAATATTATAGTATTACTTTTATTGCTGTGTAATATAAGCATGATAGTCGTACTTAATATACACAGAAATATTATTAAACAAGTTTTTTTGTTTTCTTTTACAAAACATTTGAGCTAAAGCATTTTTCTCTCAATACCAACAAAAGGCTTTAGTAGAACAAAATCAGGCTCAGTACTAAACAATAGGGAAACAGACGATGTAATTAATACATTTAGAATTGTTTGGCAAATTAATATTCAGTAGGCTTAGGGGAATTAGAGCCACTCCGTTTTCAGAGATATTGACTTAACAAAAGCAAACAAAGTCTTTGACTCTATTTAACTTTTACAAAAATTCATTACTGCCGAATGATGAGACTTAGCTTGTATTTACAAATAGAATGTAATTACTAAGAAAATTAGATGACTTAATAATAATTTTATTTTACTTTTTAACAACAATAGCTTTACAAAAGCTAATTTTATCTTTGACTAAATACAATTTCTTTATAATTTGTTAATTTTCAAGATATCTAAACTTCTGGTTTTACTAAGTTTTTATTTAAAAAAATTCACTAATAGAGAGGTATCGATGGTGAGAGTTTGCAAAAATGTTTTCAAATGAGCGCGAAGTAGGACCCCTAGAACCGATATATATATATATATATATATATATATATATATATATATATATATATATATATATATATATATATATATATATATATATATATATATATATATATATATATATATATATATATATATATATATATATAAGAGCAGTGTTAACACTCGGTTTTATTCTTTCTTAATTGAGCCACGACAGGACCCCTTAGACATTATTATTATTATTGTATAACCGGGGGAAATAACTAATGCAATATCTAGTAATAGTAACAGTGTGGGCATTTTTATAGTTTGTCTCCGTGCGGAAGACAATAATTGTGAGGTTCGTTGTGTTAAATTTAGTACCACGGGCGTCAATGTTCTTTGCAAGTATCAAGACCTGCTTACAAAATGAGAACGGTACCTACTGATAGATAAGTTACTAGATCCATTATTTTTATTATCCATAATTTCGCAGGTTAGTTGGTCAATCTTTTTTTAATAAATAGCACTTTAAAGCGTATTTCTGTATTTCTCAAATTGTATGTTTCAAACAGTACAGTCCTTCGCTTAAAATTAGACATACCTACGTTTGTTAACCATCCAAGCCTAGTGAGCTTCTAGCTTCTACAATCTGCTTGCTTGCGGTCGACGGGATTTCAGTGTAGTCCAGTGTTGTTTTTTATTAGATTTTATAAATATGTTTTACTTATTTTTGTGTGCATACACTTAGAATCGATTTTTTAATCAAACTTATGGCTGTTAACACGATCTAATTGTCTTCTATACTTTCAAATTTGTGTAGCCCCAATGTTAATTAAAGGCCCCCATTTATAATACGTGCTTATCTTGTGCTTATATATGTAATATAAAAATAAAAGAGAAGTGAAACGGCAAGCGAATTTATTTACTTTAGTGCCGCATTCGATATTATCTAAAAACGCATTATAGGCGACGTTGTGGAATGTGAATTCGGTAAATATACAGTTTACTGCACGGAGGGTTTTTAGAATTATTTTTTTCAGAAACATGCTTAGACCCCTCCTTGGATGCACAAGTCACAAGACAAATTTGTGGCAAAAAAACCCCAAGAAAGCTAAGGGACCAAAAATGAATAGGGGTGCTGCTCGCGGAGGTAGTATGAGCCGAAAATGCTAAAAAAATATTTAGTCGGAAAACATGCGTTTTTCACATTCTGTAGCAATACCTCCATTAAATACTGTCAACCCGCACCTCATCCATATTCGCCCAGGTCCAGTAACTTTCTTGGGGGTTGCTCCCCAGAAAATTTTCTTGTGCTTTATGCTTTGCAGGTAGTTGTATGCATGCACTAGGGAAGGAAACCCCCCGTGTTTTTGGGTGAGCGGGTAGAAACCCTCTTCCTGCTGGAGGTTCTTTTTCCCCTTCTGCATGCATACAATCACCCTCAATGTATGAACCACAGGATTTTTTTTATGTTCAGCTTTCTAGTGTATTTTTTGTTGAGGATATTTCCTGTTTATCAATTTTTTTGTTTAAGTTTTGTATCCAAATTACTGTAAAAGTATTTAGGATAGAGATAATGTTTTTGCTTAACTTCGCTTACCTTATTTTTTTCTGTTCCTAAGTAAATAAAGTAATGTTTTATTACTTTTAACATAATACTAAATCACTATAATATATTATGCTAATCAGGGGCGGCTCCTCAATTAGTGCGCCCGTGCGCGCGCACTACCGCCTGCCGTGGGAAAAATAATATTTTTGCTATGCTATATTTTAATAAATTTTTATTTACTTTTTTACCTCCTGCATTCAACAAACAAAATTAGTATATCGAGGATCGCAGAGAGTCGGCAGCCATTAATACAGAATACAGAAAGTGTTAATCGCTGCAGACGTTATATACATCCATATCCATATAAAGCAGATGGGCGGCGGTGTGTATTTTTCGGCGCTCTCAGGAAATGCGATACTTCAGTGCGAAATGATCGCATAATCTTGAAGATTTTCATCGAAAACAACTGAATAAGCAATCTGTTGTGTGCTATAAAATTACACACTTCCAGTTTGTAGTGGACTTTTGGCAGAGCGTGTGTACCTACTACCTAGTAATTTTCGTCTTCGTGTAGGATTGATTTTTAATTAGATCATTTCATTGTTGTTTACATGTTCTAACTTTAACAAGACAATTATTATTATTATTATGGTTACTACTTCGGGTTGCTTAATAAGTGGACAAAATAATTGTGATACTGTGATTAATTCAGTGTATATCTTAAATTTAAAGGTTAACTTTTTAAGGGACTTTTTAACAATTATAACGTATAACTAGCTAGAGGAAAACTTGATAAGTAGTTAATAATTATTAAGTTTAGTAAGTAGGTTTCTTTATAATACATTTTCGGGGAAAAAAATAGACAAGCTCTTCATTTGTAGTGAATTTTTATTTAAAAAATTTTTTGAAATGAGCTCGAACTAGGACCCCTAGAACTCATATCCGGGGTCAGTTACAATTTTTATATGTTTATATATATATATATATATATATATATATATATATATATATATATATATATATATATATATATATATATATATATATATATATATATATGTATGTATGTATGTATGTATGTATCCAACCGATAATTAAAAAAAATAAGCAATTGATTTCGATGAAACTCGGCAAGTGCCTTTCTTTTATTAATGGCTTGGATGAGTTTGTTAGTCAGGAAAATCGGATAACGTTTTCCGGAAAAATTTTGAGTTTTGTTTAAAAAAAATACTTTTCTCCGAAAATTACAAAGGTATTTTATGAAGTTTGGTGAATATATTTCCTTGTAAAAGACATTACTACACACTAAAATTCAACTTTCTACATTTTTAGAAAATTAAATTATTTAAATTTTAAATTTCTTTTGAAAAAACTTTTTTTTCTCCGAAAATTACAAAGTTATTTTGATTAAATTTGGTGGATATGTTGCCCTAGGTAAGGCCCTACTACACACCAAAATTCAACTTTCTAAGTACGTAGAAAGTTGAGTTATTCAAATTTGAAGCATTTAATAAAAATTTACTACCATAACGCACTTGCTGCGTCCCAACTTTTTTTCTTGCACACCCCCAATGCATTAAGGCACGAGCCGCTACAGATTCTTATGAAAATTCACTACCATAACGCACTTACTGCGTCCCGAACAATTTTAATAATAGAGATATATCGATAGTAACACTTTCGAAAAAAGTCTCTAAATAAGTGCGTGTTAGGACCTCTAAAACTAATTTTCGAGGTTTGTTTAAATGTAAAGTATAAATTTTAATAATATGCCTTTACTAATAGTGGACAATTCTTATGAAAATTCATTACCAGAGCGCACTTGCTGCGTCCAGAAATTTTATGTGTAAATCAGGTGTTGAAAATTGTTTGGGAATTCTATTTGCTGTACAAAATTATCCTTTATTATGAGTGAATGTGGAAGATTCCAGCATTAACACAAAACCAATATACCGCTGTCATCGCTGATATGGAATTCTAATATTCAATATTTACTTAGTCGTTGTGAATCGTTAGAATCATATTTATGTGAGAAAATTCGTATTCATATTCATGTCAGCGCGATATTTCCCTTTAATATTATGCTGTTCCCATATATTTCAGTTATTACATGACTACCAATGTCACACACAAATACAAGGCCATGTTTTCTTTCAGTGTTAACAATCTCAAATGCTACTGTGTACAACTGTTATTAATCGATACTAAAATGGAGTATAAATAATATAATTAAAAATTTCGGGACGCAGCAAGTGCGTTATAGTAACGAATTTTCATAAAAACTGTACACTATTTTATACGGCATATTAGTAAAGTTAATACTTTAAACTTACACAGATCTTGAAGATCGATTTTTTTTTGTTTTTTTGTTTAGAGTTTTGACTTTGAGAACTGGCTCATTCAGTCACTGTCAATCTTCAAAATGAACAAGGATGCATCTGACCTTGCTTTTCATTATGGAAAAACCTGTCTTAAGAATGTTAATCTAACAAGCTCTTTAACTTTTTTCTTTTAACTTCTTTTATCTCCCTATACGCTTACTGTTTACTAAAAATATATCTTTATCTCCCTATACGCTTACTGTTTACTAAAAATATATCTTAAAATTAAAACTTACATACTCCATTCACGCACATACGCGAGCGCATATACACTCATGTATACGCACTCACGTCAATAGGCTTTATACGTCCAGTACTTACCACTAGGTGCAGGACAGAAAATGCACATTATTTCTTCATGTGCACATACACAGACATACATATGCATGCACACATCTACGCTACAAGTTGTTGCAGGAGAAACACTGGGACACTTTTCACACCAATGGAGCCTGTCATGGTGACTTTTTAACATACTGGGCAGGCTGCGGCAAAAAGATCGATTTTAGAGGTCCTAGTACGCGCACATTTGAGGAATTCTTTCGAAAGTGTTACCAACGATATCTCTCTATTATCAAAAAAAAAAATTAAAAAAATCTTGCGTTCTAGCTCCTTTTAAGAAAAATACCCAAAACTCAATTTTGTATGAAGCTCAAGAACTAAATGTTGCTATATCTGTAGATAGTGTCTCTTTAAAAGCAACTTGTATTACAAATTTCATTAAAGTTATACAAAAGATTAAGGGAACTTAATTCATATTTATAAAAGTAAAGTATCTGCCAAATTATAAACGTAGCAGTTATTTTTCCTTATTAATCGCCAGTATGATTTCGTTTTAGTCAACCTAATCAAACCGGTTTTTTTCAATATCAACAATAACAAACTTATAATTTCAGACTCAAAGGTGACAAACTTATTTTAAACAAAAATGAGAGCTTGTTCAAAACGCATGAAGTATGTGCACTATTGTTTCTCCTAGTGTCAAAATAAAACATAAAAAATATATATTCATAGAGTTGGATTCGATCGCGTAACCTTCTGCGTAGGGGGCAAGCGCGATGCCCCTTGCGTCATCTTGACACACGTCAACTAACGTTTTATTTGCCTGATACTTTAGATCGGCTTCACGCCCGGGATATTACATTCAAAGCAATTACAGAATTAGTAGAATTACCATTGAAATACATACCACAACTGTTTCTGTCCCATATGACGACTTATGTTTAAGTTTAAAGACAAAAGAAACTATTTTAGAATCATTTTTATATAAACTTAGCTTGATTTTGTTTACATTTCTGCTATATATAGCTATGCTGCGCTAAAACTGTATTTGGGGCCCTTAATAAAGCTACAAATATAGTGTATTTTAATAAATGATTGAATCCCCCAGTTAAATAACAATCACGTGGCAAATTTTTAATTTCATGTCGTCTGTCATTTTCCATAATTGCGGCCGAGATTTCAGGATTATTGGTTCGGGTAGTATGGTTTATGGCTCGTATATATTTAGTTTGGTTACCGTTGATGTATGGTTTATACCTGTTGTATGAATCAATCTACGCGTGGCAGTCAATTACTCTGTCAGTCAGGCATTGGTCTTTAACCACTAAGGCGTCTCAACGCATGTCTTTGGGATTTTATTTTAATTTGGAAAAAACTATAAATCTTGTGTACCAAATTACTTAAAATTCACAACATAGGTTTATTTGCACTATTTCTAGCCACACGTAAAGTCTCATTCCAGTTACTCTGATACTAACAAAAACATAGAGTTTTCGAAAAGTTTTCCCAGATTTTCCCACCGGAAAAACTTGAAACTGACCCCGGATGAGTGTTATAGCGGGCCTAGTTCACGCTCATTTGAAGAATTTTTTTCTAAATGCAAAAGTCGAGAACTCCTCATTAGTGAATTTTTTAAAGAAAATTCACTAAAACAATGAAAACCTTATTTATTCCCAGTTCTTTTGGAGGCCCGTTATTCCGCATGGGCAGGCGCAGGTAAGAAAATATTTTTTTAAGCAAAGGGTTGCTATCGCTACAAGAATTTTTTCGAATACATCTAGAAACACCTGTATAAGGCAAGTTTAATTGACGTAATGATTTTTTAGTTCATATCATAGAAGTTCAAAACATATATCCTAAAGTTTGGTTTACTAAAATATATCCGTACTGAAATCAATTAAAGTGGCTTCGGAAATAGCTCGCTGTAATACGTTTTTCAGCAAACGTACATATCGCCTACCGCTAAATATAGGTTGCATTGTTATTTCACCGATATGAGACTGCATGTTGCCTGGAGAAACCGAGCAGGTAATATCCTTAAATTAATAAAGCGTTTAACGAGATCGATCAAGTAAACTCCAAGATGGAGTTAATAGGAGTGGAAAATTGTATATCCGTAAAATACGGTCAATCGATATAATGTCTGGAGGTGTTTTTTTCTATGATTAATTAGCAAAACACCTCGAACGAAATGATCATTTATTATCAGCAATTCGCTCGTTCCACTTCATTTGTGCAACGGCCTCTCAGCGTGGTATCGGGAAAAGCAGGGAATTTTAGATTTTCATTCTACAGATATCGCCTTCCAAATGATGTGATTTATAAGGTGGATTTTCGACCCCAAGCTCTATACTTTCAGGAATGTATAAAATATCAGTTGCAGCACGATATCAAATTTAAAATAAAAAAAGTCTGGACGCAGCAAATGCGTTATGGTAGTGAATTTTCATAGAAATGATCTGGCACAAAATATTTTTTCTAACTCTTTTTTCTTTTAACATGGAAATATAAATGTCGGTATATACTTTCGTTTTAATATCGTTAACTGACGTACCAAATTTGGTTACCATAGCTTTGCTACTTTTGGAGATAAAATTTTTTTCGAAAGAAAACCCAAAATTTCCCCGGAAAACCTGGTTAGATTTTCCTGGCTAACGAACTTATCCAAGCCTCTTGCAAAAGAAAGGCACATGCAACATTTTATCAAAATCAGTCCATTTTTTTTTGAGTAACCGGTGTGAGACACACACACACACATATATATATATATATATATATATATATATATATATATATATATATATATATATATATATATATATATATATATATATATATATATATATATATATAAACATATAAAAATTGAAACTGACCCCGGATATGGGTTCTAGGGTCCCTATATCGCGCTCATTTGAAGAAATTTTTTCAAAATTCAAAAGTCGGGATCTCCCCAATAGTGATTTTTTTTGTAAGAAAATTCACTAATAGAAGATATATAAAGAATTATTTTAATAAGGTAACACTGAATACGCATTTAACATAAGATATAATAATGAGACATAATTTTAAAAAAAGGTTCGGGACGCAGCAAGGGCGTTATTGTAGTGATATTTCAAAAAAATGTTTTTAATAGGAAATATTTTTTTTTAAGAAAGCTTGCATCAAATTTGGTTACCAGTGTAACTTATATAAGAGAAACAATGTACCATATTTTATCAAAATAACTTTATTGTTCGACAATATACAAAAACCTTCCGAAAATAAACTTAAAATGTGCCCAAAAAACTGGTTTCCTGGCCAACGAACCTTAGGTTAATAGTAAATTAAGCTATCGAAAGAAACATTTTGTGAAAAATCGCTACCATAACGCACTTTCTGAGTCCTGAATTTATTTTCTCACAAACATGCATCATCTTTCGGTGGAAAATGCAAAATTTGCAATAATATAAGGCGTGTTCGATTAGGAAAAAAATTGCATCATCAGCGACTTGTAGTTGTAAAAATAATTTTATACGATGCAGCTCCTGACTTTTTTTTATTTTAACGTAGAGATTCAAATTTTGGTGCATGGTTTTCTTTTTATGATATAAACCCTCGCACCCAATATGGTTGCCCTAACTTTGGTATTTCCGGAGATATAAAAAATTTCCAAAAGAAAACGCAAAATTTTCCGTGAAAAACTAGTCAGATTTTCCTGGCTAACGAACTTATCCAAGCCACTTGCGAAAGGAACATACTCATGAAATTTTATCAAAATCGGCGCATTATTTTTTGAGTTAGTGACACATAAATATATACGTAAATATATATATATATATATATATATATATATATATATATATATATATATATATATATATATATATATATATATATATATATATATATATATATATATATATATATATATATATATATATATATATATATAGAGAGAGAGAGAGAGAGAGAGAGAGAGAGAGAGACAGAGAAAGAATAGTTTTGTGTAGTTCAGTACGGGCGTATTATATCAGTCTATTATACCTTTTACCAAGTTTTGTAAATAAACAAGTACTTTGAGCTTAGTAGCCGTTAGAAATCGTTAAAAATGCCCTGTTCCGTTCGCCGTATTGCAGTTTTTTTTTAGTTTTGTGATTCTATGGATCACAATTAAAATCCAGAAATTCCCCGAAATACCTTGTGATTCCCCAAAATATCTCAAAGTACCCTGAAATACCTTGAAATTCCCGGAAATTCCCGGACATACATTAAAATTCCCCGAAAGACCTCGAAATGCCCCTGCAATTCCTTACCTTGTATAAAATACCCCAGTGATTTACCCCTCGCGTTTGGGCCTCTTGTCTCATTGCCTCTAATACTGATATGCAATGGTTTTTTATTTCGACAACACACCACGAGGGTTTACAGCCTAAATACTATCGTACCGTGGGTGTCGACAAGGAGGAAAGACGCAACTTGTTAATTCTGGACTTGAAGGTTTGGAGGTGCGGAGGAGAAGGAAAAACATATGCCGGCAAGGAATTCCACAACTTGGAAGTCCTCGGGACAAAAGAGCGGGCATAACATGATGTTCTATGTCTGGTGACCTGGACAGTAAAAGGGTGCATTCGCTCTGTTCCCCTGGTAGATCCGTTGGGGGCAGCAGGTGGAGGAACTATGGTAGAAAGCTCCTCTGAGCAGTGCCCGTGCAGATATCTATAAAAGAGAGAGAGAGAGAGAGAGAGGTCACCAACGGCACGTCGGTGGGCAAGGGATGGCAGCCTTTGGGTGAGGGTAGGGTCACCGATGAGACGTATAGCTCTCTTCTGAATGGAGTCCAGGATAGCGAGTGTAGAAGCGGCAGTAGCACCCCAGATGTGGGTGCAGTATTCGAGGTTTGGTCTTATTTGTGAAGTATATAAGGTATAGAGATTAGCTGGTGAAAAGTATTTGCGAGCCCGGAAGAGGAAACCTAATTTCTTAGCAGCCGCTTCTGCAATTGATGTGACATGTTAGTGCCAATTGAGATTTCAATCCACAGAAATGCCAACAAGTGAAAATGACTCATTACTTTGGTATCCATTAAAATAAGATGGAACTGTTGATTATGATTTATAACATTTTTTTGGGAAATATTGGTAATTAATAATAAATGTTAAATAAAACATAATGTTCTAATTTCCGTGAAAAAAAAATCGTTCAGCAGATTTTTATAAAAAATATTATTTTTGTGTGTCATTACTTATCTAAACCAATTTTTGTTAAGAAAATGGCAAATTTTCGTAGAACAATTTGTTTGAAAATTTTCATGCAAACATTTTTTTGCAATTTTTGTCAAAAAGCTTTTTGTGAATAATTATATCTTGGCAGGAGTGTAAATGAGGAGATTCGTTCGCCTGTAAAATCAAATCAGTTTTCGCGCAACATTTTAAGTCTATTTTTGGAAATTTGTGTACTTTTTAAAACCAAACAAAAATGTATTTTTTATAAAATCTGGTACGTTGTTTCTAATATATCGGTTATACCAACTTTGATACCTTTCGTTGAAAAAGATATACTTGCCATTAAAAACATTTTTATAAAAATTCACTACCACAACGCACTTGCTGCGCCCAGACGTTAAAATATATACCTAAATAGCACGTGGTTCTTCAATGGAAGATATTGTCAAAATAAAAAGTAATTTTAATTTAAATTACTAACCAAATCAGTACCAATACGAGGACAATTGAAGAAAAAATAAAAACGTGTTAAATCAGGTAACTGAAATTAAAATTCCTTCTCAACCAAAGCGCCCCTAATGCACGAAGCTGTCACTTTCAGATATTATTAATCTGAATCGCACTCACCTCTCCAATATTTCCCCATTTTAATCTGCCTGCCCAATTAACGTCCAGTAAAAGCGCAGAATTTAATTAAACTTGTGAAGAATTACACTGAACAGTTTCAGCACCGTCCTGCACAATCTGAAACGACCGAAATCTTAGACTCATGCAATCCCACTGAATGGCCTCTATTATTAAATACTTATAATTTTATTTATATCATGCGTACACCAGCTGCAAAATTTCAAATAAACCGTCAAGGGAATTATCAGTTTTATTCGAATTGTAGTATACATGGCTAAAATTAGATTCTTTTTAAGATCCTTCCTTCCGCTTGTGTATTTTTGTAAGTCATAAGGATAGTTTTTGCGCAAAAGTATTTCCTCAGAAAATTGTTAGTTTCAGGAAAAGATAATTTAAAAATAACATTTACTACTTTTTGGAAACGATATACAGGGTGAGCCAATTTATAGTAACCAAACTCAAACATCGTATTCTATGCGTCAAAATAATAGTAGTTTACTAGATGAACAACTACCGATCATGCCTTCGTTTAGAATATACAGGGAGTCAAATGTAATAAAAAATAGTAAAAATATGTTATAGTTCTAAAACTATTTTGATGAAAATTGGCACAGTTTTACAACTATAGACAACACATTTTTTCATGAAGAATGAAAAAAATATTTCAACCAGTGCCGGAGCTACAGGTGTCCATGATTATTTATCAATAGAAAAATGATACGCCACTGTTTATTCTGGAATCAAAAATATTTTCTGAATCTGCAATCAATTTGGAAGAAAAACATACCTCTTGGTTCACATCGATATCGTGCACCGTTTTCGAGAAAAAAATGTATGTGAAAATCAGTGGCAATTAATAACTTCTAATCACGCTTTTAATAGTAACCCGTGGAAAAGAAACAAGTTGCAGCTGTCATAAGTGATGACAATTCCTGAGTTACAGTTGTTATATTCTCGCTCTGGAAACACTACAGCAGTTTCTGCGGCATTAACTTAATAGTTTGACTTGAAAAAAATTATTTTGTTAC
This sequence comes from Tillus elongatus, assembly GCA_964006375.1. Taxonomy (NCBI): domain Eukaryota; kingdom Metazoa; phylum Arthropoda; class Insecta; order Coleoptera; family Cleridae; genus Tillus; species Tillus elongatus. Next base: position 23,582,286 of record OZ023265.1, on the reverse strand, counting down.
TCCAACAAGCAGATAAACGTTTTGTATATGAATTTGCCAAAGGTAATTAAACGCTAGCGGCTAGAAAATACAGGAGAAGATTTCCAAACCGAATACAATCGTTCTGTGTTCGTTCAGATTCATAATCGTTTTGCCCGCTAAAGACTTCAAGCTGTAAGTAGAGGCCTATCGAACCATATTCAACAACGAAGAGTTACGAGGCAAATACTGAATGAATTTGATAGAGACCTGGACAGCAAATTTCCTCTCCAACCGGAGAATTTCTGTTATCGTGGATGGCCATTCCTCTAAGCTGCATCCAATTAATGCAGGAGTTCCTGAAGGTTCAGCTTTAGCCCCTACTTTGTTTCTTCTCCACATCAACGACCTTCCCTGTAGCACATCCAACCCAGTTCCCAGTTACGCGGACGGCAGCACCCTCCACTCAAATATACAATGTTCTTCTTTAGCCCAATTAGATGAGGATCGCAGACTCATGGAGGGTTCTGTCTCAGTGGATCTCCAAAAAATATAAGACTGGGGAAGTAGAAATCTTGTACAATTCAACCCCACCAAATCACAGTCTTGCTTTCTTTTTCATAAGAGATACACCAGCCCTAGACCCATCTAAATGAACAACCAAGTTATTCAAAGTAATGAGTCCTTTTCACTTGTTGGCATACCTGTGGATCGAAATCTCAATTGGCACCAACATGTCACATCAATTGCAGAAGCAGCTGCTAAGAAATTAGGTTTCCTCTTCCGCGCTTGCAAATACTTTTCACCAGCTAATCTCTATACCTTATATACTTCACAAATAAGACCAAACCTCGAATACTGCTCCCACATCTAGGGTGCTGCTGCCGCTTCTACACTCTCTATCCTGGATTCCATTCAGAAAAGAGCCATACGTCTCATCGGTGACCCTACCCTTACCCAAAGGCTGCCATCCCTTGCTCACCGACGTGCCGTTGGTGACCTCTCTCCCTCTCTCTTTTATAGATATCTGCACGGGCAATGCTCAGAGGAGCTTTCTTTGATAGTTCCTCCACCTGCTGCCCCCAACAGATCTACCAAGGGAACAGAGAGAATGCACCCTTTTACTGTCCAGGTCACCAGACATAGAACATCTTGTTATGCCCGCTCTTTTGTCCCGAGGACTTCCAAGTTGTGGAATTCCTTGCCGGCACATGTTTTTCCTTCTCCCCCCGAATCTCCAAACCTTCAAGTCCAGAATTAACAAGTTGCCTCTTTCCTCCTTGCCGACACCCACGGTACGATAGTATCTAGGCTGTAAGCCCTCGTAGGGTGTTGTTAAAATAAAAATAAATAAAAAACCAACCACAAGTACTCGACGAGTGTCAGTTGCTACCGTTACTTCCCAATCAAAAGTTGTAAGAGTAGTAAGAGGAGACTTTAGACAAGCTTACCATCTGCAACCGGTGCAAGGATTACAAGCTGGTGATGAATTACGTAGAGTAAATTTTTGTCACTGGATTCTCAACTGCTTAGATAACAATCGAGACTTCTTGCCTCACGTTCTATGGACTGATGAATCGTGATTTACGCGGCGTGGAGTGGTTTACATCCATAATCAGCTTGTTTGGGCGCACGAAAATCCCCCTGCCACCAGGCCAAGAAAATTACATCATGAATTTTGTGTTAACGTTTGGATTGGAGTTATTCATTACAATTTGTGCGGGCGTTTTGTCTTGCCCAATAGAGTAAATGCAGCTAATTTTTTGGAAACAAACCAGGCTGATATATGGGATGATGTTCCATTAATTCGGAGAGAACTAGCTCGGTTTCAGTTAGATGGTTGGCCGGCTTATTATGGACGAAACGTTCAAAATTGGCCCAACACGAATTTCCCAGGCAGATTGATCGGGCAAGGTTGTTCAGTGTGGTCTGCACGGTCACCCGATTTAACCCTTAGTAGCGTGCTGATGATGAACTAGGACGATTCAAAACTGCAGCCCACGTAAATAAATAAAAAAAGCACAAAAAGTACAGCAAACAAATAGTGTGTGTGTGTGTGTGTGTGTGTGTTTGTATACATATAGCTAAGACTACTGCCAAAACAACAGAGAAAGGGTTTATTTGAAATGAATTTTCTGGAAACATTTTAGTAAAATGAAGGACAATGACGGTTGAAGCTAAGACTTCAGCCTTTGTAAAACATTCTTCTTGAGACATTTTCTTTCCATAGCTCGTACTAGTTTCAGGTTCTTTGCCTAAATATTGCGGATTTTGACGTTTTAAATCGCGACTTTGACGTTTTGAGGAAAATTTATTTGTCTTTAAATGCACATAACTTTTTTGTCTTTCAGCTTATAGAGTTTTGGTAGGTACTTTACCTATAATGATATAAACCTGCCAATCATACACAATTTGGCTGCCCTTACTTTGTTATTTCCGGAGATATAATTTTTTCTCGAAAGAAAACACAACATTTTCCGGGAAAACCTGGGCCGATTTTCCTAACTAACGAACTTGTCGAAGCCACTTGCAAAAGGAGCGTAGTCACCAAATTTAATCAAAATCTTTCCATTATTTTTTGAGTTGTCGGTGTGATACATCCATACATATGTATATATATATATATATATATATATATATATATATATATATATATATATATATATATATATATATATATATATATATATATATATATATATATAAATAAATTGTGGTAGAAAATTTTCGTAAAAATATTTCAAATCCGATAGCTCCAAGAATTTTCCCTTAAGCCAGAATCTTCAATCTTGAACCATAGTAACACCTATGTAAACGCACGTGGGTACTAAATTAAAGAAAAATAACATAATGAGCTTCACTGATAACTACAAATTTGTTCTAAAAAACCTTTTTGGTTGTTTATTGTTTGCAAAAACTGAATGGGTTGACTAAAACAAAACCATCCAAGCAATTAATATGGAAAAATACCTGTCCCTTTGTAGATAATTTTTTTTCTGAAAAACTTTTGTAACTTTAATGAAATTTGCAACACATTTTTTTAAAGACACTTGCAGTACTTGCGTATTATATCTAAGACCAATTTTTAATTTTTTAGCTCCATATAAAATATAAACTTTTTCAAATAATCGCTAACTGGGACTGTAAAATCGATCTCCAAGGTCCATTTAAATTTCAAGAATTAGTTTTAATAGTATTTATTACTAATAGTGTACAATTCTTATGAAAATTCACTACTATAACGCACTTGCTGCGTCCCGAACTTTTTTTCCTTTAAACACATCCATTTTCAAATTCATGGAAATCCTCAGCTCTTGAATTTATAATAGGGTATTTTAGTTTCACGTCTTAATCAAAGTCTCCAAATCTTCATAATCCTAAACTTCTTTTGTCTTTCTTCGAATTTTTTAGCTATTTAACCATGTATGGAATCCGCTTTCATGAAACTATGACAGGGTTCAAAATATTTAAAAGTAGTGCTGTCAAGACCCCAAAGCCGCCGGCAGGCGTGTAACAAGACTTGTAATAGTTTAACCCCACCAAAACGTCACGGTGAAATCTCCTTACTTCAAACACCAGTTACTTGGTTTTATTTTGGTAATTTAATATATTTTTTAAATACACTAGTTGTGCATTTCACCTAGAGAAGTTATTGAACTACCTCCTATAAACTAGACTTACTTCTTTATACTGTGGTAATATTTATTGCGATCCAAACAAGAAACAAAAATTGCACAGCAAGTCGCCTTAGTGCAGAAGAAATCTAAATAGAAGTTGGCGCATTGAAAACGAAACAGACCGCTTGGGACCAGAGAATTTTTTTTTTGAAACGCTGAAACACGTCAATTTTAATATTGAGGGGGACATGTTGTGACATAAAACTCAACTTTGTCAAATCAACCACTTAAGGGTGGTGATACCAACCCTTATATTTTAAATAGGAAACATGGGTCGACTGTTACATCATTTGAAAGCTCTTTCTTTTCTGAATTCAGCACACTCGTTTTTTTGGAAGTTTTATCAACTCGTTTAAAAATTATTCACAGTTGAAGATGCAAAAACGCATTTCACTCATTCTGATAAGAAATGTGCTGATAGTCAATGTTTTGTTGGTTTGTAAACAAAAAATTGACTATCAGAACATTTCTTATCGGAATGAGAGAAATGCAGTTTATTATTTCAGTTTACCGGTCGGTTTGATACTTGATAGTACTACCGAAAATTAATTTAACAATGGTGTATTCGGTAGAAGAAAGAGACGAAATAATTACTCTTTTTTTTTAAATGATGACTGTGCCAACCGTACCGCAAATTTGTTTAATGAACGACATCCGAACAGACATGTTAACAGAAAATACATTTTGAAGTTAGTTGCAAAGTTTCGACAAAGTGGTTTAGTAGCCAACAAAAACGGGATCCTGAACGTGAATTTCTGGTTAGAAATGAGACTACTCAGATTGAAGTTTTAGGACAAATTGCTGCAACCCAACTTTGAGCACGAGATAATTGGCCACTGTTTTAAACATCAAAAGAGGAACTATTCAGCGAATATTGAAGCATCATAAATTTCAACCGTATAAAATTTCTCTTGTACAGCAACTGAATGAAGATGATTTTGATCGGCGGCTGGAGTTTTGTAAAGTGATGACTCCACGAATAGATGATAACTGGAACTTTCTGTTTAATATCTGAAACGTATTTGGAGTTACTAGAAGATATCGGTTACCCTCTACTAATGGAAAGTTGAAAATGATGATCGCTATCAAGAAAATCAATTAGTGTTTCAACAAGATGGAGCTCCTCCGCATTTTTCACGTGTTAGGGAGTTTTTGAACAGAGAGATTCCACGACAATGGATTGGGCGTAGAGGTGCTATTGAGTGACCCCCTATAGATCACCGGATTAAACTCATTTAGACTTCTTTCTATGGGGCTATTTAAAGAGTAGAATTTACGCAACAGAACCGGAGTCTCTGGAAGAATTACGACGACGCATTGTTGAAGAATGCCGTATAATAACTCCACGAATGTTCCAGAATGTCAGAGGTCGTTTTGAACAAAATTTGTACTTTGGTATGGAAGCTGGTGATCAACAATTTGAACACTTACTTAACTGAATAAACATTTTTGAACGTTTGGTTTTATTTTTTAGTTTTTTTTAACGAAAAATTAACTAATTAGTGCATTTCTTATCACAATGAATGAAATCCGTTCTAGCAACTCCAACTGTGAATAATTTTTTAACGAGTTGATAAAACTTCCAAAAAAGTTAGTGTGCTGAATTCAGAAAAAAAAGAGCTTTCAAATGATGTAACACTTGACCCATGTTCCCTATTAAAAATATAAGGGTTGTTATCACCACCCTTAAGGGGTTGATGTGACCAAGTTGAGTTTTATGTCAAAACATGTCCCCTCAATATTAAAATTGACGTGTTTCAGCGTTTCTTTAAAAAAAATTTCTCTGAACGCAAATCGGTCTGTCTCGTTTTCAATGCGCCGCCCTGTATAAGTCGGGTTACTATAAAGCAGCAATAAATATGTTCGTAAAGAAAATGCCTATTTACAAACGTAAAATAGCTACAGATAGAGGTCGTTACAGCCAATCGGCTGTAACAGAAGTAAAACCAAGTAACTCGAGTTACTAGATTTTACTTTGGCACGACAAAATTGTGTATTCCGTTTAGATCTTAAATTAGTCTGTTGCTTTAGACTCATAAAATAATCCCGAAACAAAGCGGTTTCCTTAAAGTATTCCCGGCTGCTTTTAAAACAATTCCCAATTCATGTTGTAAATCTGTGTAGCAACAGATTTTATACAGGCATTAGGCCGAAAGCTTTTATTTTAAAGCGGCATCAGAGCACAAAGCTAAAACCGAACATTTATGCCAGCTTAATTATGTTTAGATCTGTGTCTTGCGAAAGGGAAACAAATATCATAAAAACTTTTTCTCTGATTGGTTTGTTTCTGAACTTGTTCTGGAGCAATAACGCTTGCTGCTAACCATGCCAGAAACTTGTAAACTTTTCGAAGAGGGATGCGTTAGATGTGCGATATTCCATTTCGAAATATTTCTTTAAAAACTTCTGAAGAGTTGTAAATGTACGGTGAATAATACACTTATAAATCTAAAGTGACGTAAAAACAAATTAAGCTGTCTAAAGGAGCACATTTAAAATTCTATAGTAAACGTCTGAAAAGAGCTGAAGATTGATGGAAGAGGTCCTTGACAGCCTGTTGTTGCAAGTGAAAGATAATTGTATGATTTATTTTTCATGAAACGGAAAAACGTCGTTCTTAAAAATGTATACATTTCTCTAAATTTAAATTACTTGAGTTATGATTTTAACAGCAATAGATAAATAACTAGTTAGTTTTCTTTTTGTACTTTAACGTCAATCTATGGGGACTATGGCCAATCACCGATGCCAGGGACCAGTTTCACCTTACTATCCTGGAAATTTAGCCAAACCCCTGCCTTTCTGTAAGGAGGGTAGGGGTCTTTAACGTGCCCAAACATCGCATGGACACGGAACCGACGGCTGTACCCCCGCTTCGAAGGGCGGAATGGGCAGACATTCAACTTACTCAAATACAATGCTACAACCTAGATTGATGTTAATTTTACAGTATGTATTGAAAAAGTGAAAGGGGAACACTGGGAATCGAACCCAGTACCCTTCGGTACAAAGCCACACGTTCTTACCACTGGACCAACGAGGCTCTAAATACTTAGGTAACATCTAGTTTATAAACATTTACAGCTTTTCATCTTCTTTTTAGTGAATTTTCTTTTAAAAAAATTCACTAATTAAATCGCGGCTTTCGAATTTTGAAAAAATTTCTTCAAATGAGCGCGAACTAGGAACGCTAGAACACATATCCGTGGTCAGTTTCAATTTTTATATGTATATATATATATATATATATATATATATATATATATATATATATATATATATATATATATATATATATATATATATATATATATATATATACATATAGATATATATATATATATATATATATATATATATATATATATATATATATATATATATATATATATATTTGTGTCTATGCGGAAGTAGCTGGACATTTCAGCCATAAAAATTGATATGTCCAAAAGGAAGTAGCTGGACCTAACCTCACAGTGTTGCCACACTTTTTAGTAGGATATATAAAAGTTTTCTGGTTAGTTTTATGTTGTACACTTAAACAGGTAGCATTACGGTTTTAAGGTCTGCGTGCTAGTATACAAAGATGATATGTTTTAATTAATACATTATTTATTCTCTTTACCTTGACAGTTTTACAGTGAAGCACTTCGTGAATAATATTAAAATTATAAAAAGTGACTACAAATTATTTTTATATTATTCGCCTACATAAATTATCACACCAATGTGGTAAAGCAAAAAAATGATAAAAGACCAATTTTGTGTTGTAATTTTTTACCAGTTATTTTAAATTAAATTTGTGTATAAAAAAGTATTTATGACAGTCTTGTCTAAAAACACACGTGTTTTATCTCAAAATGTAATACATTGAGTTCCTAGAAAACAAAATTATTGTAATTAGTTATCTGGATCTGAATACATTGCATGTGATCTGTTCTCATAATGGAAGTAACATAATTCAAACTCTTAACAAAACTATGATGACCAAAGCTTTTGCATAAGTTACATATGAAACACAATTCTTGTGTTATGGTTTGAGTTGAACGTGAGAAATGAGTGAAAATAGTTGTCGTAAATAAATAGAAAATGCAGAAAAAGTGGAGAACTCAGGAATTTAGTAGAAGAAAATTTGTACAAAGTAGGCAAATTTGTAAAATGTAATATAAATAGTCATTGATCTGTTTTTATGTTATTTTATTTTAATATAGCTGGGGAGTTCGTTTGTTTAACACTGGACAATTTTCAATCAGAAGTTCACATTCAGCTATCGAGGGGTTGATTCCGTCCTTTTCCTTGTGCTGCTGTGAAAGAATAATCATAGGAATTAGCTTTGTACAATGGGTGAAGATTGGAACCTGTGATGAGCACTGATAAGTACCATTTGGAGAACCCAATTCATCACAATACAGTTTTCTGACCTGACGATCGTTTCGCTAACAAAGTTAGCGTCATTAAGGGGATGAATAAACTTAGTTTATTCAAATTTTGAAAATTAAAAAATTTCTTTAAGGAAGACGCAGAAGGTGAAGACATTATTCCTTTACCTAGAGGAAAACCGTAGCATATTGTTTATGCTAAGCTTATAGTAAGAAGTGCAACAGTGATAGAGTGTATACTGCGGAAGCTACTTTTAACGGGTGTTTCATAATCATTGTTTATTGTTAACTTTAAATACTTGATATTTAAATTTCCGTGCAGGTTAACGAAAATGCAGCAAACAAAAGGCTTTTCCTTTGCCTAAAGAATAACCATGTTATATGTTATATTTTCAAAATTTTATCGAATTATTGATCTATTGATGTAATTGTTTTCAATTTTTGATCATTTAAAATATTTTACCTTAGAATATAAATTTTTGCAAATTAAATTTTATGCACCCCATAAAATCCCATCTAACAGGGGAGGAGTCATCCGACACGATAATATGTATTTTATAACAAAATGCAACGATGACACTTCCCACACATTACATTATAGTCTCGGCTCCCATAATGCCTTTCTGTAGCGTGTCTTGGTTCCGAGATTATAAATATATGTACTTACATTATTTAACTGTTATAGTAGCCTCATAATAAAGGTAAACCCCCTTGCTCCGTAATTTCTTAAGAAACCCTTTAAGAAAATTCGGACAAGGGTAGTAACAGCTTTACCCCCTAGTGCAATAAATCATAATCATTATACAACGTTCACTATTCAAGCCTGACTGTGGTCTTTTAATATTTTCCGCCATTTGAAAACGAACAGTAAACACTTGTAAAAAAACCGGTACCACCAGCTAAACATGGTCAATTAAAATAATTAACTATTTAGAATAAATCCATTTTTGGTCATTGTTGTTTGCTTAATTTTCTTAATGATTTAGAAACGTCAGAATGAGACTACTTATAAAGTACCCCAAGTCACCATTCAAATACCTGTACCAAAGAGAATGTTTTAAAATCGGTTGTATTGTATTTTACGACCATAAAATGTTTTCTAACCACAAGGTCATTTGATTAACGAGTACACCAACAAAACATATTGTAGGCTCTGTCTAAAGAAAGCATTGGTAATTGAAAACTTACAACTATTTAGTCTGTCTAAGAAATGAAACTTGTTTTAAAAATTTTCTGCCAAAGTTTATTCTCAAAAAATGTCCCGACTGAAATTTATAAATCGACATGGTGTCTAAATTAATAAGTCAGTCAAACTGATCCTGGACTATTTTCAGTAATTATAGTAGATGTTGGGGCGTAACGTACATAAAGGGTTATTATTATTTTTTAATTTTTCAACAATACACCACGAGGGCTTACAGCCTAAATACTATCGTGCCGTGGGTCTCGAGAAGGAGGAAAGAGGCAACTTGTTAATTCTGGACTTGAAGGTTTGGAGGTTCTGTGGAAAAGGAAAAACATGTGCCGTCAAGGAATTCCACAACTTGGAAGACCTCGGGACAAAAGAGCGGGCATAACAAGATGTTCTATGTCTGGTGACCTGGACAGTAAAACAGTGCATTCGCTCTGTTCTTGGTAGATCTGTTGGGGGCCGCAGCTGGAGGAACTATGGAAGAAAGCACATCTGAGCAGTGCCTGTGCAGATATCTATAATAGAGAGCGAGGTCACCAACGGCACGTCGGTGGGCAAGGGATGGCAGCCTTCGGGTGATGGTAGTGTCACCGATGAGACATATAGCTCTCTTCTGAATGGAGTCCAGAATAGCGAGTGTAAAAGCGGCAGCGGCACCCCAGATATGGGAGCAGTATTCGAGGTTTGACCTTATTTGTAAAGTATATAAGATATATAGATTATCTGGTGAAAAGTATTTACGAGCCCGGACGAGGAAACCTAATTTCTTAGCAGCCACTTCTGCAATTGATGTGACATGTTGGTGCCAATTGAGATTTGGATCTACAGATATGCCAACAAGTGAAAAGGTCTCATTACTTTGAATAACTTGGTTGTTCATTGATATGGGTCTAGGGCTGGTGCATCTCTTATGAGATAGAAAGCAAGACTGAAATTTGATGGAGTTGAATTGTACAAGATTTCTACTTCCCCAGTATAATATTTTTTGAAGATCCACAGAGGCAGAACCCTCCATGAGTCTGCGATCCTCATCTAATTGAGCTAAAGAGGCAGGCTTAGAATATTGTATATTTGAGAGGAGGGTGCTGTCGTCCGCGTAACTGTGAACTGGGTTGGATGTGCTAGAGAGGAGGTCATTGATGTGGAGAAGAAACAAAGTAGATGCTCAAGCTGAACCTTGAGGGACTTCTGCATTAATTGGATACAGTTTAGGGGAATCGCCATTCACGACAACAGAAATTCTCCGGTTGGAGAGGAAATTTGCTGTCCACGTACAGAGTTTTGGTGGTAGGCCATAGGCCGGAGGTTTATTAAGCAGCGCTGCGTGCCAAACCTGGTCGAATGCTTTGGATATGTCTAGAGAGACAATCTGGCATTCAGCGTGTAGTTTCATAGAGTTGTTCCAAGAATGGATGACAAAAGAAAGGAGGTCGGCAGTTGATCTGCGCTGACAGAATCCATACTGCCTGTCGTGGATTAGACTGTGTTTTTCAAGCAATTTTAGTAATTCGGTGTTTATATACTTTTCCATCACTTTAGAGACGACTGAAAGGAGAGAAATAGGCCTGTAGTTGCTAGGAAGCGCTTTGGATCCTTTCTTGGGGACGGGTTGTACTCGAGCAGTTTCCCAGTTACTAGGGAATATGCCTCTATTGTAAGATGTCTAAAACAGACAGGTCAGGACAGGAGCAAGTTCTGGTGGGCATCATTTGAGAACAATTGCTGGGATCTCGTCAAGGCCAGAGGCTTTCCTGGTATTAAGAGAAGAGAGCATCTTTCGTACCTTTTTTTTTTGTTTTGTAATATAGTATTTTGAATTAAAATTAATCCAACTCCTGCTTTTTTTAGAAGATAACACAATAACTTAATTCAAAAATAGGACAAGGTGTATAATGACTGTTGTTTTATAAACTTACGAGATCTACTTTTAGTGTTATAGAGTTATATATTAGATTATTGTATCCAATTGTTGCAAAAGATATTTTACAATTATTATCAAAAAGCCTCAGTGATCCAGTGGTAGGAAAGTATGCCGCTGGATCCAAGGGTACTGGGTTCGATTTCCAGGGTTCCCCATTCATTTTTTCAGCCCCTACTGTAAAATTATCATTTAGTTTGAGCAGGTTGAAGTTCTGCAGGTTCCGATTCACTGAGGAGTCGTGAAGTGGTTAGTCCTGTGTACCGTGCGAGGTTGGGCACGCTGAATATCCCTACCCTCCATATAGAAAAAACGGGGTTCGACCAAATTTAAAGGAAAGTGAGTTGAAAGTGCTCCCTGTCGTCGGTGATTGGCCATAGTCGGAGAAATACGTCACCGTTGAGGAAAAGACAAAAAAAGATAAACAATTATCAGCATTATTACTGCGACATTACACAATGCATGTTGGTAACTTAGAATACATTCAGTTAATCAAATACACCTTTTTCAAATGCGCGTACACGTCAATTAGTGTTTTTTAAGCTGTGATCTTTCTTTAATAATATAAAGTTGTCCCAAATTTGAGATATGACGTCGATAATTTGTTTAACCGACAATCCTACTGTTTTGTTGGCTATTTCTAAAGTACATGTCAAGTTATGCTAAACCACCAAGTTTATATTCCTTCCCACAAAAATATACGTTATATTATTTTAAAAACAGAAATAAAAAATAGATAATCTAAATCAATTTTCTTTAATAAATGCTTAGATTGTTGTCGATTGACTATTTGTTAGTAGTATAAACGGAATTGAAATTCGTTTTACACATTTCTGGTTATCTTGGGAAAATAAGTCAACATTCATTTCTTAATGAATGTGTAGGTTAAACTATTAGGTTAAACCTATTTAACAAAAACAAACTAGGTAGGATTTGAAAAAAATATCGATGAGGTCGTACCTTAAATTTGGCACACACTGTATGATATTTATTTTATTTTTTGAAAAGACCGCAACATAAAATGTCTATCGACATGTCTGCGAATTATTGGAAAAAGATAGCTGTATCTGATTAACTGAATGTTTTGATTAACTGAATTTATTCCATGTTTTAAACTCGCGCTATATGTATATAGCTGTCAAAAAATTATACTGGCAGATTTAGGCAAACAATGTACATATTTTTTATTATAAATAAAAAGCCGTAGGGGTAGAAATAGTAGGCACACACTGTATGATATTTATTTTATTTTTTGAAAAGACCGCAACATAAAATGTCTATCGACATGTCTGCGAATTATTGGAAAAAGATAGCTGTATCTGATTAACTGAATGTTTTGATTAACTGAATTTATTCCATGTTTTAAACTCGCGCTATATGTATATAGCTGTCAAAAAATTATACTGGCAGATTTAGGCAAACAATGTACATATTTTTTATTATAAATAAAAAGCCGTAGGGGTAGAAATAGTAGCATTGGTAAGTACATAACTTAAAAGCTTTATTTCCTGGAAAGCCGCTGCATTTTAAGATTCACCTAGTTGCATTTGCCTCATGTTCGATGCAGCAGAGATAAGACATGTTTGCTGAATATAACTGGGATAAAGTTTGCGTGAAGTTATCCATAAATTCCCAGCCATAGATTTCCACGTAGGGTCAGCAGAAAGCGGGATGGATCGTCGCGATCACAATATCAGTGAAGCGGATTCAACGTAGTAAATTTATGGCTAGCCATAGATGCCAGCCATATATTGCTATATGCTACTACACCTTACCGAAGAAAAAATAATTTGTCTTAAGTGTTTTGCAATAACATAGTAACACTAAACCAATAGTTTATTATTAACATAGTCATAGAGGAAAACTAAATTTTAGTATGTATTATTTGTTATTTTGGTTACATGTACCCAAATGACAAATATTGGACAATAAAGGCAAGGCCCCAATATAAAAATAGACACAAAAACAAGTTACCAAAGACCTAGTGTATAGCAACCTAAGCAAATTATTTTTTGTCACACTCTGGAAAATAAAAGAAAATCATTTGAACATCGAGATACTTATTACTAAGTTTTTTTTCAAATATGACTTATTTTTTGATATTTACAGTTAATGTGCAAAATCATAAAAGCGCAAAACTATTACCAAGACCCTAATGTATAATAACTCATGCAAATTATTTTTTGTCACTTTTTGCAAAAGTGAAAAAAATACATATGGAGATCGAAATAGCTCTTACCACTTTATTTTTTCGCATTTGCAATAGATGTGCCAAAATCACAAAAACGAAGATCGGGATAGCAATTAAGACGTTTCCGAAATATGAATTAATTTTTGATATTTGCAGTAGATGTGCCAAAATCATATAAACACAAAATGACTACCAAGGCCCTAGTGTATAATAAGATTGCAAATTATATTTTGTCACCGTTTGCAAAAGTGAAAAAAATGCATATGAAGATCGGGAGAGCTATTAAGAAGTTTCGGTAATATGAATTATTTTTTGATATTTGCAGTAGATGAGCCAAAATCATAAAAACCCAAAATAATTACCAAGACCCTAGTGTATAATAAGATATGCAAATTGTTTTTTGTCACCTTTTGCAAAAGTGAAAAAAACGCATAAGAAATTCGGGATCGCAATTAAAACGTATCCGAAATATGTCATATTTTTTTATATTTGCAGTAAATGTGCCAAAATCATAAAAACACAAAATGATTACCAAGGCGCAAGTCAATCAATCAATAATAAGAGATGCAAACTATTTTGTGTCACCTTTTGCAAAAGTGAGAAAAATGCATATGAAAATCGGGATAGCAGTTAAGACGTTTTCGAAATATGAATTATTTTTTGATATTTGCAGTAGATATGCCAAAATTATAAAAACAAAAAATGATTACCAAGGCCCTAGTGTATAATAAGTTATGCAAATTATTTTTTTGTCACCCTTTGCAAAAGTGAGAAAAATGCATATGAAAATCGGAATAGCAATTACAACGTTTTCCAAATATGTATTATTTTTTCGCATTTGCAGTTAATGTGCCAAATTCATAGAAACAAAAAATATCACTAAGGGCCTGACGCATAAAAGCTCATGCAAATAATTTTCTGTCACCCTTTGGAAATATAAAAAAATGCATTTGAACACCGGGATAGTTACTACCACGTTTTTCATTTCAACATTAATGATTCTGTGATACTTACTGTTAATGTGGTAAAATCACAAAACCAAAAATCATTGCCAAGGCCCTATTGTGTAATACTACACCAAAATTATTTTTTGTCACCTTTTGCAAAGGTAAGAAAAAAAAGAATTTAATCATCGGGATAGCAGTTAAGAGGTTTTCCAAGAATGTATTTTTTTTCAGTCAATGTGCCACACGAAAGGCAACGGGAAACCACCTTATTTTAACCTATCGTTACGACTACTAAGCGACTTTGCCTTCAGTCAGTGAGTGAGTGATACGGATTATTATTTTTATTATGTTTTGGAAAAATGATGAATTTAAATAAATTTAATAAACATGTTGTGTATACAAAGAAACTACCCCAATCTCGTTATAACAATATGTTTATTATAAAAATTTGCTATAAATTAGGTTTAAAATGCAACTTATTTTTAGTGGCATAAATCTTGGTTACATAGCATAAGAAGACTGTTTCTTATGCTGTACTGCATACTTGAACAATGCAACATAAAAATTATGAGAATCTAATTAATGTTAGTCACTCTAGTATAGCAGTTAGTGGCTGGTCATATTCAAATATTAAACCTAGCATTTTTTCTCAAATATTATGTATTTGTATATAAAAGCGTCGCATAGATAAAGAACGTTTGGGCTTTGATATACTGCTTTTACGACGTTGATCCCAGAAAGTTTTACAGCTCTGTTTCTGTACCCTCCTTTTGTAAATTTCAAAGCTTTTACCTGACCTGTCAAACATATGTTTAGAAAAAATTGAAAAGTAACTGTATTACAGCATAATCAATCAATTATTATGCTGTGACTGCACATTAGTTTTTATCGCGTTAAAAAATCTGCAATTTGAAAAATAGGAATAGAATCATATTCAATTCATTCTAAAACTGGCCGAGTTGAGAGTTGTGTATGCTGTAGTATTATACACTAGGGCTTTGGTAATAGTTTTGTGATTTTATGATTTTAAATGTAAATATAAAAAAAAGGAATCTTGTTTAAAAATTGTAAATGTCAAAAAATAATGCATATTGCGGATCTGTTTTCGCATTTTTTTTTACTTTTGCAAAGGATGATAAAAAATCATTTGCATATCTTATTATACACTAGGGCCTTGGTAATCATTTTTTGTTTTTATGACTTTGGCACATCTACTGCAAATATCAAAAAATAATTCATATTTCGGAAACCTCTTAATTGCTATCCCGATCTTCATATGCATTTTTCTCACTTTTGCAAAGGGTGACAAAATATAATTTTCAATCTTATTATACACTAGGGCCTTGGTAATCATTTTGTGTTTTTATGATTTTGGCAGATCTACTGCAAATATCAAAAAATAATTCATATTTTGTCTCTTCCAAAACATTATTTTTACAAACCACCTGTAGATTTTTTGCTATATTACATGAATAGTAACTTATGCAATAATCATTTTTAATCCAGAAATTCCTAAGAAATATACTGACGATATTATTATTAAATAAAGTCTTAAGTAACCTCATGCTTTTTGCGGTCCTAGTGTACATAAAATTTACTAAAACATGTAAATATTTAAATATAATTAATATTTTGAGCATTTGGCAACACCGCACAGGTGCATAAATTTTTACTTTATGTTCATGAAATAGGTCCAGCCAATAACGCATGTACATATTAATACCAGCATGTTAATAGCTGGACGTCCAGCTATTGCACGGTTGGTCCAGCTATTATACACTTGGTATACGAAATGGTCCAGCTACTTCCGCATAGGCATAAGTATATATATATATATATATATATATATATATATATATATATATATATATATATATATATATATATATATATATATATATATATATATATATATATATATATATATATATATATATATATATATATATATATATATATATATATAACGGATAACTTATAAAATAATGTACCGATTTTCATAAAATTTGGTGCGTACCCTCCTTTTACAAATGTCTTGCAAAAGTTCGTTAGCGTAGAAAATCGGACCAGTTTTTCACAGAAAATGTTGTGTTTTCTTTCGGAAAATTTTTATATCTCCGGAAATAACAAAGCTATAGTCCTAAAATTGGGTACGCGGGTTTATATCATTAAAGCTAAACTATGTACCGAAACCTAGATTTCTAAGTTAAAACGAAAAAAAAATTCGGGATACAACACGTGCGTTATGGTAGTGAATTTTCAGTAAATGTTTCAAATTTGAATAACTCAATTTTCTATAAACTTAGAAAGCTGAATTTTGGTATGTAGTAAGGGCTTTCTCAAGACAACATATCCACCAAATTTCAATAAAATCCCTTTGTATTTTTCGGAGAAAAAATTTTTTTTTCTAAACAAATCTCAAAATTTTTCTGAAAAACCTTGTCCGATTTTCCTGTCTAACGAAATCGTCCAAGCCATTAATAAAAGAATGGTACTTACCGAGTTTCATCCAAATTGGTTAATTATTTTTTTAATTATCGGTTGGATACATACATATAAATATATATATATATATATATATATATATATATATATATATATATATATATATATATATATATATATATATATATATATATATATATATATATATATATATATATAAACATGGGTCCGCAATTGCTTAGTTTTTTAATTACAGCGTGTTTGTTTTTGTCAGTTTTTCATGAATAAGTCTGACTCAAATTAAAATTTTGGCATGCGGGTGTTTTTGAGGGCAAGAACTTTAAATATGTTATTGTTAATAACACTGCTGGTAGAGGGCTCCACCTGTAAGACTATGCTTGCATTTAATTGGCTATAATTTTTTGACACCCAGTAATATCGGCCTACGGTATAGCAGCATTGCAGCCCTTATCAATTGTAAGCAAAAAATGTATATTTGATCCAAATCTCTCAGACACACCATTTTCGAGTTATTTCAATTTTTGTATGTTGATGTCGCTCAAAAAATAATTTTTCTCAAGTAATTAATTGTATTGTCTGCAACTTTTAACAACAAATAAAACACCAAATAAAAAGTTTATAATATTTTATGATACCTGACTGCAATAAATGTTCAAAATGGCCACCCTCCACTTCAATACACTTTCGTATTCTGCGGAGCATACAACGTCGTACTCTGTGAAATATTTCTGGTGTATTTCTAATTTGTTCGCATCAAAGTACAATTCTTTGCTGCAGATCATCAACATTTTCAACATTTGCTTCATAAACAATACTTTTGAGATGCCCCTATAAATAAAAGTCCATAGGATTTAAATCATGGGATCGAGCCGGCCCAGGCTGAGGTCCACCGCGTCCGATCCATCTGCGTCCAAAAGTATTGCTTAGGTAATTTCTGACATTTAGGGCCAAATGCGGGGGGGGGGGGCTCCGTCATGTATAAACCACAGGTTATGTCTTATGTCAAGAGGTACATTTTCTAATAACCCATTTAGTTGGTTTTGCAGGAATTCAAGATAAGTTGTAGCATTAAGCCTGTGAGATAAAAAAAAATGGTCCTATCAAATTACACCCTACAATTCCAGCCCATACATTTAAGAAAAATTGCTGTTGATGATGCCTTTCAAAAACTGCGTGGGGATTTTCGTCAGCCCAAATATGGCTGTTACGAAAATTGACGATCCCGTCGCGCCTAAGTCCAGACTCGTCAGTGAACAATACACAATTCAACAGGTTCTCTACATTATTATGTTGCAGAAACCATTGGCAAAATTGTAGGCGAGGTATAAAATCTCTTTCAGGCGATAGTGCCTGCACACGTTGGATGTGATATGGACGCAACTGTTGCTCATGAAGAACTCGCCATATCGTTGCATTGGATGCTCCCAGATAATTGGCCATTTCCCTAGTACTTATTTTTGGATCTTGTTCAATTTCATCCCGAACAGACTCTTCAAAATCAGGATTTCGTGCACTTCGTGGTCTGTCTCGATCAGCAGTAACTTTATTAAGGGTACCTGGTAATATATATATATATATATATATATATATATATATATATATATATATATATATATATATATATATATATATATATATACATATATATTCGAAAGAGACAGATCGATGTATTAGATAAAGTAAGTATGTACCTGTTTCTCGCAGGCGGATGTCAATCCGTTGAAACATGCTTCTGTCTGGAATTCTCCGATTTGGGGAGGCTTCTTCATACAGTCGTTTCGCCTCATAACAGTTACCAAAAGCCCGTGAATACATAACATGCATGTCTGTTAGTTCATTGTTGATAAAGACTTACATATTTAATTAGAAAAATTACGGACAATACAATTAATTTCATAAAAATAGTGAGTAGTCTCAAAAGTAAAAGTCAAATGTAGTATATGTCACGACGAAAACGCAAAAGTCAAGTCCCGTAACGATGGAAACCACTTTGTTAAATGGTTTGTTCAAAGTTTGTTATCATGGCTTTTTATTTTATACTCATGATTGTATCTTGTCAGTTCTTTTTTCTGGTAAGATTTTAATTTTTAACTAGAGAATAAGAAAATTAAGTTTATACATAGTGATAGCAATTAAAAGGTGAAAAATGTATTCCTATGATTTGTCGCAGAATTAATTTTTGAGCGACATTGACATACACAAATTGAAATAACTCGAAAATGGTGTGTCTGAGAGATTTGGATCAAATATACATTTTTTGCTTACAATTGATAAGGGCTGCAATGTAGCTATACGGTAGGTCGATATTACTGGGTGTCAAAAAATTATAGCCAATTGAATGCAAGCCATGTCTTACAGGTGGCGCCCTCTGCCAGCAGTGTTATTAACAATAACATATTTAAATTTATTGCCCGCGAAAACCCCCACATGCCAATTTTTACGTCTAATCAATCCATGAAATGGGTTGTAAGGATTGTGAACTTAAATATGTTGAGAAAACTAAAAGAACCAGTGAAACTAGATTTAAAGAACATTTAGCGCAACTGAGATATGGCACTATTAACAAATCAGCAACATTAACAGCATATTTGGGATCATAATCATCATGTAGATAAATAAAATAAAGTCAATAAAAAATGTCAGGCAGTCGCGTCATCTTGATGCTTACGAAAGTATATATCGTTAGAAACTTGAAAAAACAAATGTTTCGATGAATAGAGTAGGTCCGGTTCTATGTAGTTCATTGTTCGAACTGTTGTCTTAATAACCAGCGTGTCCTTCTTAGAAGGAATATTTGATAACGACGCACAGCATAAGAAAGGCAAGTAGGCAGTTTAGTCACAGTGATTTAAGACTGAACATTGCGAGGGTCTGTCTGTATACCTTCCTAGAGGACGCTGTTAGCAACTGCTTGGCAACTAACATAAATAGTAGGTCTAGTTTTTATTCACTTAATTTTCCCATCTCCTGATGACGCCAACTTTGTTAGAGAAACGACCTCCGGGTCAAAAAAACTGTATTGTGATTAATTAGGTTCTCCAAATTGTACTTATCAGTGCTCATCACAGATTCCAATCTTCGCTCAGTAACTACTCGGTTATTTTAAGTATTTTGAAATATTTTTATGAAAATTCGCTTTATTTGTTTCTTTGTTCATAATAATTTTACAACGAGTGATAAAAAATGTAATCAGTATGTTTACAATCACTTCTTATCTTCGTATATTCGTTGGTATAAGAAGACACATGTAATTATTTTCTGCTGCCATAATTTTCTAAAGGTAGATAGTTTAAAATTCATACAGAAAAATTTAGATTTAAAACACCGTACTGATATAAAAACCAGTGCAAGCTAAACAATTCTGACACTTTTGTGATACTAGATGGTATTATTTTAGCATTGAACGTTTACTAAAAGAACATTTTTTATAGGGAAAATACTATTATTTTCCATTTATTATTTAATGAAATAATAAAAATCTAACAAACGTTGTTTGTATTTTAAGTGGAATGAATTGGGTAAACGAACTCAATTTATTTTCACAATAGTCGAGGTAGCACGTTCCAAGTCAAAATGATAGCCATTCATCCTTCAGAATGGTCAATTTCGTAGAGTGCCGGAAGAAATAAAACGTTTAATTAACACTGAAAAAGCCCGGGTTGATTCGTACCAAAACGAGATTATAACTTGCCGCATAAAATATGAGACACAAGTGTGCACGAAATTCAGATTCAAATAAAAAGCGACCGATGCAGCAATAACAAAACATTCAGCACGCAAAACATTAGAAATATTCATGCAAACGAGTTTTAGATTAGCGAATTTCCAGTGTGGAATAGAAATGGGAAAATAAACAGAATGATACTCACATGACGTTCTTGTAAGAAGAAAAAGATTATCAGAATTAAGTTAAAGAGTTCACTTTCACATAACACTTTAGGGACAGTCCTCAGTGAAGAAAGAACTCGAGATTATAGTTAGTCAGAGTTTCTACGTTAGAGGCATTTTAAAATTGAGTAGAGCGACGAGATATGAGAGGGATGACGATTCGGAATCATCTGGGAAAGTGCGCTAGGGGTAAGCGAGCGCGCAGTTATACGGGATCGAACTTGGGTTGTCATGGAAACGCGCGGGAATTTCTACAAAAACACCCTGTAATTACCGTAAACAAAATGCCGTATATATGGCACTAACAAGAACAATTATCGCCAATTATTTGGAACAATTTTATTCAAGGGAGTCTGGTACAGTTAGAGGCCTATTCTCAAGTAGCTTAATCGCTCTGGGAGGGCTACATTTGTTAAAGTGACTAACGAAAGCAAATTGTCGCAAATTAGCTAAGAAAAAATTAAGCGTTTGATTACCACGGAACAGACATTTTGCAGTAGCTCAGAGGCTGCTTAGGTACCAAAAAACATTTTTAATACCAAATATTTTGTACACTATGTGAAGACTGGAACCTGTGATGATCACTGATAAGTACACTTGGAGAAACCCATATCACCACCACACATACTTTTAAAGTACTAACGATCGTTTCGTTAACAATGTTAGCTTCATCAGAGTATGAAAATTTTCGGGACGCAGCAAGTGCGTTATCGTGGCGAATTAATACCGCTGATGAGCTTTGAAAGGAAAAACTTGGCAAGGCAGTTCATCTCAATAACAAAGAGAAGTAAAACACAACAATAGTTTTTATTAATAGTTTAAAACATAAACAGTGTGATAAAGGTTGGTTTGTCAATGTTGACAATAAATCTGTTGTAATGAAATTAAAAAATTTAGGGACGCAGCAAGTGCGTTATAGTAGAGAATTTTTATAAGAATTATACACTATTACTATACAGTATATTAGTTATGTTAATACTTTAAACTTACACAGACCTTAAATATCTATTTTGGAGGTGCTAGTTCGCGCACATGTGAAGAGTTCTTTCGAAAGTGTTACCATCGATCTCTCTATTATCAAAAAAATCTGACGTTCTAACTCCTTTTGAGAAAAATGCCCAAAACTCAATTTTCTCTAAAACTAAAGAACTAAATTTTGCTATATCTGTAGATAGTGTAAGTATCTTTAAAAGAAACTTTTATTACAAATTTTATTAAAGTTATACAGAAGATTTCCAGAAGGAAACTTAATTAATATTTAGAAAAGTAAAATATCTGCTAAATTATAACTCAAAATTTACTGAACCGATTAAGTTCAAGTGTGTTAGAGAGGACAACTTATACGATATCTACATACATGTAAAGTTTTAGTTTCATACTTCTAGTTATTTAAAAGATGTTGCGTTTTCAAACATTTTTTGCATTTTTTTTTATAAAAGTATTTCAGTGTCAAAAGTACCTAACGAACTCATTCACGCTATTAAAAAAAATGAAAGGAATTTCCAAATTAGGTTTCGATTGCTGAAGTATTTTTGAGGTATATATAGCACTGATATAACACCCATGGATTTTTATTTTTGGGGTACTCTGAAGAATGATGTGTATAAATTCGATCCACCACAAAATATCAATGAATTACGAAACAGAATCACTCAAGCTATAAATCATATTAACCAAAACACCCTCCAAAAAGTTTGCAGGCATGTTTGAAACAGATGTATAAAGTGCATTGAACAAAACGGTGGACATAGTGAACAATTTCCTATTTAGTGTATTTTTAAGTTTTTATTTTATTATTTGTTGAGTTCCGTTTCTAATTGTGTTGTTTTGTGGAGTTTAAGTTTCAATTTGTTATTGCCGGGTCTCGTTATTATACTATTTCACATATTACCTAGCATTATCACCTAATTGAGTATTGTAAATTAAATCACAATATTTTTTATCGTGAATCATTGCGGAAAATTATGTTAAGAGTAGAAGTAGACTCCATGACCTACTGTTTTTTGAACACTTTTTTTGTCATTTGTTTTCTGGTATTGGATTTCATAGCCTACTATCCTCAAAACGGTTTTTCTCAAAATTGTCAGTGCAACTACAAGATTTCTCAAGCATGTTGTACATCATTGGAAAGCTCTTTTCACAGGCTATCACATGAGCAAAAAATCCAATATGGCTGCCATAATAAAAACAAACGTTGATACCTGTAGCTCAAAAACAGATGACAATCCAAAGTTGAGAATAGCACAAAAGATTAATCTGTAAAAAGTGTCCTGATAATGTGCAAGTCTTAGACATGTCAGACCAACGCCTACTTAGATGTTGAGGAAAAAAGAAATCGACAAATTTTGTTTTTGATTTCTTAAGTTCTTTGTTCTTCACAATTTTTTTTAAATGATCCCAAATATGGGTTCTAGGGGTTCTATTTCGCTTTGATTAGAAAAGTTTGCCCAAAGTTTCATCATCTTAACCTCTCATTTTTTAAAAAGAAAATTGGATTACGAACATTGAATTAGGGCTTGCTACTTTGAAATTGTTTCATGAACCATTCCTTCCTCACTGTAACCAATTTTGGTTATTTTATTAAAGAACTGTCACTTATCAAACATGTGTGTGTGTGTGTTTGGTTTACTGGCTGTGGCTTTGATCAGCCATTAGCACATTATGACCCACCTCTGCTACCCTATCCTAAAGTCGTTAGATCACCTTTACACTTTTCTTTTTGTATATATACATACTTAAATTTATTCTATGCTATTATTCTAAATACAAGTATTCATCCTTGATTATATAGGTTTTTTTTTTTTTTTTTTTTTTTTTTTTTTTTTTTTTTTTTTTTTTTTTTTTAATGTTGCAATCTTTTATTTCTTTTTTTTTTTGCAATCTTTTATTTCCCTTAGGACTTTTTTTTTTTTTTTTTATTTCTCTCTTTTTTGCCTTTTTTTATGTTGCAATCTTTTATTTCTTTTTTTTTTCTTTTTTTTTTTCTCAAGAGCCTTTTTTTGTTATTAAATAAATAAAAGGACTGTGAGGAGATGGTTGACTACAGGGATACGTATACGCTACTGGGGCTCTTCAGAGCTTTCAACATCACAGACTGAGCCGCTATAAGAAAGGTGTCAAACACTAGGAAAGACAATAGGAACTTATTAACTATCTAGAGGTAATATTCACTATTAACTAATTACAATTCCACTTTACAGGCTTTACTTAATATAAGTATGTCTATTATTATTTGTATTAAATTTAAGAATGGAATTAAAAGTCGCTAAGTACTGGGAGAAAGAAAATACTACTTCCAAATTTCGGAAAGTTGCCGCTAGGTTTCTAATCTATACTTTGATTTTCATATTTTTGATATGTTTGTTTAAAGCTTTAAATATTTCTATATCATTTGTGGCTAATAGTTGAGCTAGGTTAAAGGGTTTATTTACAGAAAGTTTTTGAATAATTAACGAAAATGTTTCTATTTCGTCCTTTCTTAATATACATGATAACATGACATGTTCGATATCTCCATATTCCATACACTCACAATGTGGACTGTCTTTTAATCTAATTTTAAACAAATAGGCTGGACATAATGCATGATTAGTTCTTAAACGACATATATTTTTTATTTCCTCTTTTGAGAAGTTTCCATAATAAAACCACGGTTTAGAGGGGAGTTCCGGCTGAATACGCTTATACATTTCCCCAGCTTTATCAGATGTATAATTTATTTGCCATAGTTGTTTCTGTCTTTTTGTAATCGTACTATAGTAATCTGAATATGGAGTTTTGTATTCTGCCTTCTCTCCCCTATCCACCGCCATCTTCGCAATTTCGTCAACAGTCTCATTGTGCTGTATGCCACAATGACCCCTTAACCATGCTATAGTTACAAGTTGGCCACTATTTTTCATAGAATGTATTTTATTAACAATTAACTGAATTACATAATTCCCAATGGGGTGAAAACACACATTCTGAATTTTCTGAACGGCACCTTTACTATCTGTTATAATTATGGCTTGGTTTATTTGTTTCTCCTCAATATATTCAAGAGCTTCATTTATTGCAATAAGTTCTGCCGTGTATATGGACATGTGTTCTTCTAAACAAAGCATTTTTTGTTTATTGGCAATAGGATCGTAACAAGCACAGCCGGTTTTGCTATCCATTTTGGAACCATCTGTATATATTTCATATGTTTCTGGAAAGAGGGTTTCCAGATCAAGCCTGAACGCTATATTTCTAACTGCCTTTGGAAGATTTTTATAGTCTTGGAAGAAAAATGTATTAATAGATCCTCTTACAGATGGAACAACGTTGTGATCTAAATGTAGGTTTTCATGGAAAATGTTATCTGCCATATTAAGCAGATGCTCATATGCCTCTACCATTGGTATACTTTTTGCTTTTTGCCATTTCTTATGAGTTAGATCCGCGATAAATAGTTGATGTATTGTTTTTATTAATGTGGCATTTTTGGACATAGTTTTAATTAAAAATCTTTCAGTGAGAATATTTCTTCTAAAACTAAGTGGCAATTCTCCCGACTCAGCTGTGACTGCACAAACTGGTGTTGATCTAAGTAAACCCAAACATAATCTCAAACACTTATTCTGTACAATGTCTAGCTTTTTGAGATGTGTATTCGCTGCTTGCCCATAAAATATACATCCATAGTCAATTATTGTTCTTATATATGACTTATATATTAATAAGGCTACGGTTGCATCTGCTCCCCATTTCGTGCTTGTAACCATTCTTAAGATATTCGTGCCTTTTTCTGCTTGGGATATAAGATCTTGTATGTGCTCCTTCCATAATAGCTTTCTGTCTATTCTAACGCCCAAAAACTTAATGGATGGTGATATTTGTATTTTATAATTTGATAATACTATTTCTGTTGGAATACGATGTTTTTTGCTGAAGATGCACACTTGCGTTTTTGTATGGGATAGGGTAAGACCGTTATTGCTCATCCAGTCATTAAGATCGTCATATGCTTTTTTAATAATTAACATCCCTGAGTTAATGTCCTGATGGGAAGCATAAATGCAGATGTCATCCGCGTACTGAAGGACTTTAATGTTGTTCAGATTTTTTTCCATTTCCGTTGTATATAAAACGTATAGCAAGGGGCTCAATATACCACCTTGAGGAAGTCCTTTGTTGGTCAATCTTGGCCCTAGTATGTCGTTATCTGCCCGTACGTATATTAGTCTATTGGTATACAGTGACACAACTCTGTGACTAAAGCTTGGTGGAATTCCTAATGATGTCATTTTTCTCACTAGCATGCTTAGGTTAATGTTATCATAAGCCCCGCAAACATCTAAAAATGCAGCTACTATAGATTTTGAGTTGGTAAAGGACATGTTAACATCTGTGATTAAATGTGCTATGCTTTCGTTAACTGAATGCCCTTTTCTAAAGCCAAACTGGGTTTTTGGGAAAATATTGTTGTTTTCTAACCAACCTTCTAATCTACGTTTTAACATTCGTTCAAACGTTTTTAATATACACGAGGCTAAAGAGATTCCTCTGTAAGACTCTGGGCTTAGCGGATCTTTCCTTGGTTTTAAAAATGCTAATATAATATAGATCTTCCATTCCTGTGGAAAATTCGCAGTCTGCCAGATCTCTTTCATTATCTTTAACAAAACATGCTTTGCTTGAATAGGTAGATTTGTCAACATCGCATAGTGTATTTGATCATGCCCTGGTGCAGTATTGTGTGTTCTTTTCAAACTACATTCTAATTCTTCTATACTAAATGGTCGAAGTAGAGGATGATTATTATGTCCTTCCGAAATTCCTGCTGTTCTTATTTGTGCTTCGACCCAAGGAGGAGCCAACTTGTTTAAAAATGCCTCGGCCACTGATTTAGAGATTGCTGTTTTTCTAATAGCCTGACTGTTACTTAGACATTTGATCTGTTGCCAAATATCGCCCAAAGGTGTTCTTTTAGAAAGTTTATTACAGTAGTCTTGCCATGTCTTTCTTTTGCTTTGTAGAATAATTTTCTTTGTTATTGCCACTGCTTCATTATATCTAGTAAAGTTTTCATAGTTCGAATGTCTTTTATATTCGGATAGTCTGCTTTTTTGCAACATGATGGCTTTTTCACATTCTTCACTCCACCAAGATTTACCAAAATATTTTTTATTTTCATTGGATACCGCTCTCACTACCGGCACCGACTGTTCACTGGCATTTTCCAGCATTAAAACAAAATCTTGATATTTCCAATTATGGTTTGATTTTTCCTTTAAAGTGTCGGTAACACCCTGTGAGAACGCCATCCAATCGGCCTTACGTATATTCCACCTACTATTTCTCATATATCTATTATTATTTAATTTTTCAACATTATTTACCACGAACAAAATTACAAAATGATCAGAACCTAAAGTTTCATCAATAACATTCCAACTAATTTGCGGCACTATATCTGGAGTACTTAGCGTTAAATCTATAGCTGATCTACTTTTACTAAAGGGTTTGGGCAGCAAGGTTGGTTTTCCGTCATTTAGATATACAAGATGACAATCTTCTATGGCTGATAAAAGCGCCTCGCCTTTGCTATCGCTCCAAGTACTTCCGAAGGCCAAGTGATGTGCATTGTAATCTCCCCCAACTATAAATGGTTTACTAAAGCTATTAAATGTGCTTTTCCACTGATCCTTCGTAACGGAATGACCAGCTGCAGCATATAATGAGTACAAATTAATTTTTTTATAATTTTCTAAAACTATGCAAGCAGAAACACACATTATGCCCCCTAATTTTGCAAAACCTTTCGTTTCTGTGTAAACAATATTATTTTTAACGAGGATCGCTACCCCCGCCTTACCATCATCTCTATCTTGCCTTAGAATATTGTAGCCGGAAAAGTGTACATAACAATTAGGTTTAAACCAAGTTTCTGATAACAAAGCGATGTCAACGTCATTATCATATAAATATTTTTCTAGGCTTCCCTTATTAGAAAGGGCTGACCTAGAGTTCCATTGCATAATATTTAACTTGAACTTTGTAAATTATTTAATATTCTTTCCAATGTGCCCTTTATACTACTTTTTGTGTTGTTATCTAAAGTTTCTATTTTGATACTATTTAAAAGTTCCTTTACCGAATTAGTAAAATAGTTACCCGGGTCCTCTCCTGCGGGGACCTGATATTGAGGAGGATATTTATTTTTAATAGGTTGGTTTAGATAATTATAGTTAACAAGTAGTTTACTGTGTTCTGGTGAATATTGGCTGAAACTTTTCTGTTCCATTCTTTTTCGTTTTGTAGGGTTTTGATCTATACTTACGTATTGGCTTCCCGTATCTATGTTAGTTTTTTCTGAAATGAATTGTTTTTTTGGAATAAAAGATTGGACTGATGCAAACTGAGATAATGAGCTTTGTTTTATTTCTGATTGTGTTGTTGGTTCTTGGCTAGTTTTAATATTACTTTTTAATAAAAAGCTGTAAGAATTATTGTATTTATGCGAAGCGTCCTTATAAGAAATGTTTTCCATCCCCATAATATTATGAATTGCTTTTTGTTTAGCAAATTCGGGACATAACTGGTGATCAGTAGCTTTATGCGCACCCCCACAGTGAACACAACATGAATGCTCAACATTTTCACACTGACTGTTTGCATGTTCTCCTCCACAATTTTTACATCTTTCTTTTCCTCTACATTGGGAACTCAAATGGCCATACCTTAAACACTTCAAACATTGGATAATTTTTTTAATGTATGGCTCTACTTCAAAAACTATTTTTTCAATTACTACTTTTTTAGGTAATTTTTGGCCTTTAAATGTTATTAGAACGGATTGTGTATTTATAAATTTTACTTTATTTTCCTCAAATACCCTTCTGCTTAACCTTTTAACCGCACTAACCTCAAAATACTCCCCATAAAGAGGTTTTATTAAATCTATTAATTCGTTTTCCGTAATATCCAAATCTACAAACCGTATAACGCCCTGTCTACATGCTAGAAACATTGGTATATAGGTCTCATAGTTATTTTGCATTAGATTTTTTGATTTGACTAACATATTTGCACTTTCTGCCGAATTTAATGTAATTTTTATTTTATTTATTCCTATACTGCTAATATTATCTATATTTTCATGGATTGATGGTTCTAAATTTTTTATTAACCGAGATGTTGCTATTTTGTGTAGTTTTCCTAGAAAACCTTCTTTTCTTTGCATATAAACTATAAATGGGCCACCTGTGTGTAAACTATAAAAATATTGAGGTCTTATATTATTTTCATTTACATTTTCCACATATTTTGAATTTATATTATCACTGTTTATTGTTTTTGTACTTACTGATACCGGCTCTCCAATTGTATATCTCCTACCTTGTTTAATTAAATCAACACTATCCTTCTTACTTTCTATTTCCTGTTTCTTATCCATATTTACGTCGCCTAGGTCTTCATCATCAATGAACATCGTTTCTAATAGTTGTTCACCTTTCCCCCTATCCGGCGGGTCTATTTTTTTCTTACCACTCATGTTACTATCACTTATTTCACACGTTTAAAGTCGATCGATTTAAACAGCTACCGGTTTCAATCAGCAACCGACCCGAACTGACTTATCAAACATAATAATTGTCATTTTCAAAGCTTGCTTTTATAATGTTAACGTTTCCATATTTACAGTAACTAACTAAGATATTTGAAGTTTATTAACTCAAAAAGGGTATAGGGTAAGGGTAACAGATGGTATATTTTTGAAATTAGGAAGAAATAATTATTTCAAAAATTTAATAATGTAGGTATAGGGTATCCCATTTAAAATATATAATTTTTTATATCCCCTGATATCTGCACGCCACTGTATTTTTGATAGCATTTTAACAAAATTCAGTCGTGAGTACAAAACTTTTGTTTTAACTTTTTTTTTCTATAGGCAATAATAACGATAAAAAGGAGTGGGTAATTTATAGTAAATAACCCTGTATATACAGAGTGTTTCTAAATTGATGCGAAAAATTTTACAGGGCGATTCTTTGGCGAAAAATAAGGGGTGTCTTTTTTATAAAGTTTTTCTTGAAACCCCTTCTCCTCCAAGTTACAGCCCTTTGAAATTTTTGCAAAAAAAGTTTTCATTAAAATTCTCCGTTATGAAATAATTTAAAAAAAACGAAATTTTGCAGATGCATAAGGCTAACAAAATGACAGTTTTAAATGGATTTTGTAACCCTATAATGTTATCACAAGAGGGTGAAAAAACCTACCCTTACATTATCTTTTATAAGTACTTTTTATTGCGTGTACCGTTTTCTATTAAAAAAATATTTAGAAAGAAGGATTCATTTAGCAACTTTTTGATGTCTTGACATTTGCACATCAAATTGTTAGTTTCATCACAAAAAAATAAAATATTACGCAGATCGATGTCACATGAATTTACAGAGTGGTTGTTATTTGCTGAAAAATCAAGTACGTGGTAGGCTATCAAATAACGTCATAATTACACTAATATGTTACTATGTATTGTTCTGGCTTTTACTAATTTCCAAAAATTCATAATAAGAAACAACAACTATTGTACTACTATTTTATAATTAATAATTAACAAACTAAGAAACGAAAAGAAATA
Source organism: Tillus elongatus (assembly GCA_964006375.1). NCBI lineage: Eukaryota > Metazoa > Arthropoda > Insecta > Coleoptera > Cleridae > Tillus > Tillus elongatus. The sequence goes on along the minus strand of OZ023265.1, from coordinate 23,552,057 downwards.
TTAACAAAATGTCAGTACGTATCATCATAATAGATGTTGAAAATGCCCCCCTCCGGAGAGAACGCATGACTCTAGTCTGTTTCTCATTGAACTTCGTATCCTATGAAAAATACCTGGTGTGTTTCTTATAATATCACATGATGCGATAATACGATTTCTCAGGTCATCGATGTTTTCAACAGGACTTCAATAAACTAAGGTTTTCAGAAAACCCCATAGGCAAAAATCCAACAAATTCAATTCAGGAGATCGGGCAGACCAATTCTGTGGGCCTCCTCGACCTATCCAACGATTTGGGTAAACTTCGTTCAAGTAGTTACGAGCGTTGACACTAAAATGAGCCGGAGCCCCGTCGTGCATGTACGACATTTGTTGTCTAATTTGTAAAGGAATATTGTCAAGAAGTAGGGGCAACTCTTCTTTAAGTAGATGACAGTACACTTCTCCATTTAGTCTTATCGGGGGAAAATTTGGTCCAATTAAGTCATCACCAATGACACCAAGCCATACATTTAATGAAAACTGGTGTTGAAAATGAGATTCCGTAATTTCGTGTGGATTTTCTTCAGACCATATGTGGTTATTATGAAAATTTCTAATAGATTCTCGTGAAAAGTTGGCCTCATCAGTAAATAAAATACGAGGTACGAACTGTGGAATTTGCGTGATCATTTGGAGCATCCATTGACAAAAAATTAAACGAGGTAAAAAATCACGAGGTAAGAGCGCTTGAAGTCGTTGGATATGGTAGGGATACAGTAGTTGTTCTTTTAAAATTCTAAATACCGTGGAATAGCTGATATTTAATACTTGAGAGATTCTTCTTGTACTTGTACCAGGAGATTCTTCAATTAAATTGAGGACAGCCTCTTCAAGTGCTACAGTTCTTACTTCTCTAGAACGCCCGCAATCGGCGGCACTTCTTGAAAAGTTTCCTTCGCAGACGATAATGAATGCGTGCGAATATGCTGTGATGGGGTACAATTCTATTTGGATATAACTCAGTGTAGAGGCGCTGTGCTCTTAATCCATTGCCATTAGCACGGCTATTTGTTGTATTACTTATTTGTTCTAAGTGTTTAAAAAATTCTTGATAGATTGACAACAACCAGAACAATTAATATTAGTGTAATTATGACATTATTTGACAGCCTATCACGTACTTGATTTTTCAGCAAATAACAACCACTCTGTAAATTCATGTGACATCGATCTGAGTAATATTTTTTTTGTGATGAAACTAACAATTTTATGAGAAAATGTCAAGACATAAAAAAGTGTCTAAATGAATCCTTCTTTCTAAATCATTTTTTAAAATAGAAAACTGTACACACAATAAAAAGTACTGATAAAAAATAATGTAAGGGTAGGTTTTTTCACCCTCTTGTGATAAAGTAATAGGGTTGCAAAATCCATTTAAAATTGTCATTTTGTTAGCCTTATGCATCTGCAAAATTTCGTTTTCTTAAATTATTTCATAACGGAGAAATTTAATGAAAACTTTTTTTTGCCAAAATTTCAACGGGCTGTAACTTGGAGGAGAAGGGGTTTCAAGAAAAACTTTATAAAAAAGACACCCCTTATTTTTCGCCAAAGAATCACCTTGTAAAATTTTTCGTATCAATTTAGAAACACCCTGTATATTTTGACAAAAATATAAAAACGAAATGTTTGTATTGTAACGCGCCAACATCGAAATTTAACATATCCTTTTCGAATATATGTGGCCTAAATTCTAACCTGAACTCCGTCCATCATTTCCTCCAGGCTAACAGGCCCCAACTCCTCTTCCTCACCGAAACCCAAATCAGTGCCAAAACAGCCACTAATCACCTTAATTTCCCGGGCTATGAGCTCCTTACTTCCTTTAGATTGCATGGAGGCGTGTGCGCATACGTCCGTAGCAATCTACCCTGCACCAGACTCCCCAATTTAGAAGCTGGAAGAAAAGACATACTATGGATAAAACTCTCAGGGCTGCTACTAAATTCATCTGTTGCATTTACCGATCACCTTCTGACAACAACTTTGTCCAGCTCTTTGACTACCTTTCTGAAAAAACCGACTATCTGATTTCTGAATATCCTTCCTCCGAGGTCACTATTCTTGGTGACTTCAATGTCCATAATAAGGAATGGCTAGGATCTTCAAAAACCGATCCACAAGGGAGAGCAGCGGAGGCCTTTGCAATCAGCAATTCTTTAGCCAATATGGTTCAGCAACCTACTCACTTTCCTCGTATCCCAACACACAGCTCAAATCTTTTGGATCTCCTTCTTACTACAAAACCTGAATGCTATAATATATCAGTCACCGCCGCCCTTGGGCGCTCAGACCACGGCATGGTCACTGCTTCCTGCGTAATGCAACCCGAGGTCACACAGTCATCACACCCACGTATCGTTTGGCACTACAACTCCGCAAACTGGGACGAAATGCGAGATTACTTTTCCTCATTTCCATGGGCGTCTGTCTGCTTCTCTCATCCTGACCCCTCTGATATCTCACAAAACCTCACCGAAATTATCAAAGCTGGCATGGAATTATTTATTCCACGTACACAGAAAACCTCTTCAGCCACTCAAAAGCCCTGGTTCTCTAAATCCTGTGACAAGGCCAGACTTGAAAAGATCAAAGCTCACAAAACGCTTCTACACAAGCATTTAACGACGCAAGAGACCGCTATGTCCGCATTCTTTCTGAGGCAAAAAACTCGTTTAATAACCACATCAAAAACAAAGTCCTCTCAAGCTCCAACGGCAGCAAACCCTTCTGGACTCTGGCTAAATCTATTGGGAATAATTTCTGCAAAAGCACGTTCCCACCTCTTGTCTCAGGGGATGAAATTGTTTCTACCGCCCTGGGCAAGGCTGAACTTTTTGCTTCGTTGTTCGCCAGCAATTCTACTCTCAACCCACCTCCAAATGTTCAACCACCAGCAGTCCCCAATGTCGCACATAAAATCACAGATATCATTTTCAAAACTAAAAAGATACGAAAGATGCTGTCTTCACTTAATACCAGGAAAGCCCCTGGCCTTGACGAGATCCCAGCAATTGTTCCCAAAAATTGCGCACCAGAACTTGCCCCTGTTCTGACTCGTCTGTTTCAGATATCTTACAATAAAGGCATATTCCCTAGTAACTGGAAAACTGCTCGAGTACAACCCATCCCCAAGAAAGGATCCAAAGCGCTTCCTAGCAACTACAGGCCTATTTCTCTCCTTTCAGTCGTCTCTAAAGTGATGGAAAAGTATATAAACACCGAATTACTCAAATTTCTTGAAAAACACAGTCTAATCCACGACAGGCAGTATGGATTCCGTCAGCGCAGATTGACTGCCGACCTCCTTTCCTTTGTCACCCATTCTTGGAACAAGTCTATGGAACTACACGGTGAATCTCAGATTGTTGCTCTAGACATATCCAAAGCATTCGACCAGTCTGGCACGCAGTGCTGCTTAATAAACTTCCGGCCTATGGCCTACCACCAAAACTTTGTACCTGGACAGCAAATTTCCTCTTCAACAGGAGAGTTGTTGTGGATGGCCATTCCTCTAAACTGTATTCAATTAATGCAGGAGTTCCTCAAGGTTCAGCTTTAGCCCCTACTTTGTTTCTTCTCCACATCAATGACCTCCTCTCTAGCACATCCAACCCAGTTCACAGTTACGCGGACGACAGCTCCCTCCACTCAAATATACAATATTCTAAGCCTGTCTCTTTAGCCCAATTAGATGAGGATCGCAGACTCATGGAGGGTTCTGTCTCCGTGGATCTCCAAAAAATATTAGACTGGGGAACTAGAAATCTTGTACAATTCAACCCCACTAAATCTCAGTCTTGCTTTCTTTCTCATAAGAGATACACCAGCCCTAGACACATCACAATGAACAACCAAGTTATTCAAAGTAATGAGTCCTTTTCACTTGTTGGCATTTCTGTGGATCGAAATTTCAGTTGGCACCAACATGTCACATCAATTGCAGAAGCGGATGCTAAGAAATTAGGTTTCCTCTTCCGGGCTCGCAAATACTTTTCACCAGCTAATCTCTTTAACTTATATACTTCACAAATAAGGCCAAACCTCGAATACTGCTCCCACATCTGGGGTGCCGCTGCCGCTTCTACACTCGCTATCCTGGACTCCATTCAAAAGAGAGCTATACGTCTCATCGGTGACCCTACCCTCACCCAAAGGCTGCCATCCCTTGCCCACCTACGTGCCGTTGGTGACCTCTCTCTCTCTCTCTCTCTCTTTTATAGATATCTGCAGGGGCACTGCTCAGAGGAGCTTTCTTCCATTTTTTCTCCACCTGCTGCCCCCACAAGATATACCAGGGGAACAGAGCGAATGCATGCTTTTACTGTCCAGGTCACCAGACATAGAACATCTTGTTATGCCCACTCTTTTGTCCCAAGAACTTCCAAGTTGTGGAATTGCTTGCCGGCACATGTTTTTCCTTCTACTCCGAACCTCCAAACCTTCAAGTTCAGAATTAACAAGTTGCCGCTGTCCTCATTGGCTACACCCACGGTACGATAGTATTTAGGCTATAAGCCCTCGTGGTGTGTTGTTGAAATATAAAAAGAACACAACTTTTGTTTTAACTTTTTTTTTCTATAGGCAATAATAACGATAATAAGGAGTGGGTACATATATATATATATATATATATATATATATATATATATATATATATATATATATATATATATATATATATATATATATGTTGACAAAAATATAAAAACGATATGTTTCTATTTTAAGGATTTCCAAAATGTGATCATCATATCTGAGCACCGGTGCCGTAAGGCAACAATTCATACATGACATGTGGTTCACTTCTATAGAGCTAAATCGTCAGAAGAATCGAAATATACTGAATTCGCTTAAAGAAATATATCTCAAGTGAACAAATCCATCAGATGATTCTTATAAAACGGGATGTGGCAAATACGATATCGGAAACTACTTTACCGGGCGAAATAAATCTTACCCGTGAATCTATTTCATATCAATGATTTGTGTTTTTCCGGTGGTGAGCCTATACAACGGAATCGTGAGTGAGATCGCGTGATATTTAATATTTTTCGCATATATCTTTTCTGAAGTATTCTGTGACAGGTTTAAGCGGTATGCAAAGAATTGGTGCTATTAAAAGGTAGTTTGCGAAAATCGTGATCTTAATACTAACCGAGAAATACCTACGAGGACTCTACAAGAATTATACAAATTATTTTCTTCTTCATATATACAGGGTTGAAAAGGACCGAACGGCACTTGTATTCGTTATACAGAGCGTAAAACAAGTGTGGCATATTGCCAGTATTTCGAAAACTACTGAACATATTTTTGACACTTGGTATATTGATGTACTTAAATTTAATATTCTGTTGACAAGTGAAAATACTCTAGACGCAGCAAGTACGTTATGGTAAGTGAATTTTTATAAGAATTGTACACTATTAGTAAGATATATTATTAAAACTAATTCTTTAAATTTAAATGAACCTTGGAGATCGGTTTTAGAGTCCCAGTTAGCGATTATTTGAAAAAAATTATATTTTATATGGAGCTACTAAATTCAAATTTGGTCTTAGATATAATATGTAAATACTGCAAGTGTCTTTAAAAAAATTGTGTTACAAATTTCATTTAAGTTACAAAAGTTTTTCAGAAAACAATTAATTATTTACAAAGGGAATGTACCTGTCAAATTATAAATATGACAGGTATTTTTCCTTATTAATTGTTTGGATGGTTTTGTTTTAGTCAACCCATCCAGTTTTTGCAAACAATAAACAACAAAAGGTTCAAGATTGAAGATTCTGGCTTAATGGGAAATTTATTGAACTATCGTATTTGAAATATTTTTACGAAAATTTGCTACCATAACATAAAAAACCTTTTCTGTTGTTTATTGTTTGCAAAAACTGGATGGGTTGACTAAAACAAAACCATCCAAGCAATTAATAAGGAAAAATACCTGCCATGTTTATAATTCGACAGGTACATTCCCTTTGTAAATATTTATTTTTTTCTGAAAAACCTTTGTAACTTTAATGAAATTTGTAACACAATTTTTTAAGACACTTGCAGTGCTTACATATTTTTATAATTCGACAGGTACATTTCTTTTGTAAATCATTTATTTTTTCTGCAAAACGTTTGTAACTTTAATGAAATTTGTAACACTTTTTTTAAGACACTTGCAGTACTTACATATTTTTATAATTCGACAGGTACATTCCGTTTGTAAATCATTTATTTTCTCTGCAAAACGTTTGTAACTTTAATAAAATTTGTAACACAATTTTTTTAAAGGCACTTACATATTATATCTAAGACCAAATTTTAATTTAGTAACTCCGTATAAAACATAAATTTGTTCAAATAATGGCTAACTGGGACTCTAAAACCGATCTCCAAGGTCCATTTAAATTTAAGGAATTAGTTTTAATAATATATCTTACTAATAGTGTACAATTATTATGAAAACTCACTACCGTAACGTACTTGCTGCGTCTAGACTTTAATAAAACGGGTGAATTGCGTTTTTCCAAAACAGCACCAACTTAAAGGTAAGAAGATTATCACTATACAATATAGTTTCAACCTTAAGTTTATAACATAACCTATAAGCAAATAACAAAAGCAAATACTTTGGTTTACACTACAGTTATTAAAGTAATATTTTACTTACCATTTATAACATATAATTATTTTAGCGTCCCACATTATCTATTTAAATAATAATAAAAAATATAAAATAAGATTTATGTTTTAATAAGAATATAAATAAGACGTCCATGTTGGTAATTATTAACGTTAACGTTAGTTCTCGGTTCTCGAAGTCGAGTGTCTCGACTCGACGCAGCTCGCACTGTGTTGTCAACGCATGCAACGATGTCATATTGTACAAATTAGATTGTAATTTTTTTTTTAAATAAGACGAGGAATTGGTCACTCAACATTTATGAATATTAAACGACATTTAATGGATGGCTTAATTAAAATTTATTGTGAACTTTTATTTGTCATTAATAGGCAGTACCAATATATGTTATGACCATGTTTTACATTTTAAGATTCAAATGAAATTTTATTATATCTGGCAACCCGGCTCATTTATATTTAATTGTCAGGTGACTTGGTCGATTCTGAATTATCTACTTAGAATAGCACATTCACAGTCTAACCATGCTTGAAAACATTCACCGTGTGAAATGCCTCATGTAATTCGAAGTGATATCTTAGAGTGTTTATTACTTTAACATCTTTATTTTCGAATAACTCCCTTTCTCTTGGGCCACTTAATTTGAATTTTGGTTAACAGGTATATTATCACGTCTCCTATATATGTGCAAATTTTCATTCGAATCACTCCAATATTTCATAAAAATATTGTGTTTTCAAAATTTTTTTGACATTTTTTTCAAAGAAAAATTAGACGCGCGATGCCCATCTACGAACTCATCCAAGCCATTAACACAATCAAGGTTTTCCAAATTTGGTCCAAATCGGACAAGTATTTTTTGAGTTATCAGATGGATACATATATATATATATATATATATATATATATATATATATATATATATATATATATATATATATATATATACAGTCAATCGTCATAATTGTCGTTATTGGGCAGATAATAATACAAGAAATTTTCACGAAGTCCACACTCAAACTACACAGAAATTGAATGTCTGGACTGGCATTTTTGGAGACCGTTTAAACGGACCAATTTTTCTTGATGACAATTTGAGTGGCGAAACGTATTTGGAGATACTAGAAGATATCGTTTACTCTCTACTAATTGACATTGTTGAAAATGATGATCGCTATCATGAAAATCAATTAAGGTTTCAACAAGATGGAGCTCCTCGACATTTTTTACAACGTGTTAGGGAGTTTTTGAATAGAGATTTTCCAGAGCAATGGATGGGCGTAGAGGTGCTATTGAGTGGCCTCCTAGATCACCGGATTTAACTCCTTTAGACTTCTTTCTATGGGGGCCATTCAAAGAGTAGAATTTTCGCAACAGAACCGGAGTCTCTGGAAGAATTACGACGACGCATTGTTGAAGAATGCCGTTTAATAACTCCACAAATGCTCCAGAATGCCAAAGCTCGTTTTGAACAAAATTTGTACTTTTGTATAGAAGCTGATGGTCAACAATTTGAACACTTACTTAACTGAATAAACATTTTTGGACGTTTGGTTTTGTTTTTTAGGTTTTTTTTAACGAAAAATTGACTAATTAGTGCATTTCTTATGACAATAAATGAAATACGTTCTTGCAACTCCAACTCTGAATAAATTTTAAACGAGTTGATAAACTTCCAACAAAATTTGTGTACTGAATTCAGAAAAGAAAGATTTCAAATGATGTAACACTCGACTCATGTTCCCTATTTAAAATATAAGGTTTGTTATCACCACGCTTAAGGGGTTGATGTGACAAAGTTGAGTTTTATGTCAAAACATGTCCCCCTTAATATTAAAATTGACGTGTTTCAGCGTTTCTTAAAAAAAATTCTCTGGACGCAATTCGGTCTGTTTCGTTTTCAATGCGCCATCCTATATATATATATATATATATATATATATATATATATATATATATATATATATATATATATATATATATATATATATATATATATATATATATATATATATAAACATACAAAAATCGAAACTGACCCCTCATATGTGTTCTAGAGGGGCTACGTGCTCATTTGTAGACATTTTTTCAAAATAAAAAAATCGCGATCTCCTCAATCGGGAATTCGCTAAAGAGTCACAAATCGATTATGGTAACTTAAAATTGAAGTACGTTAACTCATTTAAATTTTATCAAGTTTTCAATTATATTGCTGTGGTTAACATACAACTTGGACAAGTAGTCTGTCTAAGTCTAGGGAATCCAAAGGTACGATATGGTTTGTAATTTAGGTTTTATTATTCTGTCTTAATACGTAATAATTAGCTGATTATAAGCCAAATAAAGCCGCATCAAAGCTTCCGAATAATATCCTTTGTTTACATTTTAATACAAAGGAGGAAAAGAGCGATTACTTTTTAAAAGAGGGAATCATTCCTATAACCAGGTATTATTAAACGTTTGGTATTACATTGGAAATAGAATCAAATGCCTTTTAGAATATTAAAAAAATCCAGATCAATTTGTCTTTAAGTGTAAACGGTCTGTGCGCAGCCAATGACCTAATAAACGTTTAATCTTAGTAAAGTGGATAGTGGTTGAAAAAATGAGTGTTTCTTTTAGTGGTAATGCTTACGCACCTTTAAAACTAGTGTCTAGAATTAAATTATATTGATTGAGAGAATATTATAATTAAGGCTTATGAATAGAACAATTTTATTTAAAAGAAAATAAGAAATTAAGGACGCACCAATGGTTGACACTGCAAGAACCGTTCTTGCCATTTTTACTTGCTGGAACGTCCATTTAGTTTTCTTTTAAAAAAATTTATAGTGTGATCATTAGATGCGCCTTTGTTTTACACCTCGACTTTTATAACTTCAATAGAAATCTACATTTAGTAAAATTTTTATAAACAGATACGATTTATCCAATAGTTGACAGGCTCAAATTTTAAATACCTCAATAGTTGTGACACTGCTTTTTATCCAATGGTTGACATATTGAAATATAGAAATCGTTAAAGCTTATTAAGATAAATCGATTATACTTTAGAAATCAAACTTTTATACTTTAAATCAGGCATAACATATTATCTTATTTTATGGCATAAAAAGGAAATTGACCAATAAAGAACCAAAATGATTCAAATACCAACAGTTGACAGAGTCAGGACTAAAGCTTCTTCTTCTTTGGGTGCCATCTCCATTAATGGAGGTTAGCGACTACAACAGCAAACTCCTCTATATCCTCCGCCGCTCTCATCAAGTTCTCAAAGCCCAGACCTGTCCAATATCTTATGTTTCTCAGCCATGACAGTTTCTTTCTGCCCACACTTCTTTTCCCCTCTAGTTTACTTTTAATTATGAGCTGGGGGATATAATATATGGGATTGCGCAATAAGTGGCCCAGATATGCTGTCTTCCTCCGCTTGACAACCTGGAGAAGCTCTCTATCTCTGTTCACTCTGCGTAAGACCTCTTCATTTCGCACTCTTGCTGTCCATGGTATTTTTAGTATGCGCCGATAGACCCACATCTCGAAAGCTTCCAGTTTATTCATGCTCGTTATTTTTAAGGCACTACTCTACTCCACACAGGACTGATATATATATATATATATATATATATATATATATATATATATATATATATATATATATATATATATATATATATATATATATATATATATATATATATATATATATATATAGCATTTTGATAACCTTAACCTTAGGTTTATGCCGAGAGGCGAATCGCAAAGAAGGCTCCGTATTTTTGTAAAGTTGCTTTTGGCTTGTGCAATTTTGGAATTTTTTTCTTTTTCTGTGTTTAATTGGCTGTCTATCCAGCATCCCAAATATTTTTAATGGTTGAACTGTTGTAATATGTTATTATTTATAATGAAGGGTACAGGTACATTCTGTCTCTGCATTACCATTATTTTCGTTTTTCTCTCGTTGATCCGCGTTACAAATTCCGAACAAGTATCATTTAGCTGAGCTAGAATATTTTGTAAGCCGGTATCCGTATCTGCCATTAATACGGTGTGGTCAGCGTATATAATAGTGTTTATCCGAACGCCATTTACTTTTATACCGCCATTAACTTTCTCAAGAGCCTTTTTGAACAGAAGCTCCGAATACAGATTAAACAACATGGGTGACAATACGCATCCCTGTCTTACTCCTTTCCCAATATTTATGCTGTTAGAAGTTTCGCCCTCTATTCGAATTTTGGCCACTTGGTACTGGTATAAGTTTTTGATTAATGTTAAGCTCTTGCCATCTAGACCTATATTTCGTAGGGCGTCTATCAATTTCGGATGCTTCACTCGGTCGAAGCCCTTCTCAAAGTCGACAAAACAGAGAAAGATGTCCCTGTGCTGATCGTAACACTTCTAGCATAACACTTGTAGGCTAAACAGCGCTTCTCTTGTCCCTATACCAATCCTAAAACCGAACTGATCATGTCCTATCTCTGCTTCGCATCTTCTAAATAACCTCTTGTGTAATATTTTTAATAGTATCTTAAGGGCATGGCTCATAAGACTTATCAGCTTAAAGTCCTCGCATCTGTGGAAGTGTGGTTGTTTTGGCAAGGGTACGAAGATCGACTCCATCCATTCGTCTGGTATTCTTCCTGTTTCGTAAATGTTATTAAACAGGGAGACAAGTAAGTCGAGGTTATTTTCGTATATCAGTTTCAATATCTCCGGGTAAATTTCGTCTAAAGCTTGACAACAAGAAATGTTGATAAAAAATAGTATATTTTCAAAATCTAAACACTTTATTCAAGGGAGGAACACGTGAAAGTAACCAAGTAAAAGTAAAACATATATGTAACGCGGGAAAAAACATAATATAGTAGACTTAACCATCCACTGGAAGTTGTTGGTGAAACTGAAATTGCATAGTATCAATATGAACACTCATCTGAGGAAACGGAAGTTTTTCAGAGATCTGATCATATTTTACAACACTCACGTCATTGGCATGAAGTATGAAAGTTTTTTCTCCTTAGAAATCATTTTCATTCCCACCACCTCAACTTCTTGGACAGGAAAGATCTGCTGAATAACGCAAACATATTTATAAACTCTTTTTTTTTTGCTTTTTCTCTCTGCAGCTTTTTCATCCTCTAGTTGTTTTAACATCTTCTTTTATTTTCTTGCTTGAGCCCTTTTTTTCTTGTTTTCTTCCAACTCTCTTTCCTGCGTCTCTTTTTTTTTCATGATATAGTTGCCAATCTCTGGAAGTGACTGCTAATGGTATCTTTTTTTCCTTATTCTCTCAGTTTTCTTCTTCTCGTTAATGCCAGGCCAGAATAAAATTATTTTAAATGGCGAAGGAATTATCTGTGATAACGCACACTTTGTTTTTCTTCAGACTGATTTTTACCTACGGAAGACCTCTCATCTATAGATATGATATTTGGTTATTCGAAACATTTCGATTCGTGGCTTTATTCTCCGTTATATAATGGTCTAAAAATTCAACATTATTATTCGTAGAGGGCTTTTCAAATGCAGAGGGGGATGCAGAGGGGGCATCTAACTTCATTGAAAGGTCTTGATTTTGGGTTGGTTGTTCTAAATTATCTAAATCGTTCTCCGTGATTTCTACAATAAGACCTATTCGTGGAATATTTTTTCCATACTTGTACATGCCTGGCTATTATCATTAGATTCTTGGTCTATATCCAAGTCTTCTATCTCTTGATTATCTATTTCTAGGTGGTTTTCTATAACATTCACTTCTGCGACAGACGTGTCTATTTCTTTACTTTCTTCACCTTGGTCAGCCCGTAGTATTGTCACACCATGTTTGAGTCGGTCAATTTTACTCAAAATTTTCTTATGTAGTTCAAAAAGTGATCGTTCTTCAGTTTTGCCTTTCCATTGACTGCTGCTCCCAAACTGGACAATTTTGACATCTTCTATGTTTATTGTTACAAAAAGAAGACCGTCTTGAAAATACTTAAACTGTTTACGTTTTTCATCGAAAATATCACTTAATTCTTTCCTTTTGTTTCCAAAGAAACTTTGACCACTTCCGGATTCCAAGGGTACAACAGTCCACATTTCCGAAAAGCATTTCCCAAAACTTGAGGCGTAATCCGTTTTTCTATGGCGCTTTTAAGCAACGGGCAGAAATGAGTTTTTTCAAGGTTGATTGTTGGTAGTTATCAAGCCTCCATTGATGTTATGCTCTTTCCATTCTGCTTTAAGAGTTCTAAAAACTCTAACGTCCATCGGTTGAATAAGGTGTGTTGAATTGGGATATAGTGCAATAAGATTTATACTGTTTTCTTGACAAAACTTACTGGTATGTAAAGTTGGGTGGGAGACATGTCCATCGATGAACAGAATAGTAGGGAATTCAATTTTTTCTATTTCTACCATGGATGGAAGACGTTTGTAATGTATTTAAAAAATGCTTCACGGGTCATCCACCCCGGCTCGGTTTTTGCAATACCCCAGTCTTCTGGAACACTCAAACTCAATTCTTTGAGTATCCTCTCATATCGAAAAACTACCATTGGTCGAGCTGCGGTTCCAGATGCATTCTCAGTTATTAAAACAGGCATTCCTTTTCATCGCTATTAACTATTTGGTAAATATTTTTTTCTCCTTTGTACCATTTGGGTTTAAAAAAAGCAGCATCACCCGCATTAAAAAGTATTTCCGGTTTTTGTAAAATACCATACAAATTATCCTCCTTCAGATAGGTGTGTACGTCAGCAAACCAAGTTTAAAGGTGGCTGTCTGTTACAGTCGCTCGGGTCGTAGTCAAATTTTGTGGAGTTCTATGGCATATTTTTGGATTTCGTTTCAGGAAGCTTCTGTAAATATAGCTGGCCAGTATATTATTGTACATAGGCCTAAATGAATTGGTGGGAAGGAAGCATGAGCAGAAAATGTTAAAATAACCATTTAGTCTGACTTTCAAAAGATGCGTTTTTCACATTTTTGCAGCAATACCTCCTTTAGCTACCCCGCACAACAACCATATTCGCCACAGGTCCCGTAACTTTCCTGGGGGTTGCTCCCAAGAAATGTTTCTTGTGCTTTGAAGGTGGTTGTATGCATGCACAAGGGGAAGAAGAACCATCCGTGTTTTTGGGTAAGGGAGCCAGAAACCCTCTTCGTCCTGGGGTCCTTCTTACCCTTCTGCATGCATAAAATTACCTTCAATGCATAAATCACAGGAATTTTTGTTATATTCAGCTTTCTAGTGTATTTTTTGGTGAGTAGGTATATTTCCTGTTGATCAATTGCTTTGTTTGAGTTTTGTATCCAATTTACTATATAAATATTTATGTTAGAGATCATGTAAAAAGTAACCAAAAAAAAAAAACCCCACTAGACTAGGGACCCTAAAGTTACTAAATCAATTGACAATTGACAGTTCAGTCCATTGGCGCTCAATTCCCCTTTGACGGTTATTTTGTATGTATATTGTGCATTTTCCAAGTTCGACCAGTGTTTACCTTTTTCTATCTGTGGGACAATAAAAATAAACAGTTTTTATTAAAACTTAGCATTTTCATTGCGTTTTTACGTAAGTTAAAAGTGTAGGTATGTTAAGGTTATGTTGTTGACGATATTCGACATCGCATGGAACGAAGCCCTACCAAACGTGTTTGTCGGTAATCTGCCCAAACAGGTACATACTTGTTACATGTTACACAATACACATTCCTAAAACCGTAAATCAGTAGTTTAAATAATCGGACCTCAATTTGTTTACGTACATTACAAAATTTTAATATCTACACAAAATAAAAGTGATAATTTATTATGTTTTTAATTAATTTTTTTAACAATCAATAACAGTAACCCATACATGAACATACTTGCTGTTAAAAATATTAAATAATAAATACATTTAAGACATTTACTGTTACAACTTATTATAATTTTTATATTTTTTATAAAACCCCAAAGGAAATATAAGACAACACTGGCATCTTAGGGATTTCATTAATTCAGGTTGTACAACCGTGTATGCCGGGTTGCCTAACTTAAGCGGTCATGTGGGGTTCGGGAATTAATGAAAGCCCTGTATATTATTCTTATGAAAATTCACTACCATAACGCACTTGCTGCGTCCCGAACATTTTATTAGGTATTATTTTATTGCAGTGTGTGCAGCTGTCTGTATTTTACTGTTTTAAACCTTTGTTTTTTATTCTGTGCACCACTATCTTTTTTCGTAACTAAACTACATAATTGTTCTTGTACCTATTTATATCTGTCGTGACGACCTTATCCATGTATTATGGCAAAGAAGCGAAAATAAACTATTTATCTATATGTTTTCATTTAGCAATTATTCTGATTTTTTTTTTAATTTGAATTACTGCATACAACACAACTTTTCTAAAAACGATGCACTTGTAAGCATACAAATTGGTATAGTCAATACTGAATAATTTATACGTTTGTTAAGACAGTCAAACTTCTCATTAAGCCCATAAAATATAACGAGAAATACAGATCGTTTGATGATTGTCGAGATTTTAACAAACTGATAGAACTCCATCTAAAAAGTTTGCATTGACAATAAACGAGATTCACTATTTAAAGAAACTTTTCCCTAATGACGATACATCAAGAGCTCCTTACTCCTTCAAACTTAAGTTCAAGTGTAACAACTTCGTAGGTTCAATTTTAATGAGAGAACTTCAGATGTCGACGTTTCTACGTGACACTCAAAATGATGTCAATAGTGTGATTAAAATTTTAATTGACATATTCTTTTAGTGAATTTTCCCTAAAACCCATATCCGAGGTCAGTTTCAATTTATATATATATATATATATATATATATATATATATATATATATATATATATATATATATATATATATATATATATATATATACACCGATAACTCAAAATAAAATATAATGGGCCGATTTTGATACAATTCGACAGATACCTTCCTTTTGTAAGTGGCTTGGAAAAATTTGGGTTTACTTTCGAAAAAAAAAAATTTATTTCAAAAAATAAAAAAGCTACGGTAATCAAATCTGGTACGTAAGTTTATGATATAAAACGTAAAGTATGCATCAAAATGTAGATTTCTATGTTACAAGAAAAAAAAAGTTAGAAAAAATATTTGGTGCCAGATCATTTCTACGAAAATTCACTACCATAACGCCCTTGCTGCGTCCAGACTTTTTAGTGAATTTTCTTAACAAAAATTCACTAATGAAGAGATCCCGATTTTTGTATTAAAATGTCTTCAACTGAGCCCTAGAACCCATATCCAGGGTCAGTTTCAATTTATTATATACATACATACATACATACATACACATATATATATATATATATATATATATATATATATATATATATATATATATATATATATATATATATATATATATTCATATTGTAATTGCACAAATGTTTAAATATTTTGCTGAAAAAAGACCATATTGTATTGTAATTTCTTGAAAAAAAAAACCATTCTTCTTTTTTGGTATTCAGTTTTTTGTGACGGTTATATTGTTATTTACTTATAAATTGTAGGAAAGCCATCAGTTGCAAAATAAAAACTTTTTAAATGCCGAGCTTTCAGAAAAGTTTATTCCATTCCCAAGGATATAACGCGAGTTTTACTTTAACTAATTATGGAATAACAAACATGAAAAAAACCTTTTTCTAAATTTGACTGAAGTCTAAAACATTGGTCCAATTACAATATGAAATTATCAAACTTGAAGAACAGAAGCATTTATTTATATATATATATATATATATATATATATATATATATATATATATATATATATATATATATATATATATATGTATATATATATATATATATATATATATATATATATATATATATATATATATATATATATATAAATCCCGCTATCATTGTTGCGTCTTTTCATTGTGCAGTCTTCTTGCGTCCACTGGAAGCAATGATGGTGTGGTCAAGATCGGTAAAATATATAGATCTGCATCACACTTACAACCTATATATGCCATAAAATAATGCATATAAAAAGTTTGATAAATAGTGAGTTTTTATATGACTATCATTAACACGTCTTTGCGATCTTCTATCAATACTGCAGCCATGAGTATACAGTATGTACATTTTCCACGTGACTTGAAATCATTGCTGCGTCCGCCATGTTGCCAAATCTTCTGTTCTAAAAATAGCATGCTCCGCCCACAGAACAAAAGCGTGACGTCATCTTTACAGCGCTAGTTCATAAAACTTGATGAAATATAACAAATACACTACGTGTAGGAGCCTCGTGGCTCAGTAGTAAGAACGTGTGCGTCTGAACCGAAGGGTACTGGGTACGATCACAGGGTTCTTATTTCACTTTTTCAGTACATTTTTCTTCCATCATTATTTATTTCCTTGTCAAGCAGTCGTCAAAATTTATAGTGATATTGATCTTTAGATCTTTTGAGAAACTACGCTAAAATAAAAAGTGTTATCCAAAAATGGAGATGAAATATTATGGATCCAGTAGAAATATTAACAAAGATAACTAGAATGTTTTCTACCTGGAAATTTGAAGAAAATTTTGGTGTGTGACAGTTGAGAAAGTTTTTGACGTTTTTATTTTGACATTTATATTAAAAATTGTGTTGTTTACATGCACAAACAATGCTTATATGTAAGATACACTGTATAATTAGTTTGCAAAACTATATATTACTATTACTATTACTATTATTACTATTACATACTGTAAATTACCATCAACCGAGGTTGTGGCATTGTATTTGAGAGAGTGGAACGTCTCCACGTTCCGCCCTTCGGATGGGGCGTAAAGCCGCCGGTCCCGTGTCTATGTCTCCATACAGAAAGGCACGGGTTCGGCAAAATTTGCAGGATAGTGAGATGAAACTGCTCCCTGGCGCCGGTGATTGGCGATAGCGGAAGTAAACCGTTGTTAAAAAAAACACACCCACACACTACGTATATCTACATTGATTTTTCTTTCTGAGGGATTGGTGATGACCTACGATTTAATCAAGATTGTAGACATTATACAGGGGGTCCGGAAATGATGAGCTTAATGGGTTATTCCGTTCGTAAAATTAATGTTACAAGTTACTTCCACATCCTCAATACGTGTGGAAAAAATTTCAATTTTTTTTTTTGCTTAAGCGCCGGAAGAATTGTCAAAACATATATAGAAAACATAATTTGGGAACAAATTTTTTTTTGTCTTTCGGTCTGTCCGCCTGTCTTTCGAACGAATTGACATATCATCTTCAAATTGTGTATACCGTTAGCACCCGACAAAGGAACGCTCCGAATTGTTTTTCGGTAAGATCGCTGCAGGGGGTAGGGGATAAATGAGGGGTGATTTGTGAAAATCGACATTTTTGCGTTAAACCTCGAGTAATATAACGTTTTAATCCCATTCCAAATTTATAATAATAACCGACAGCAAGTCGTTACTATTGGCTCTGAAGGAGCCCTCTAAGGTATTCAAGGACCCACTTATAGGCATTATTAGATCCAATTACCTGAACTTAGTGAGGGCTGGAAAAACAGCTATATTTATGTGGATAAAAGCACATGCACATATCAAGGGCAATGAAGAAGCAGATAAACTGGCAAAAAATGCAACAATAATAGGAGAGAGTTGCAATATACTCTTAACGAGAGATCTTCTCCCTACCTGTAAACGACACATGAGGAAAGAATGGTCAGACCAATGGAGCAAACAACAAGCCATAGTAAAAAGTAAATTTCACCAAATATTTCCCACCTTGCCTTCTAAATCGATCTCAGAAATAGTCCCTACTAACAGAGTAATACATAACACTTGCTAGAATCATCGTAGGGCATGGTGCTACCAAAAAGCAACTATTTAAAATGGGGTTGGCAGACAATCCACTGTGTAGTTGTGATGGAACAAGTGTGTGTGATATTAATCATATCTTTTTTAATTGTAAAAAACACATCCATGCAT
Source organism: Tillus elongatus (assembly GCA_964006375.1). Taxonomy (NCBI): domain Eukaryota; kingdom Metazoa; phylum Arthropoda; class Insecta; order Coleoptera; family Cleridae; genus Tillus; species Tillus elongatus. The sequence continues at coordinate 23,533,398 of OZ023265.1, read as the reverse complement.
GTAACAATCTAGTTAAAAAATGTCTTGATCAAGGAGTTTCACTACCATTAAATATATCATATTTGTGGCATGTAGCGTTCTATGTTGAAAAAGAAATGATGCATATACTTTTGAACTTCATTAATTGTAATAAATTACATGAGGTATTTTAGCTCAACGTAAAAAGATATAAAATTTTGTTCTGTTTTTTTTTTACAGTAATTTTGTTGAAGAAATTGACATTATAGTTAATAGTCATATAATTATAGATTCCTTTTGTCTGTCCCTGTGTCTAACCAATCTTTACCGTGGTCCAGTCTAGTTTGTCTCAAATAAAGTCGCCTTGGTGGACCCCTAGGCGTGAAGTTTGTGATCCCATGTCTTTTTTCCTCAATTATAATCCTAGTTTATAAGACTTAAACGCATACACCTTACCCACAAAAACAAAATGTAAAGTATGATGGGCATAGTCTCTCTTCGTAAATTATTATTGGTTTACATGAAGTAAAGGAAATTTGAGGGTTTGTTTGCTGAGCTTGGTAGACGATAGCATAGAGAATCCTTTTTGTTTGTTTTTGAATGGAAAACATCATATTATAGTAGGGAGCTGTAGCACTAGTTGTTGACCTGGAGTGACCGTGGCTAAAAGAGCTTTACTCGAGGCCAAAACAAGTTTAAAAAAAAAAAACGTTTTAAAAGTTTATGGGTACATGAATACAAATATTTTCTTTGTGGTCAAGTCATGGATGCTAAATTCGTTTCATGGGCATGTCTTTCTGAGGAGAGCAGATTATTACAGCTATGTGGAAGTTATAATTCAATTTGCAGCATTATTTTTTTAATGCATACTTTAGAGCGCGAAACCTTGCATATTTGTATTATTTGTCATTATGAATACTAGTATCATATTCGTCAGGTGTTCATTGTTCAGTTCCGTTCTTTTCATCAGTGAGACATTCTTAACTACGGTGAATATTTTGAAATCTATGATTAAATATTGTAGTATGTTTTACATACGGTATTTTTTGTTTCTCTAACCACTTAATCCAATTCCATTTTCTGTAATACGGGAATAAAGACTGAGGTGTACAATTTATTCAATCAACATTCACTTGAAAGCTTGATACTTATCTTGAAATATAATTTGCTTTTGTTGCACATTCATTGTTTTTACATTGTTATTCAGGCCGTCAGGAAATGATGAGCAAAAAAATTCAGGGAGTTATGCTACTCAAACTTTTTTTTAACTCAAAAATGATGGAGTTACAGGGTGTCAAAAATTATTAGTATTATTAACATTCGTCTTATTTTATAATTACTCTGGACTATTTCGCAAGCAAAATCACAACAAACTATTATCTCCCAAAACTGACTCCACATAATCTTGTTTACCGAGAATGTTTTCTAAGCACACTCCACTAATATTGAAAATGTGATTAGGTGATTTCAATTGGGAACAATCCCCAAGAATGTTACGGGAGCTGCGGCGAATATGGGTGCTGCGCGGGATAGACGCAGTGTTTAAAGGAGTTATGGCTGCAAAATGTGAAAAGGCCGCTTTTCCAAGTCCGACTGAGTGGTATTTAGCATTTTCTGCTCATATTTCCTCCCCGCTCAGCACCCATATTCATTTTTGGTCCCTTAAGTATCTTCGTGGGACGGTTGTTTGCAACATTTTTTTTGTGGCTCCTGCACCCAAGGGGGATTCTAAGCATGTTTCTAAAATACATTCCTAAAAATCCTCCGCGCAGTAAACTGCAAATTTACCGAAATTACATTCCACCTCGTCGCCTATAGTGTATTTTTTCAGATAATAGATAAAACAGCACTAAATGCAATGAGTTCACTTGCATTTTCACTTGTTTTTTATTTGTATTTTACATATATAAGCACAAGATAAGTATAATTAAGAGGGCTCTTAAATTAGCATTTGGGCAACACAAACTTGAAAAGTAGAGAAGTGTTATTTAGGGCGGGTTAACAGACATAAAGATGATTTCATCATCATGCCAGAGTAGTTCTCCGATCATAAAAATTACCTCTAACTGTATGAACGCAAAAATTAGTAAAATATATCAATAAAATCTAATAAAATAACAACAGTTTCGTAATTTGCTAAGAGGTTAAGATGTGATGAAACGTGAAACTCACTGTACCGCAGCATAGTATTATGTTGCGACTGTACTTACCACATGACGTCATACGTATGACAAAAACAGTGCTGCAAATTAAATCATAACTTCCACATAGCTGTGATAATCTACTCTTCTCAAAGAGACATTTTCATAAAATGAATTTATAGGGTCCATTACTTGACCACAAATAAAAGATGTATTCGTGTATTCCTGTACCCATAAACTTCTGAGACATTGTATTACTCAAGTTTTAATGAAAAAATGCCAATTTTCACCAAATCACCCCTCATTTATCACCTACCCCCTGAAGCGATCTTATCCTTTGTCGGGTACTAACTGGATAGCAAATTTGAACATCTCAATTCATTCAAAAGTTATCGCACCTACTAACAGACAGACAGCCGGCAGACCGACAGAAAAAAAATTTCGTTCCAGAGTGAAGTTTTCTGTTTTGAGAAGTTTTACGCCGTTTTAGCAAAAACATAATCTCGAAATTTCTGTCACCAATAATCGACCCCCACGCATTCAACCTCTAATTTAATTTCAGCACAGAATACCAGATGTTTGGTGAAATTGAAAATTTTCTATTAAACAGACCCTAAAACGTTATATAACTCGAGTTTTAACGAAAAAATGTAAATTTTCACCAAATAACACCCCCCCCCCCCATTCATCCCCTACCCCCTAGAGTGTCTACCGTTCGTTTGTCGGGTGCTAAAGGTGTACCAAATTTGAAGACGATATCTCAATTCGTAACAAAGTTATTGTGACTACAAACAGACATACAGACCGACATATAAGCATACTGCAAGGGCATCCTCAAGACATTTCACAGATACTAATTATAACAGAAATCTCAAAAGAATAATTGGACGGTTAAGTTTCAAGTAGCTGGAACATACTGTACAATCTAAAATATATATTTTTTTAATGATGTAGCCTAATAAAGATCTCCAACAGCAAACACACAATATTTAGTTTATTTTTTGTAGTATTTTTCTCTGCAAGCTATACAGTTTGTATAGTAATGTCAGTTCGAGGCAGAAATGTTGGTGGAACGAAGGAACTAACTTTAGAAATTAAATATGCGGTGTAAGTTGGTGTATTTTAAATATGTTTCAGTTTTTTTTATGATATGGTAGATTGCAAGTGAGTGGTTTAGCTGTGCTTGTGTTTCAGGCTTATTCTGAGGGATAAGCTAACATTTTACTATAAGGAACAGGCAGTTTCAGATTTTAAAAAATCTAAAAACCTTCCGTGCAATAAACTGCAAATTTACCGAAATTACATTCGACTTCTTCGCCTATAATATCTTTTTCAGATAATATAGAAGACAGCGTTAAATTCAATGAGTTCCCATGCATTTTCACTTCTTTTTTGTTTTTATATTACATATATATATATATATATATATATATATATATATATATATATATATATATATATATATATATATATATATATATATATATATATATATATATATATATATATATATATATATATATATATATATATATATATATATATATATATATAAACACAAAATAAGTATAATTAAAGGGGGACCTTTAATTAGCATTGAGGCAACACAAAGGTGGAAAGTAGAGAAGTTATCTATAGCGGGTCAACAGGCATGATTTCATCATCATGTCACAGTAGTATTCTGATCATAAAAAATACTTCTAACTGTATGTACACAAAAAATGGTAAAATGAATTCATCAAATCTAATTTTTTTAAAACAGTTTCGTGATTTGTTAAGAGGTTAAGATGTGATGAAACGTGAAACTCACTGTACCGCAGCATAATATTATTATCTTGCGACTGTACTCACCACATGACGTCATGCGCCTGACAGTGCAAAAATAGTGCTGGAAATTAAATCATAACTTCCTTATAGCTGTGAAAATCTACTCTCCCCAGAAAGACATTTTCATGAAATGAATTTAGGATCCATTACTTGGCCACAAATAAAACATCTATTCGTACTCTTGTACCCGTTAACTTCTAAAACATTATATTACTCGAGTTTGAACGAAAAAAATGTCAATTTTCACCAAATTACCCCTCACTTATCGCTACTCCTTGAAGCGATCTTACCCAATAACAATTCAAGCGTCCTTTGTCGTGTACTAACTGGATACCAAATTTGAAGGTGATACCTCAATTCCTTCGACAGTTATTGCGCCTACTAATAGACAGACGTACAGGTAGACAGACCCACCGACTAAAAATGTTTGTTCCAGAGTGAAGTTTTCTATATACTTTGAGACTTTTTTGTCTTTTTAGTGAAAACAAAATTTCAGTCACTGATATTTCACCCCCACAAATTCAACCCATAATTTAATTTCAGCACAGAATGCCAAATGTTCGATGAAATTGAAAGTTTTATAATAAACCTAAAATATTATATTACTCGAGTTTTAACGAAACAATGTAAATTTTCACCAAATCACTCTTCATTTATCCCCTACACCCTGAAGCGATCTTATCCAAAAACAATTCGAAGCGTTTCTTTGTCAGGTACTAACTGGATAGGAAATTTGAACATGATATCTCAATTCATTCGAAAGTTAGCGCGCCTACTAACAGACAGACAGCCGGCACACCGACAGAAAAAAAATTCGTTCCATAGTCAAGTTTTCTACGTTTTGAGACTTTTTACGCCGTTTTAGCAAGAAAAAAATCTCGAAATTTCTGTCACCGATATTCCAGCCCCACACATTCAACCCCTAATTTAATTTCAGCAGAGAATATCAGATGTTTGATGAAATTGAAAATTTTCTAATAAACAAACCCTAGAACGTTATATTACTAGAATTTTAACGAAAAAATATAAATTTTCACCAAATCATCCCCCATTCACCCCCTACCCCCTAGAGCGATTTAAACCAAAAACAATCCGAACCGTTCGTAGGACGGGTGCTAACTGTGTACCAAATTTGAAGACAATATCTCAATTCGTAATAAAGTTATTGTGATAACAAACAACCATACAGACAGAAAAAAAAGTTCGTTCCCGAATCATATTTTCTATATGTTTTGACACGTTTTACAACGTTTAAGCGAAAAAAATTTTTTTTGAAATTTTTGTCGCCAATGCCATACCGACGATGTGGAAGTAATAGGTAGCCGCATGTAATTGTGTCATGCTGAATACTAATCTCGCATTTATCATAGAACTGTATGACTCAGAACGCCACAAGGCATAGTTGCCAAATCAAGGATCGATAGATATTGCCCGTTCGCGTATATTCCGTATATTTGAAGCGCCCCCAGCGGCAAGTTCCATGAACTAAAATATACGTATTTCCTTCATGTGACTAACAATGCTGCACATTCTATTTCATCAATTCCTAGTTCCATTTTATATTTTAGGGTAAAGCATCCACGCTTGGTTGGTAGAATAGAAGTCGTTACTCATCCTGCCTCTGAAATTAATGAAGAAAGAACGGCGATTTCGAATCTACAATGGGCTTACATTATCGCGTCCGATATACGGACGCATTAATGCAATGGACGCCGTAGTTACCGTAATTGGCAAATGTATGGTTGCAACAATGATAGGAAGATTTATATATATATATATATATATATATATATATATATATATATATATATATATATATATATATATATATATATATATATATATGTGTGTGTGTGTGTGTGTGGGGGGGGGGTATTACACCGATAACTCAAAAAAGAATGGGCTAATTTTGATCAAATTTTTTGAGTACTTTCTTTTTGCAAGTGGCTTAGATAAATTCGTTAAGGTCTTCCCGGAAAATTGTGTGTTTTCTTTCGGGAAAAATGTATTATTCCGGAGATAACAAAGTAAGGGCAACCAAATTTGGTACGCGTGTTTGTATTATCATAAGTGAACCATGTATCAAAATCTAGGTCTGTGAGTTTTAAGACAAAAAAGTTATGGGTATTTAAAGAAAAAAAAATGGGGTTTTCCTCAAAACGTCAAATTCGCGATTTGAAACGCCAAGATTGGCAACATTTAGGCAAAGAAACTGAAGTAAATACGGAATATGTAAAGAAAATGTCGCAAAAAGAGTGTTTTGCCAACCCTTATGTTTCAGCTTTAAGCGTCATTGGCCTTCAGTTTACTAAAATATTTCCAGAAATTTCATTTCAAATACTCCTTCTCTGATGCTTTGACGATAGCTTTAGTTAAGTTTATGGTTTATAATTGTATAATGAGGAGACGGCCACTTTTGAATTCTAAAAATATTTCTTCAAATGAGCGCAAACTAGGCCCATTAGAATCCATATCCGGGTTTAGTTTCAGTTTTTATCTGTTGACGTATATGCAGGGTGACGCACTTCTACGGTAAAGCTAAAGATAATCGTTATTATACAAGATACGAGAAAAAGTTGTATACGTTAACTATAGGGTGTCCTAAAAAAATCGAGACGCAGCGTTTTGGTAGCGAATTCTCATTACATGCTTCAAATTTCAATAACTCAATTTGCTATTAACCCAAGGTTTGTTGGCTAGGAAACCAGTTTTCTCGGAAACATTTTAAGTTTACTTTCGCAAATTTTTTGTATATTTTCAAACAAAGTTATTTTGATAAAATATGGTACATTGTTTCTGCATTAGAGAGACATATTTGCCAATAATAACATTTTTATGAAAATTAACTCCCATAACGCACTCACTGCGTCCAGACTTCATTTAGATTTGTTTGGTGCGACTCTTTACAGTATTTTGACTTATGCTAGGCTGAAAGATAGTGGCTTAGGGAATCTTGTCACCAACCGTTTTAACCGTTGATCTAAATAACCAAAATAATTGTTGTTTATGCGCAGATAGAGAAGTATATTGTTAGATTTGTTTGGTGCGACTCTTTACAGTATTCGGACTGAAAATATGCTAGGTTGAAAGATAGTGGCGTGTGGCATCTTGTCACCAACCGTTTTAACCGTTGATCTAAATAGCCCAAATAATTGTAATGTATTCATGGGCAGATAGAGAAGTATATGGTTTACGGATATAAATATGTATGATATTTCACTGGAAATATCTGACTTATCAGTTTAGAAAAAACATTTCCACAACAAATATATGGTAAAATAATAATCTGTGGCCTAGCTGAATCCATTAAAAACGTTATTTTTTTTGACCACTAGTAAATCAGTATGAATATGAGTATTATACATACAACTATACGAACTGATGAAGGAACAGAATTTGGTAATGGTGAAAAGTGATGACAGGAGAAAAGAGTAAAACAATAAATTAAGTATTAAAATTCACTTTATTGACTATTTGGTTTCTAGAAATTAAGTATTCATAACTGCTATAACTAAAGGGTGGATCTCAATGCAAGAAAGACGTAAGAGCAACGTCAATTAATTTTAGTTTTCACAGAATGTAAGGCTTGCATATAAAAAACAAACAACGTTTTAAGACAATACAATATAATTTCACCTTACCCAAAACATTTATTAGGTGTCTAGTGTGGAAAGATAAAGCGTAGGTGAATATACCAAAAAAAATTACTTAAAGAATCCTAATTTGTAACTTACATTATCTGTGGTATCTCTTTCGGTGGAGAATATTATGTATTTTTCGTTTTAATAGACAATTGTTGTATTTTTTTGCCATTCTTCTCCCATTCACTACCTAGCTATATCCAGTAAATAGAGCCCAAAAAAAGACACTTACCTTGCGAAAGTTCCGTTAATTCTTGTTGATGCTTTACTGAACTTTTTTTAAACTTACACACGTCCATCGCTATCATATGCAGAGCCCAGGCCCCCTACAAAGGCTATATCCTACCCGCTGAGCTACTGAGACCACAACATTAATTAATTATAGTTACGTGTTTCCGTTTTCATAATTCAAGTATAAATTGAGACGGGAGATGTTATGTGCCTAAGTTTATTATTTACGGACTATAGTAGGCAGGAGCTCCATCTTGCTAGTACTGCGTTCAGGTTTCCAAACAAAATTAATTATTTTGTTTTATTTTAAGAATATATCTTCTTGATCGTTTAAAATATGAAACCTAATCTCATTATAATACCAAAAAGGTCCTAAAATAAAACAATAATGACACCGTAAGGTAAAATCCGTTATACAGAAAACCTAATCATTTGTAAAAAAAGCAATAGAAATTTTAACATTAACATCAGTCAAGAAGTTTTTATCTGTATTTATCAAAGATTTTTTTCTCTAACCAAATGAAAAAATGAATTACGAAGAAGTTAACCTAATAAGAGCTGATCTAAGAATCGCCGCTTTCGTAGGTTAGCTAAAAGTTTTCGACCAAAACTAAAAAATTCGTGTCCACTCTCTGGTCTTTCTAAAAGTAACCAATCACGATATACTAAATTTTTTGAATTTAAGTCAATTCTAAAATTATTCTGCATAAAAACACCGTTCGAAAACGCGACAATACTTGTTTATTTTTTAAATGCTGAAAAATACAGAAACGCTATTATACAGGATGTTAATGAAATCCGGAGCAAAAATCAAGGATGCGATTTCCTTATTCAATCCTAAGCCATACAAGCATAGGCACCAAACTCCTTTGTGTTAAATATTTTAAAAATTTTTGGGACGCAGCAAGTGCGTTATGGTAGTGATTTTTTATGAAATGCTTCACATTTGAATAACACAATCTTCTATAAACTTAAAGAGTTTAATTTTGGTATATACTAAGGTCTTTCCTAAGGCAAGATATCCACCAAATTTCATTAAAATAACCTTGTAATCTTCGGAGAAAAAAAAATGTTTTCGAAAGAAAATTTAAAATTTGAATAACTCAATTTTCTATAAACTTAGAAAGTTGAATTTTGGTACGTAGTAGGATCTCTCCCTTTCGAAAGAAAACTAAAAATTTTCCCGGAAAACCCCGTCCGATTTTTCTGGCTAACGAACTCATCCAAAAAATTCAAACTGACCCCGGATATGGGTGCGCTCATTTGAAAATTTTTTGCAAAGTCTCACCATCGATACCTCTCTATTAGTGAATTTTTTAAATAAAAATTCACTAAAAGATAATTAATATTTCTTCGTCTTTCTCGAAATCGGCTGTTTTGAGCAAAAAATAAATATCCAAAAGCCGACTTATATCTAGCGTTGATCGTGGAAGCGTATAAAAATCCTAGTTTGAGGGACAGAGGCGTACAGTATTTTTTGCGAACCTTCAAGCTCGACACTGGTTATATTTGGAAAAGAGTGTTTGGCCCGAGTGGTGCCCTTTGGTGCATTTATGGTTCCAGTTTTCTGCGGGCTTTTTTTCCCTTATGGCTCATCCGCATCTTTGCAGCTCCCATAGCACCGCAGCCTTTGGCTTATTGTGCACGCCCTTTGTCTTTTCTACCCCACCCATTCCAAAATCACTCTGCCTTGAACTAGTCTGCACAGGAATTTGTAGGGTGAGGTTTTATATTACTCTATATCCAGTCTGGGCTGTCCGTAGATCAGTTGTATTTTGTGGTCCAGAACTTTACGCTCGCACTAGATGTGCTGGGCTGATTCCTCCCCTTTGCCGCAGTCTACGTGCCAGGTCCCCCTTGAACCGCCCCATTTTATGCATGTCTTTCTTGACAGCCATGTGTCCCATCAAAAGTCCTGTTATGTTCTTGAGCTGTCCTCTACTAAGATTTAGCAGCTCCACAGCTCTCTTTGAAGTGGGTTCCTCAATTACCGACTTCCCATGTCTAAGCCCTGGACAGCCTGCCCAGTACACCTTATGTTCGTTTCTGACCCAGGACTTAATGGGTCCCCTGGCAGTGCTCTTCGTCATGCCCAGGACCGGTTCTTGTCCCTAAAATGGTTCTGCTGATCCTCTCTTCGCGATACTGTCAGCTTCTTCATTGCCTTTGACCCCCGAGTGACCCGGCAACAAGATGAGGGTGACCTTATTCGGACCCAGCCAGGTCGCTCGTCTCGGCACTCACTTACCAGCCTGGAATTTACCCGTGGGTTACTTATGGCCTTAAGGGTTGCCTGGTTGTCTGTGGATAAGAGAGTCCGCTTGTTGGTGTAGCCCCTCCTGCTGTTGTCTCGCACGCAGTACAAGATGGCGTACATTTAGACCTGAAAGACCGTTGCATGAGGTCCGACGGAAATACTGTGATTTACCCTCGGTCCTTACGAATAAACGCCTGCCCCCGTCCCACGCTCCCCGCCGGATCCGTTCGTGAACCAAACGAGCGCGTCCCGTGGTGGGCCCGGCGTCTCCCCCCGCCATATCTTGCGGTCGGGAATTACCACTGCAAACTGGTTTTCCCTGCAGATTCACGGGCTTGTGAAGTATGACCTCATTTTAGGCTTTGCGGGATTTGTTTTTTTTTTCGATATTTTGGGAAAGATATAAACATCATTTATCTGAAAAAGGCGTTTGGCCATATGTTTGTATGATGTTTTCCGGTTAGGATTGAATTAAGAATCGCATTCTGAATCGTACTTAACACCTGGATATAACAAATATCTGGCAAAGTGAGGGAGCAAAAACTCTATATTTATTACTTACAACTCTGCCACTGGATTAAATGATATATTGCACCGGACTTGGACGATTCTTTAGACAACTAGGGGCTAAATTTACAGTTGCTTCAAGAATAACTTTTCACAAACTGGTCAGACTGAAGAACAGAAATATGCTTTTTGGATTTTTCTAAATGTTGAAATAATGAATCTTCATAAGTGTAGCAAAACAAGATATTTCTACCGTTAAATGTAAATATTTGAAAATGGAGGCTCTCAAAAGCCTCGAGTTAACATCGTTTTTGCTTCAGATTTCTGTAAGTGTAAAATTAGGCTAATTTACAAATCGTCGTGGTGACTGCAATAAGTCGTATGTCAAAATAAATCATTTTTCATTTTATTGCATATTGGTAACCAAATCAACGAGATCTGTAGGCTGCAATTAGTCCTAAGTCATTCAGCAACGAAATAGAGCATTGAGCGCGCATGTGCAAGATGGCGAATGTCATATACTTCTAGGCTGGATACGGCAATAGGTTGTATGTCTATTGGAATTTGTTTAGTTAGTATTTGCTAGTGCTATTATAACTCTGGTGTGGTGTTCTTAGATTTTAAAACGGTAAGTACTATTTCCAGTACTATTGGGTATATTATTCTTTGTGTATTATACATTTTGTACAATATTATCTATAGAACAAAAGAGTTTATATCTCTTAACCTCACTTTCCTTTAACAAATTTGACATTTAACTGTTTTAACCAAGATTTTTAGAGTATTTGGAAATAATATTATTATGTTTTAGTCAAACCGGGCTTACTTGCTTTTTAGCTGTAGCAGTTCAAAATGTTTTTCAAATTTTTTTTTGACATACGTCTTTTTGCCGGATTCATCTTATGTTTGTAATTGACATGCGAGGTTTTGCAATTAGTTCAATTTTAGTAATGTCGCACTTGTTTTATTGTTTTCGTGAACTGTTTTTATATAAGTACCTACATAATATTTCTGTATACCATATCTTGACATACTCCGTTAGAATGAAAAATGTTAAGTAACATAATTATAGAGGTTTTTCTTCTGAGTTTAGGAGCTGCCTTGATTACTTTATAACCATGCATTTTTGCAGTTAAAGTATTTTTTACATGTTATTAAAATCGTCTATTTTTTTATTTTAAATTTACTTTTTTTCATTTTCAGAAAAATGTTTGGGGCTAGCAGAAGCAGCTACATAGTGCAGCTAGTTAGGGACGTAAATAAAACTTCCACAATAGAAGGTAATAAAAGTTGTACAAACATTTCAACAGTGGAGAATGAAACTGAAAAAGTCCATAATGACGTCAACGAACCACAATGTAGTTTTGCACCTGCCAATGTAAATGAGAAAAAAGATGTATTAATTTCTGATGGCGAAGAGAGTAGTCCAGACGAAGCTTTCAGTTCCGGTTCAGGGGAGCTGTACGAACCATCAGAAGGGGAAAAGGAGATCAGCCAAGAGGAAGAGGAGCCGGTTTATTCAAGCAATGCTGAAGAGACTGCCGGTCTTAAAAAAAGGCGCAAGAGGCAAATAAACAGAAAAGAATGGAAAAGACAAAAAAATGCTGAGCTTCGACTTCAAGGAAAGGATTATGTTGGATTTACAAAAAATGAGGAGGGCCGATACCAACAAACTAAACAAAAAAAGGAACGATCTATCCTTCCAAGATGTAATGGCCATCAAACGAAACGTACTCTCAAAGGTGGTCCTAGGCAAAGTTTTGATTGTGCTACTATCACTGAAGCAATGCGCCATTTAATTTTTTCATCATTTTGGAAGTTGTCATCATGGGAAGCCAAAAAAGTTTTTGTTGCCGGATGCGTTGTACAAACGCATCCAAAGTATCGAAGAAGCAACGTAGATGCTGATGATTCACGGAAAAATGTATCATTTAAATATTACCTAGTTATCAATGAAGGCCTTAATAACAAAGTAAAAAAATGTGTTTGCAAAAAAATGTTCCTGAACACACTTTGTATTGGAGAAAAGGCAATGCGCTTATGGACTTTGGATGGCGATAAAGGCGATAAATTTCCAGTGGAAGATACAGCAGGTCCTGTAGAAATTGGATTAACCAGTGATAAAAAATCTGCTGCTTTAAAAAATGTTGAAGAATTTTTAAATTCATTGCCAAAGATGGAATCGCACTACTGCCGATCATCATCAAATAAACTGTACCTTGAAGCAACCTGGTACAGTTTTAGAGATATGCATAGATATTACTCTGAGAAGTGTCGTAATGAAAATAAACCTTCAATATCTTGGAAAACTTTTCTGAAAGTAATTAGAAACATGAATCTTGATATTTATGCTCCCAAAAAAGACCAGTGTAATACCTGTATTATGTACAAGCAAGGTACCATTGGTGACGAAGTTTTCCAGGCGCATACTAAAAAGAAAAATGACGCACGGTCCGAAAAGGAGAGAGACAAAATTTCCGCCATAAACTGTCCTAAAATACAAAGTTATACAGTTGATTTGCAAGCTGTTTTATTAGCCCCTCGTCTAAACGCGACAGCTAATTATTACAAAACCAAATTAAAAGTGCATAATTTAACATACTATAATTTGTCTACAAAAGATGTCATGTGTTATGTATGGCACGAGGCAAACGGAGGACTTGAAAGTGACGTATTTGCATCAATTGCAACAAATTTTTTTCTAAAAGAAATTGAGAACAAAAAACCGCAAAAAATTATAATTTGGAGCGATGGTTGTGGCTATCAAAATCGCAACGTAAAACTTTCAAATGCACTGGTTGAGCTAAGTGTCAAACATAATGTCATAATTGAACATAAATACTTGGAGGTTGGACACACACAAATGGAGGTAGACTCCATTCATTCTTCCATAGAGAAAAAATTGCGTAAAAGAAGGGAAGTTTATGTTCCAGCAGATTATCTAAATATTATTCACTCTGCAAGGCAAAATCCTAAGCCTTACGGGACAGTCTACCTTCAGTACAGTGATTTTCTGAAATTTGAACCTGTTTTTTATGGTAGTATTCGACCGGGAAATAAAGTTGGAGATCCCTGTGTCAATGATGTCGTCGCTTACCAGTACACTCCAGAAGGGGTGATAAATTACAAAACTGATTTTGTTAATGAATGGACATTGTTACCAACCCGCCCAAAACGAGTTGATAATAATTTGGCTGATCATTCCAATCTGTATGAAGAACCTTGCCCAATAGAAGAAACAAAATTTAAACATTTACAGGAACTAGCAAAATTACTTCCTCTAGATTATCGTAACTTTTATAATTCCTTAACTTACAAATAACTTCAGTTCTCCATGTTTACCATAAAATGCAATTAGACAAATGTCACTAAATGACACCAAATAAAGTAGCAATAAGTTGTATGTCAAATTTAATTAATAAATATGTTGAATTACAATTTTGTAGCTTTACTGTAGATATACACTCCTTATTAAATTTCCATTAACTTCTGATTAAAAATTTATGATGACCGTAATTTAAAAAAAAATGTTTTTTGTCTCTCCTGAAAAGTACCAGTTCAATCACATACAGCCTATTGCGGTCACCACGACGAAATAAAAGTTTTAGCACATGCGTCTTTGAAAGGAATACCTCTTAAGAAAAACGCTGAAATACTATCAATTTTCGCATTTGATATTTTTGTTACTACGTGATCATTTGCTTCCGAAGTACATGCGTTTGTTTTCCTTTCACCGTGCATAAATCATCTTTCTTGCATTGGAATCCAGCTAGACATGTTGAATTTCCTAATTTAAATATAATATCTCATTCTAGACTTCTATTTAGTGTTTTTATAGACGTACCTGAATACATATAAGGCTCAGTCTCTAATATTTTCATGGGTGGTATATACTTCGTAATTAATATAAAAAATAAAAAGAAGTAAAAGTAAGCTAAAAAAGTTTTCCAATATTTTATATTTAAAACTTAAGTTTGTAGCTCATACAACAAAAAGAACCTGACAAGCTTCAAGGTCAAGCCGTCTTCGTACAAATGGGGAATAAGTCGTTATATTTTTTCCAAAAATGCCTTTTTCTTCCAGAAAAATAAGTGATATTATCTTATACCGATATATATATATATATATATATATATATATATATATATATATATATATATATATATATATATATATATATATCAAAGACTGGGTAACATTTATATTTTTGCTTTGGCAGGGTTAGGAACAATTACACGCGAGTATCCAAATCATTCGCCTGGGTCGTCTGAACACTAATTTTTACGCTGAACACAACTTAACATCTGGAATATTATTGTTACCTATGCTATGATAGCTATATATGCAAATTAAGAAAATAAAAGAAAACGCAGAGGGACATTGGCACGCTGCACTGTATCACCTTATGAAGATGGGAAAGGCGGACAGTGAAAACTACAGATACTGCACTGAAGCAGCAGAGACAACAGAACACTTGCTATGCGACTGCATGACTCAGTTCTGCAAAAGGCTCCAATACCTTGGAAGGGTCACCCTAACACGCCAGGAAACAGGTAAAATAGCCCCCAAGAAGATAGCGGACTACACAAAAAGTCTGAACTGATTGGGCAAGTATTAGGATAAAAAGTCACGCACAAAAGACACATTGGGGTCGCAGCGCTGAGAGGACGAAGGCCTATACGACTCATTAAACAATCTACAATCAAGCCTAACATAAATGTTGCACCAGTAATAACATCATAAGTTCAACATGCCAAAGCAAAAGTAAAGTGTTAGGCCAAAGGCCTATGCGAGTCGTTAAACCAAGTCGTTAAACAATCAAGCCTAACATAAATGTTGGACCAGTAATAAGTTCACATGCTAAAGCAAAAGTAAAGTGTTAGGCCAAAGGCCTATGCGAGTCGTTAAACCAATCTACAATCAAGCCTAACATAACTGTTGGACCAGTAATAATATAAGTTCACATGCCAAAGCAAAACTAACGTGTCAGGCCAAAGGCCTATGCGAGTCGTTAAACCAATCTACAATCAAGCCTAACATACATGTTGGACCAGTAATAACATAAGTTCACATGCCAAAGCAAAAGCAAAGTGTTAGGCCAAAGGCCTAAGCGTGTCGTTAAACCAATCTACAATCAAGCCTGACATAAATGTTGGACCAGTAATAACATAAGTTCACATGCTAAAGCAAAAGTTAAGTGTTATGCCAAAGGCCTATGCGAGTCGTTAAACCAATCTACAATCAAGCCTAACATAAATGTTGGACCAGTAATAACATAAGTTCACATCCTAAAGCAAAAGTAAAGTGTTAGACCAAAGACCTATGCGAGTCGTTAAAAAAAACTACAATCAAGCCTAACATAAACGTTGCACCAGTAATAACATAAGTTCACATGCTAAAGCAAAAACAAAGTGTTAGGCCGAAGGCCTATGCGAGTCGTTAAACCAATCTACAATCAAGCCTAACATAACTGTTGGACCAGTAATAATATAAGTTCACATGCCAAAGCAAAACTAAAGTGTCAGGCCTAAGGCCTATGCGAGTCGTTAAACCAATCTACAATCAAGCCTAACATACATGTTGGACCAGTAATAACATAAGTTCACATGCCAAAGCAAAAGCAAAGTGTTAGGCCCAAGGCCTATGCGAGTCGTTAAACCAGTCTACAATCAAGCCTAACATAAATGTTGGACCAGTAATAACATAAGTTCACATCCCAAAGCAAAAGTAAAGTGTTAGGCCAAAGACCTATGCGAGTCGTTAAACCAATCTACAATCAAGCCTAACATAAATGTTGGACCAGTAATAAGTTCACATGCTAAAGCAAAAGTAAAGTGTTAGGCCAAAGGCATATGCGAGTCGTTAAACCAATCTACAATCAAGCCTAACATAACTGTTGGACCAGTAATAATATAAGTTCACATGCCAAAGCAAAACTAAAGTGTCAGGCCAAAGGCCTATGCGAGTCGTTAAACCAATCTACAATCAAGCCTAACATAAATGTTGGACCAGTAATAACATAAGTTCACATCCCAAAGCAAAAGTAAAGTGTTAGGCCAAAGGCCTATGTGAGTCGTTAAACCAATCTACAATCAAGCCTAACATAAATATTGGACCAGTAATAACATAAGTTCACATGCCAAAGCAAACGTAAAGTGTTATACCAAAGGCCTATGCGAGTCGTTAAACGAATCTACAATCAAGCCTAACATAAACGTTGCACCAGTAATAACATAACTTCACATGCCAAAGCAAAAGTAAAGTGTTAGGCCCAAGGCCTATGCGTGTCGTTAAACCAGTCTACAATCAAGCCTAACATAAATGTTGGACCAGTAATAACATAAGTTCACATGCCAAAGCAAAAGTAAAGTGTTATCTAGTTTACAAGATACGGACAAAAATAACTTTCCTTTGAGGTCAATACCCTGTCTTTTGAGGTGGCATTAACACAAAAGAAAAACAATCCCCCATTTTTTTGACAAACATAATCTACCCTCGAAGTTTGACGAGACATTTTTATTACACTTTGTATATAAATAATCCCACAAAATGTTCGAAACAAAGTCACATAATTATTAAAATAAATGATATTAACAATTTGATCACCCATTCTGTATACTGTAGAGTTGTATAGGGTTAAAATTTGATATATCGTACCGTCGTACCCATTCGATATTCCAAAATCGGCGGCAAAATTTTGGTATCTGTCATTCAAAACCTGTTCTGCTGCACCAACAACCAAGAATACGAGACACAGCTTCACTGATGGTAGTATTCTTCTCAGTACATTCTGATCGGCGCGCCCAATATCTGCGTTTAGCTCCTCATCAATGAGAGTCGAAGTGAGCAACTGTCTATATAATGACCTGTCTAAGAGTATCAGCTAGAGCTCTACAAATCTCGTTATACTTAATGCCTTAAAATACAGATTTGTTCTGTTAAGAGTGGCCTACAGGACCTAGACGTTCAGATGGCTGTCAAAATATTGCCCAAAAAATCCACATCTACATTGGGTATAACTTTTGTAAATTATTTTTTCTGTCACTTACATGTTTTCAATATTCCAAAAGCAGCAGCAAAGAAGCTTGCGTTTCTGTATTGGGTTAAAAGCTTGTTTTCATCATAGCAGCTTTTGACGATGTATCAAGTACAGTCAAAGTTCACAGTTGAAATAATGTTTTCGTCCTGGGGTGGTGCCCCAAAAACAACATTGTCCCTCCCAGATTCTGTTCAGAAACGAGCTATTCGCCTTATAACCAATTAATGTATTGAAGTCATTTTCATTTCTCTCGACATCAAAAGAAAGGTTGGTGATCTCTGCCTTTTATATCTATCGACATTGCTCCTTAGAAATTGCTTAGTACCTCCGTTTGCGACCTTTAATCGGCTTTAGTCGAAAATTACACGCTTTTAGTGTCAAATTACCAACTTGTCTACGGGTCATTACCAATCCTCGTTTTTTCAAGAGCATCTAAGCTTTGGAATGCCCTTCCAGCAGACATTTGCGAAGACATATAATCTCCAACTATTCAAGAAGCCGGTAAACACCCATCTTATGGAAAAAACAATTAAGTCCATCATGTCGTCAGAGACACATTGGCTTGTCATGTACTACACCATAAAAAATCGCTTAAACATAATTTACTCCGTACTTAGGAGCGACTGCATATGTACAGGGTTTTCAAACTCAAGTCGGCACTATTGCTAATTCCGTTATTATTGGGGCAACAAAGTCAGTAAAAATTGGCAAACTAGTAGTATTTTTCTATTATGATTCAATTAACGATTTAATGCAAGAAATTGGAAATATTGGGAACTATTCCCAATATTCTAAAAAAGCATTAGTGTATGGCGGACCTACACAGACGCTTGTACCAGGAGATCAAGAATGACGCATCCAGTTTTGTCAGTGGTTCATTAATAAAATAAAGCTTAATGATCATTTTTGGCGTTTGGTTCTTAGGAGGAACGAATAGAATTTCTCCAATAGGAGCATGTTTAACAGGAAAAACAGCCATTATTGGAGTCGAGAGAATCCGATGCTCTTCCGTCCTTGTAACCCGCAGGGAAGCTTTAGTGTTAATGTTTGGTGTGGTTTGCTTGACTCAACCAATGTATTATATCAAGGTGCATTAACTAGTGAGCGGTACGCCGAATTGTTTACCGCCACACTTCGAGACTTCTTTGATGACATTTTAATGGATCGACAACAGGTCTATTTTCAACAAGATGGTGCTCCTGTCCATAATGTTCGCCAAATTGATATCCTATTACAAGACTTTTTTGATGTGAGATATTTATCAACTAACGGCCCTATACGTGCGCCTCCTCGATAACCAGACATAACTCCAATGAGTTTCTTCTTTTAGGCGTATTTGAAAGGTGTGATGTATAAAAGGCGGTATGATAATCTTAAGGATCTCCAGCAAAGCATTACATATATATATATATATATATATATATATATATATATATATATATATATATATATATATATATATATATAGTGCAAGTGCGTTATGGTAGTTAAGTTTTCTTAAATGCTTCAAACTTGGTAAACTCGATTTTCTATAAACTTAAAAAGTTGAGTTTTGGTATGTAGTAAGGCCTTCCTAAAGAAATATATTTACCAAATCTAATTAAAATAACTTTGTAATATTCGGAGAAAAAAATGTTTTTCGAAAGAAAACTCAAAATTTGAATAACTCAATTTCCTATAAACTTAGAAAGTTGAATTTTGGTACGTAGTAGGGTCTTTCCCAAGGAAACATATCCACGAAATTGCATTAAAATAACTTTGTAATTTTCGGAGAAAAAAATGTTTTTCGAAAGAAAACTGAAAATTTGAATAACTCAATTTTCTATAAACTTAGAAAAATGATTTTTGGTACGTAAAGGAAACATATCCACCAAATTTCATTAAAATAGCTTTGTGATATTCAGGGGAAAAAATTTTTCGAAAGAAAACTCAACATTTTCCCGGAAAACCTTGTTCGATTTTCTTCGCTAACGAACTCGTCCAAGCCATTAATAAAAGAAAAAATGGATATTCCTCTTGCGTTCTACTTTATGGTAAGGCACCGTGACGTATTTTAAATAAGGCACCGTGTCGTATTTGGAAAATCAATGCTTTGTCATCTTTGACTTTAGGAGAAAAGGTCATAGCACAATTTTTGTCCAGAATTTAATTTCCTATCGATTGAGAATTGTGTACTTGTGTCCCCTTTGAAAAAATGGAAATGTTTGACTCTCAGACGCGTGGTTCGCTGCTTTTTATTCCGTGTTCATCATCGCAATCAGCGGAAAGAATACTACTGGTTTGCCTATTTCAATGGTTTTGTAGCTCCAATAATAACAAAGTTAGCAATAGTGCCGACTTAAGTTTGAAAACCCTATATACAGAAATGGAAAACATTATTTATTTACAAAAGATCTTATTATTCAATACTTAATTCATTTCTTAATAAACCCGGTACGATATATCCAATTATACCCCAAATATGCTATCTTCCTAATTTTTTTACAATTAAATAATTTGCTATAATATTTTAACACACATTTAACATACTGTTTAATCAAATATTAACTACACTACAATAATGTAATGCTTAGCAACAATTAATAAATGTTTTGTCATTATAAAGTTAATTAAAAATGAAGGCTGAATGGTCGTATAAACATGTAAAACACATAAAATTAAAAACATTAAGGTATCAGAGTCCCTCTCATTATAATCCAGATATTCTAAGTTTTGCGCCGTGGTTGATAATAATTGAAACACCCAATTGCTTCCTTATTACATTAATATCTAGTTTCACAAAGCTTAATTTAATATTTAACTGGCGGTAGTTAATCATTGCCCCAGACGACCAATCACAGATTATGACTGGGGTTTTTGCCATGGCAACCATATATTTTGAAGCTGTGATTGGTCGTATTAAGCAATGATTAACTAACCGCTCGTTAAATATCTAATCGAGCTTTGTAAACTGGGCATTAGTCTTGTAATGTGTGACGGAAGGCTAGACAATATATGACCAGCACATGAAGAAAATTGAAGCTTTTGAAATGGTAAAAAAGAAAAGTAACAGAGACAAGATACACCGATAGAAATACAAACAAGAGTGTATCAGAAAAGGTAACAGAAGAAAGATGCCTGTTGAAAGGATAACTGGATTAAAGGATATGCTCAATGTAGTGACAATATAAGAAACGTAGGCCTAGAGATTTTTCGAACGAAAATTTAGATGAAAATTTTATATGGCCTGATCATTTTGGAAATGAAAATCAAGAAGTAACGGTTGGAGG
Source organism: Tillus elongatus (assembly GCA_964006375.1). Lineage (NCBI taxonomy): Eukaryota > Metazoa > Arthropoda > Insecta > Coleoptera > Cleridae > Tillus > Tillus elongatus. The sequence continues at coordinate 23,512,528 of OZ023265.1, read as the reverse complement.
ATCGCTGGGGAATACTTTAGATAGACGTCCAACCCAGGAAATAGAGAGAACAGATGAAATTGGACTCAATTTAGAGGTCAATAGTGGGGAGACGGAAACTAATCCTATAAATAATGATGGATCGTGCACCGGCTTGGATAGCGGAACGACGACGATTTTATCAGAAAAACCATGTGGGTCAGGAATTCGCTCCACCCATACCAGTGCAAAGAGGTTTTCAAGGATTTCAAGAACTTCATCTAAAAGAATCGAAAGAAATCAAGTGGAATTAGAAGCCGAGAATCTGAAAATAAACCTCAGCCAACAGAAACAGGGCATAGACAATAAGAAAGAATATTAGAGTTCGAGAAGGATGGCCGAAATAGAAGAAGGTATGTCAAAAAATTCAGTCTTTGAAATTAATATAAAAAGCATACACAACGAAACAGACGGCAGTGTTCAAAAATGGGTTAACGAAATTTATAATTCAGTTAGCTATATATCATCAATTATAGACGAAATAGTAACTAATTAGTAACGAAGTTCAAAAATTAGCAGGTAACCATGAAGACAGTATTGGAAGATTATGTAATGCCATGGAAGATACAATAAAACATGTAACAAATCAAGATTTATATATTTATCAACAAAACGATTTTTTCGTATTTGATGGAAAACCTGAAGACTAGTCATTGTTTATAAACCATTATCACAGAATAATTTCAGTATGTACCTAAGTGATAAAATAATGCTTAAACTTCAAAAGTACTTGAAATGAGAAGCTATAGATTCTGTTATGTATGATGTTGCACCCAAATTATGTAAATCTAGTTATAAAAACACTAAAAATTAAATTTGGGCGCCCAGAAGGTGTAATTGATTCTTTAGTAACAAAAGTACAGTCGTTTCTTCCTCTAAAAGAAAGCAATTTTGAACTATTTATAAAATTTTCTTGTCAGGTAGCAAATTTAGTTGCAAGATTAGAACAGCTACAATCGCTAAGTGGAGATTGGAACATGTGATGAGCACTGATAAGTACACTTGGAGAACCTGATTATTATATCAAATATGTCGGGCGACATATTGGGATAATAATCATCACGTTAATGAAGATAATCTAAAATTAATAAAAAATGTTAAACAACCAAGACAGCTAAACGCGTATATATATATATATATATATATATATATATATATATATATATATATATATATATATATATATATATATATATATATATATATATATATATACATACATATACATATATATATATATATATATATATATATATATATATATATACATATACATATATATATATATATATATATATATATATATATATATATATATATATATATATATATATATATATATATATATATATATATATATATATATAAGTAGTATGGATAAGCGGGTTCTGGAACACTTTAGGCGTAGGCGTTGACAGATATGACAGATCTGTCAAATCTGTCAACTGTCAACTGTCATTTGTCGAGTCTGTCACCTGTCATGTGTCAATTCAAGCCGCCTATCTTGGCACCAACCTGTCACTTTTGTCAAAGAAAAAAAATAATAGAAAAAGCAAACTAAAAAAAAAATAGAATCACGTCAAGCCGTTATCCTAAATTCTCTGCAAGGTGTCGCTACCGTATGATTCCTAGCATACGCATAGACCTTACGGGGGCCCGACGGGGGCGGGGGCGGGGGTTTGGGTCTGGCGTGGTCCGAGGCGGGAGTGAAGTGGGGGCTTCTGCTTCAGGACCGGCAGCGACGTAGTGTTGAGCTCAGTTTATGTTTGATTTGTTATGTAGTCGAATATATCGACGAAATAAACAATTTTATTAAACAATAGAGAAATCATAGATATAACAGTTTATAGAGAAATCATAGATATAACAGTTTATATCTTTAGCCAACGTTTTACGGATATAGGTCCTTTAACAGCTTCTTTAAACAGGTGCTGTTGAACCTTAATCAGCTTAATAAACAGCTTGAACAGCTTCTTTAACAGCTTTTATCAGCATCCAAACAGCTCAATCAGAGTTTCAGAACAGCGTTGTTGACTGTATTCAAAAATTTTTGAAGTTGCATTTTATAAGGCACTCAAATGAATGTTAGATGTTCAACTTGCAAATATTACGTTAGCTAAAGATATAAACTGTTATATCTATGATTTCTCTATAAACTGTTATATCTATGATTTCTCTATTGTTTAATAAAATTGTTTATTTCGTCGATATATTCGACTACATAACAAATCAAACATAAACTGAGCTCAACACTACGTCGCTGCCGGTCCTGAAGCAGAAGCCCCCACTTCACTCCCGCCTCGGACCACGCCAGACCCAAACCCCCGCCCCCGCCCCCGTCGGGCCCCCGTAAGGTCTATGCGTATGCTAGGAATCATACGGTAGCGACACCTTGCAGAGAATTTACGATAACGGCTTGACGTGATTCTATTTTTTTTTTAGTTTGCTTTTTCTATTATTTTTTTTCTTTGACAGTGACAGGTTGGTGCCAAGATAGGCGGCTTGAATTGACACATGACAGGTGACAGACTCGACAAATGACAGTTGACAGTTGACAGATTTGACAGATCTGTCAACGCCTACGCCTAAAGTGTTCCAGAACCCGCTTATCCATACTACTTATATATATATATATATATTGCGAAATATAGTTACAACAAAAAATGTATGAACGTTTCAACACGTCCTAGAGATAACATAAGAATACAGATCTTTCCGCCAAAGGTAACTATGTTAATTATGCAAACTTGAACGGACAAGATTCCCATTCAAGTTTGCATAATGGCCGCCCCTTATAATTGCTGTCGTTAAAAGTCGCCGATCTCTTTCATTGATTTTTGTTTTGAAGACAATTTTTGTGGCAAATGCAGATGTAGTGTTGCGGGGCCCCTGGCACAATGGATGAAGTTGTGACCTGTTGAACCTTTTTGTATAGTTTCGATTTTTTTAAAGAATTGTTCAAATTTATCCCCTGAGGAAGACCTTTTGGAGTGTCGAAACGCGTCTGGAGTGAAGTTTAAAATAAATTTGGTGTCTGGAGAAAAAGCCTTTCATTCAATCTCTAACTAGTTCCCCTCTCGGTCTCGTTTCTTAACCTAAAATCCGGTATATAAGGTGATGTTCGTTTTTAAAGTAGTTAGAATTTTTCATCCTCTCATGATGCTAACTTGGTTAGTGAAACGACCGTCAGGTCTTTTTAAAATGTGTTGTGGTGATTTGGATTCTCCAAGTGTACTTCTTAGTTAGAATCGTCCAATCATTTAGAAAAACCGATATTTCTTAGACAACTTGTAACGAAATTGCTACACTGTTTTAAATTACAGTGGGGAGAGTTTATGCAAAAAAGTACAGAAAAACTAAATTTAAAACAGTTTGTAGTATGAATGAACAAAAAAGCGTCTGCTTTAAGTCTAGTTAGAATTCCTAATTTCAGTACTGATTTCAAGAAAAGATTATTGGAGTAACTCTAAAAAGAAAGAATCAGTAATGGCAACCAAAAGCTTAGATAGAAATAGTATATGTTTCTAATGTAATAAGAACATATTTTGCCAGACTTCCTCCAATTCAAAGAAGAAGGTGTAGAAACCAGGTGGACAAACGTCACCTAGCTGCCTTAAGACAGGCCACAGGAAGAGACAGTGTAGGTCTAAATATAAATGTGGAGTGAATAACTGTGAAAAATCACACCATAAACTTCTCCACAAAGAATGAAACATAAAAAAGTTGCAGAACAAAGAGAACCACAAGATATGCAGGTAGTATGTTTATCAAAAATCAATACCAACAATAGGGTACTGTTAAAGATGGTTGCTTTTAAACTGTATGGGCTTGAAGTACTTTAAAACGCATGCATTGTTTGATGAATGATTGACAATTTCGTTGACTGAAGAAAGGAAACCAGGGAAAACTAAAACGATTTGTATGTAGTGGGCCACAGGAAGAGAGAGTTCCTGCTCTAAATATAAATGTGGAGTGAATAACTGTGAAAGATCACACCATAAACTTATCCACAAAGAAATGAATTAAGAAAAACACAAAAAAGTTGCAGAACAAAGAGGAGCACAAGATATGCAGGTAGTATGTTTATCAAAAATCAATACGAACAATAGCGTACTGGTAAGGATGGTTGCTGTTAAACTGTGTGGACCTGAAGGGTACTTTGAAACGTATGCATTGTTTAATGAAGGATCGACAATTTCGTTGATTGAAGAAATAACTGAAAAAAGCTAGATTTACCAGGGAAAACTAAACCGTTTTGTGTGCAGTGGGCAAATAACATAACCCAGTACAGCAACTCACGCTCTGCTACTTTAGGAATATCTGGTATTCATAAAGATGCTAGAAAATTCACGATGAAAATGGTCTACTTATAATAAATGGTAGGCTAAATCTAGCAGAAACTCTTGATGAATATTTTAAAAATCTTATTATTTTAGAATTAAAAAAATTTTTACAAAATTGTTCGTTAAATATTCACGAAAAATTCTATCATCAGGGAATAGAGTTAGTTTTAAATAAGCTTTGACAAAAATACTGGATAATTAAAGGAGGAGCAGAGGTAAGGTGCACTTTTGCGGAGTGTTATTTATGCAAGAGACGTCAAGGGAAACCAGAAGTTCAGCCGTGGGCCAGTTGCCAGCCATTCGGCTTACACCTGGCATGCGCCCCTTTACATATGCTGGAGTGGATTACTTCGAACCGTTTAGCGTAACTGTTGGGAGGTACAAGGAAAAAAGGTATGGTGTATTGTATACTTACATGACAGTTAAAGCTATCCACCTTGAAATTGCACATTCCTTAAGTACAGACTCCTGCATTATGGCACTGAGAAGAATGATATCTCGAAGATGAACTTCAAGGTGATTGTACTCAGATAATGGAGCTAACTTCAAAGTGGCTTCAGAAGAATTGCGAACAAGTTTAAAAGAACTAGATCAATTGAATGGCATTTCATTCCTCCTGGCAGTCCACATATGGGCGGTTGCTGGGAGCGATTAATGTACTAAAGTTGGAGTGGATTACATCGGACCATTTAACGTACCTGTTGGGAGGCGCACGGAAAAAAGGTATGGCGTATTGTACACTTGCATGACAGTTAAAGCTATACACCTTGAAATTGCACATTTCTTAAGTACAGGCTCCTGCATTATGGCACTGAGAAGAATGATATCTCGAAGAGGAACTCCAAGGTGTTGGTACTCAGATAATGGAACTAACTTCAAAGGGTCTTCAGAAGAATTGCGAACAAGCAATCGAATCAATTGAATGGCATTTCATTCCTCCTGGCAGTCCACATATGGGCAGTTGCTTGTAGCGATTAATTGGATCAGTTAAAAAAAGATTTTATCTCTAGTTTTCAAAGAAGAAATCCCAAAAGATGAAGTCTTGTTGACTGTCCCAACAGAAGCTTAAAACATAGTGAATAGTAGACCATTAACTTACGTGCCCAGTGATCCATGAGATTCTGCATGCCTCAGCCACAATCATTTGCTCTTAGGATCTACTGGAAACAGTCCGTGTTCTGGTACATTTGATATGGTTGAACTACGAAAGTTCTGGAGGAGGTCTCAACGGTTGGTGGATTTGTTTTGGTCCAAATAGGTGAAAGAAAAATCCCCCCCCCCATAAATGGTCGAAAAAATGATTATCTAATGTAAAACCTGTTAAAATTGATGATATTGTTATTATTGTTGACGCAAGCGGTCCGAGAAACTCATGGCTCATCAGAGTTGACGCAGTATACCCTGGAAAAGACGGGGTAGTAAGAGCTGATGTACAGACTTCTTCAGGTATCACACACAATTAAAGTTAAGCCTCTTTAACTGTGAAGAGACGGAGTCGAGTCTAATCACGGTGGGGAGAATGTTGCGGATGAAAAAGCTCGGCAAGGAAATCAATTAATTAGATACATTTTATTGCATAAGTTAGCATTGATATTGCTTTAAAAGTTGTCAGTTGATATGTTAAGAAAGCAGTGGCGGCTCGTGACATTGGTAGTGCGTGAAGTAGAATCCGCGTGGCCCCAAAGGGAGACGAAGACCTCCGAAAATCTGTTTATAGATGGAAGAGCTACAAGCATTTTTTTTTCAAATTCATGACCCTTCTCTTTTTTTTTACAACTTTACATTTCATATCTAACATTTTATTTTTTTGAAATTATTCTTTTATAGGTGATAATAAACAAATCAATTCCGCTTGCCAAAAAGAAATACGAAAAATTCAGCTTTTCAAAGTCTGTAAATGTGACACATACCAGATTATTTAACGGCACCATAGTAAAAATAATTGAATCCAATTGAATTACAATCATGTCAAACACAGTCGTGTTTCTTTTTTATATTTCAACCACACCACGAGAGCTTACAGCCTAAATACTATCGTACCGTGGGTGTCGACAAGGAGGAAAGAGGCAACTTGTTAATTCTGGACTTGGAGGTTTGGAGGTTCGGAGAAGGAAAAACATGTGCCGGCAAGGAATTCCACAACTTGGAAGTCCTCGTGACAAAAGAGCGGGCATAACAAGATGTTCTATGTCTGGTGACTTGGACAGCAAAAGGGTGCATTCGCTCTGTTCCCTTGGTAGGTCTGTTGGGGACAGCAGGTGGAGGAACTATGGAAGAAAGCTCCTGTGAGCAGTGCCCGTGCAGATATCTATAAAAGAGAGAGAGAGAGAGAGAGAGAGAGAGAGGTCACCAACGGCACGTCGCTGGGCAAGGGATGGCAGCCTTTGGGTGATGTTAGGGTCACCGATGAGATGTGTAGCTCTCTTCTGAATGGAGTCTAGGATAGCGAGTGTTGAAGCGGCAGCGACACCCCAGATGTGGGAGCAGTATTCGAGGTTTGACCTTATTTGTGAAGTATATAAGGTATAGAGATTAACTGGTGAAAAGTATTTGCGAGTCCGGAAGAGGAAACCTAATTTCTTAGCAGCCGCTTTTGCAATTGCTGTGACATGTTGGTGCCAATTGAAATTTCGGTCCACAGAATTGCCAATAAGTGAAAAGGACTCATTACTTTGAATAACTTGGTTGTTCATGGTGATGGGTCGAGGGCTGGTGTATCTCTTATGAGACTAAGATTTGGTGGGGTTGAATTGTACAAGATTTCTACTTCCCCAGTCTAATATTTTTTGGAGATCCACGGAGACAGAACCCTCCATGAGTCTGCGATCTTCATCTAATTGCGCTAAATAGACAGGCTCAGAATATTGTATATTTGTGTGGAGGGTGCTGTCGTCCGCGTAGCTGTGAACTGGGTTGGATGTGCTAGAGAGATCATTGATGTGGAGAAGAAACAAAGTAGGGGCTAAAGCTGAACCTTGAGGAACTCCTGCATTAATTGGATACTGTTAGAGGAATGGCCATCCACGACAACAGAAATGCTCCAGTTGGAGAGGAAATTTGCCGTCCAGGTACAGAGTTTTGGTGGTAGGCCATGGGCCGGAAGTTTATTAAGCAGCGCTGCGTGCCAGACCTGGTCGAATGCTTTGGATATGTCTAGAGCGACAATCTGTGATTCACCGTGTAGTTCTATAGATTGTTCCAAGAATGAGTGACAAAGGAAAGGAGGTCGGCAGATGACGTTTATAAATAATACCTTCTCATAGACTTCAATTTTCTTCCAGAACCTCTATTCCAAATTGTCGAGTCGTTACTGCTGAATGAAGTTAAAATGTTACTTTAATAATCTAGACACTATTACCTCGATATTTTTAAGGCGCAACTGCTAAAGAACTAAATATAAAATTATTTTCTAGTGGAAGATTCTACAGTGTTACGATGCAAATTTAAAAGTTTATTATTTAATTTATATAATATATAAGTATTGTAAAACCTAATATACATTTGTTATCATTTAGCTAAAACATATTGATAAGTTAATTTTGTTTTAAAATATTTAAAATAATCGGTGTATAAATTTGATACGGAAAAACACGGTAATGATTATATTTAATGGGGTGGAAATGGTAAAAAGGAATCGGCTAGTAAAAGACTGCAATACTATTTCCAATAAAGACATAACAGTCCATTACTTTAAGGACATAATACTTACAATCTCAACCCTTTACAATTCTTACCCGGAACCAATGCCATTCAAAACATAATATCAAGAGAAAATGCTCCCGCTAGTCTAAATTCGTTCCGGGATAGAATCGCCCTCATAAAATGATGCACTTTCTCTGAGTAATAATTAGGCCTCGCCGCCTTCACCCTCATAACATACTCCCTTTGATACGGTTGAGGAAGGGGAGATGAACTGGACGAATACCTATTTCCCTCGTTCTGCTGATTGCTTTCTTCCCCCGTGCTGCTCGTCATGTTCGCAGTCTTCTGGGCTTCGGAAAACATTGATATCAATCGTTTCCCTAATTCAGAGTTATTTTTATCCTCCACTTTAGCCTCCAGCCCGCCGGCTAAAATTCCGATAGTCTCGCCCAATTCCTTCCCTACGTTCCCGGTCGGACAGAATTTGTACATCAACGAGTTAATTTGCGTTACATTCATTTCAAGTTGTGCCATCTCTTGCAGAAAAGCATCGAACCGACGAGGATGTAGCTTTGTGTCTCTAGTAATCCTCTCAACATGCCTTATTAACTGCCGAACTAGAGTGTTACTTTCACGGAGCATTGACTCAACTTGTGCTGCTTCCTCGCCTATCCGATAGATGGCGCCGTGCGCTAAAACAGGTAGAATCAATTCAGCGATTTGCGATAAATTCCGCGAATCTAAGAAATGTAACACTTTTTCTGCTTCTCTTGTGTCGTCGAACAGTCGTTTTTGTCGATTTGCTGGCACCGGTTTAGCCGACTGCCACATTTCAACCCATATATTGTTATGTTCCAGTGTCATCCTCGGGCTTAAATTACCTTTCTGTTGACCCCACTCGTCTAATTCGTCTTCTTCAATCCAGTCACGTGGAGAGTACCATCGGATAAAATCTTCCAGTATAGATCCGGGATTAGCAGCTTTAAATGATTCCATGTCTGATAATAATGAAGCGCTCATTAACTTAGCTCTTAGTTCAGAAGCTTCAGCATCAGAGCCGAGTTGCATCAAAACAACAGTATCTTCCTCCAGTTGATCTTCAGTTTTAGGGACAGGATCCTGTGTTATAGGAATATATAAAGGATCGCCTGTTTCAAGGAGTTTTAAAGCACCGAATTTTCCCAGCCGGCCAACGGGTTGATTCCATAGGGAATATTTTGCTCTTTTTTTGGTTGCCTCGTCTTCAGGTTTGTCTGGAGAACAATCGAAGAATTCTTCCTCGTCAGTTGATGAATCTTCAGCCGATTCGAACTGTATGGAACTTTTACCTGTCTCTCTGGCAATTTTTCTTTCTACGCAGCAATTCAGCATCTGGAGTTTCTGATTTAAAAGACAGGTGCGCAAGTCTGGGAAACCAGTCTGTAACCTGCAACAAAAGAAAATATCTTATAAAGGACATCCGATAAAATGTTTGATTACTAAGCAGAGAAAACGTTAATAGTTATCAAGTTAATAACATAAAATAGGGTTTTTCAGTTCTTTGTTATAAAGAAGAGATTTATTAGTGACATACTCGCTGTCTTATCGCGAAGAGATATACTTAGTTTGGCGGATACTAAACTGAAACTGAAAGATAGGTTCAAAACATTTTATTTTTAACGTACTTCAAAAAGGGAGTAATTTCTCAATTAGACGCATTGCCTTTTAGTGTTGCAAAAGTATTTTTTTTTCAAATGGTGCAGCCTGTATGTTATTAAAAATTCAAGTTCTAAATTTAATTCTACACCGGTTTCAAATAAGTTTTCCTATACCTATCTCTTACGTGTAACTTGCTACTAGAGTTTTTAGGTAACAAACTCCTTTTCTAGAGAATATACATTACGCTGCACAACAAAGGCAGCTGTGGCTGTCAGAAAATAGAATTTTGACAACACATGAATGAATGAACACAGCGTCATTTATATTTTAAAGTTAATCTGAGTGTGTTTGTATTACTCACGGTATAGAAATAATAAGCCAATAAAATGTAGAATAGTGAAGAGTACTCTAATATGGATATTTTAAATTTATTTTATATTTATGGGGAATGCAATCGGATTGTAAGCAGAACATGCAGGATGTTTAACGAGAGGTATCCCACTCTATCGGCAATGACTATTGGAAAATTTGCAAGGATAGAGGAACGATTTAAATTGACTGGAAGTTTCAAAACTACACGACATTATCCAAAGCCAGTAACTGAAAATGAAGATAATGAGATAAACGTTTCGGCTTATTTTCAAGTTTAACCGCGTAGCTCTATTCCTGCAGCTACTCGAGCTTTGGGAATATCAAGTTCATCTGTGCATAAAATATTGAAATCTCATAAAATGCACCCATATTCAGAAATAGTACTACAAGGACTTCGACCTGGTGACCATTTAAAAAATCTCGGGACGCAGCAAGTGCGTTATGATAGTGAATTTTCATAGAAATGATCTGGCACAAAATATTTTATTATAACTTTTTTTTCTTGTAACATAGAAATCTAAATTTTGGTGTATAGTTTACTTTTTATATCGTAAACCTACCTACCAAATTTGGTTATCATTGATTTTTTATTCTTTAAGAAAAAAATTTTTTTCAAATGAAAACTCAAAATTTTTTCAGAAAACCTCATCCGATTTTTCTGATTAACGAACTTATCAAAGCCATTTACAAAAGGAAGGTACGTGCCAAATTTTATTAAAACGGCCCATTATTCTTGGAGATAAAAATTTTTTTCGAATGAAAACTCAACATTTTCCCGGAAAACCTCGTCCGATTTTCCTGACTAACAAACTTATCAAAGCCATTTACAAAAGGAAGGTACATGCCAAATTTTATTAAAATCGGCTTATTACTTTTTGAGATAAGAATTTTTTTCGAATGAAAACTCAAAATTTTCCCGGAAAACCTCGTCCGATTTTCCTGACTAACAACTTATCCAAGCCATTTACAAAAGAAAGGTACATGCCAAATTTTATCAAAATCGGCCTATTAGTTTTTGAGTTATCGGTGTGATACACACACACACACACACACACATATATATATATATATATATATATATATATATATATATATATATATATATATATATATATATATATATATATATATATATATATATATATATATATATATATATATATATATATAACATATAAAAATTGAAACTAACCCAGGATATGGGTTCTAGGGGTCCCAGTTCGCGCTCATTTGCAAAAATTTTTTCAAAATTCAAAAGTCGGGATCTCCCCATTAGTGAATTTTTTCTACGAAAATTCACTAAAAGAGTGGAATTCTGCGAACACATGTTTCTGAATATTCAACAAGATGAGAATTTTCTCTCTAAAATTATCTGGACCGACGAATCGAAATTTAGAAGGGAAGGAATTGTGAATAGGAGAAATAGTCATTTTTGGGGAAGTGAAAACCTTAATATATTTAGAGAAGGACGTTTTCAAACAAATTTTAGTTTTAATGTGTATTGCATTATTATGGACAATAAGGTGGAATTTACGAAGAAAATTTAAACGGTGAAAAATATTTGGAACTATTAAGGGGATCTGTCCGTAATTTTCTGGCAAGGCTACCACTAGATAAAAGGCAAAGCTGCTGGTATCAGCTAGACGGCGCGCCTGCCCACTCCTCTGGTGAGGTTACTGGCACTTAACGCAATTATTTGAAGACATATGGATTGGGCCCAACGGTCCTTGGAGATGGCCTCCTCGCTCTCCTGATTTAACGCCTGCCGATTTTTATCTCTGAGGGGCGTATAAAAAGTCAAGTGTATGACACAACAGTGCAAAGTAGAAAGGATCTTTTAAATCGTGTAATTAGAGCTTTTAGAAATTTGGATCCAAATGAAATCAAAAGAGCTACTACGAATGTAGTTTAAAAATTTAAAAATTAAAAAAAGGCGTCTGCACCCCTAGGTGCATAATATTATCTGAATTTGACCACACCAAAGATTGATTCCTTTTTAATGAATTTTCTTTAAAAAAAAATAACTATTGAGGAGATCCCGACTATTGAATTTTGAAAAAATTTCTTCAAAGGAGCGCTAATTAGGCCCCCCAGAACACATACCCGGGGTCAGTTTCAGTTTTTATATGTTTATATATATATATATATATATATATATATATATATATATATATATATATATATATATATATATATATATATATATATCACACCGACAACTGAAAAAAGAATGGGCCGATTATGATTAAATTTGGTTCGTTAGCCAGGAAAATCAGCCCAGGTTTTCCCTGAAAATTTTGTGTTTTCTATCGAAAAAAAAAATGTATATCTGGAATTAACAAAGTAAGGGCAACCAAATTTGGTACGCGGGTTTATATCGTTATAGGTAAGGTACCTACTAAAATTTAACTCTGGAGGTCATAAGACAAAACAGTTATAGGCATTTAAAGAAAAATAAATTGGGGTTTTCCTCAAAACGTCAAAGTTGCGATTTAAAACGTCAAAATTGGCAACATTGAGGCAAAGAACTTCGATCTAGTACGGGCTATGGAAAGAAGATGTCTCACGAAGAATGTTTTACAAACCCTAAAGTCTTAGTTTTAACCATTATTGTCCTTCATTTTACTAAAATATTTTCAGAAAATTCATTTCAAATAGACCCTTTCTCTGATTATTTGGCAGTAGACTTAGCTATGGAGTTTATCGTTTAATGGTATATAATTTTTGTCGAATTTTCGTGAAAATCAATAAAGCTCAATATATCCGTTATTATACAAGATATGAAAAAAATTTGTATATATTAATTATAGTGTCTTGAGCTACATCTTAAAAAATTATTTCTACAATCACAGGGTGGCCCATAAGTCGTTGGTGATACAAATTTTCTTTTTTTTTTAATCAAACACGCCTTGTTATTGCATTTTTGCATTTGCCATCGAAATATAATGCGTGTTTGCAAGAAAAGAAATTATGGACGCAGCAAGTGCGTTATGGGAGCGAATTTTGATCAAATACTTCATATTTGAATAGCTCAATTCGCTATTAACCTGTAAGGTTGACCAAGAAACGAGTTTTTTCCGGAACACTTTAAGTTTACTTTCCGAAATTTTTGTACATTTTCAAACAATAAAGTTATTTTGATGAAACATGGCACATTGTTTTTACTATATAGGTTATACTGGTCACCAAATTTGATGCCTGCTTTCTTAATAATAAAAAAACACACATATTTGCTATTAAAAACATTTAAATAAAAATTCACTACCATAACGCACTTGCTGCGTCCAGACTTTTTAATTATTTTTAGTAGTGAAGTATTATAGTAGTGAAGTATCCATACAATTGTATAGATTTTGTTCAAATTTTTGCCTAACATTTTTTGGAGCACCTTAATCTAAATGACTTTTTGTCACCTACGCAAATCTTTGCAACATTTTTATCTTGTAATGGACTCAAGCATTAAAAACTTCTCGGGAAATTCATTAGTGATATTTCAAAAATCCATATCTTCTAAACGAATGGACCGAATTTCAAAAATAAAAAAGCATTGTATAGGGAATCAAAAGCTCTTTTCCACAAGCTATCATATGATCCCTATTCTCATTTGAAAAAAAAATAGGGACCCCGCTTAGGAGGGTAAAGTTTGGGCTATATTTTTTGCGTCAAAAGTTGTCCCCCTCACAAGCAAACCTGATGTGTTTCAGTGTTTTTTTTTCCTTCTATATTTTCTGGCAGTTATGGCTGCCAGCTTGTTTTCAATAGACCACATCTATCCTTACATAATACAGTAACGGGTATAGGTTCTACAGATCCTAGTTCGCGCTCATTTAGTGATTTTTTTTTCAAAATTCAAATCAAGATCTCCCCACAGCGAATTTTTTCTACGAAAATTCGCTAAAAACTTGCTAATGGTCAGGGGTATTACATCGGGAGAATTTCGTTTATGTGTGTGTGTGTATGTGAGAGTTGAAGGAAATGGATTCGGACATTACGTCCATTGGCCACAAAACTCTGCAGTGAATTTGTACCATTGTTATATCTCTACATTGTTATAAAAAGCGATTCTCCTTCAAATATATTTATAATTTGCTGCATGGATATCAATACTTACAGCAATAGGGATGATTAAAGCGATATACGTACCTCTATGTGTAAGCTCTTACAGATTATAAAAAATATATAAATGTTTGTGTTCTTACTTATTATTGAGGATAGAAACCAAGGATATTCGCTTCTCGCCCATGTGTCTGTCCTTCAGGGCATTTTTTAACAAACAACACTGGGCGGCTAATGTCATGGGATGAAAAACAATAGGTGAGATAGTAGGAAAACTAAGTTTATATTATTCTTAACTAAAGCTAATACTAAAATACACATATAGAGAAACAGCAAACTTAAATTTTGATTTTGTAGCCGAATGAATTGTATAAGTATATTATAGATTTTTAGCCTATTTGTACAAATAAGTGTTGCTAAGTTCACAGGAAACTCTACTCCTGCATCTTTGAGTTCTTTCCAGAGTTGTTGACGTATTGGGTTATACAAACTGCACTGAAACATGAGGTGTTCTAAACTTCCTAGGTAACTGTTGTCATATGTACAATAAGGATTGTTACTAATGCCTATTTTATGCACATACAACCCAGTTCACAGCTACGCGGACGACAGCACCCTCCACTCAAATATACAATATTCTAAGCCTGTCTCTTTAGCCCAATTAGATGAGGATCGCAGACTCATGGAGGGTTCTGTCTCCGTGGATCTCCAAAAAATATTAGACTGGGGAAGTAGAAATCTTGTACAATTCAACCCCACCAAAACTAAGTCTTGCTTTCTTTCTCACAAGAGATACACCAGCCCTAGACCCATCACAATGAACAACCAAGTTATTCAAAGTAATGAGTCCTTTTCTCTTGTTGGCATTTCTGTGGATCGAAATCTTAATTGGCACCAACATGTCACATCAATTGCAGAAGCGGCTGCTAAGAAATTAGGTTTCCTCTTCCGGGCTCGCAAATACTTTTCGCCAGCTAATCTCTATACCTTATATACTTCACAAATAAGGCCAAACCTCGAATACTGCTCCCACATCTGGGGTGCCGCTGCCGCTTCTACACTCGCTATCCTGGACTCCATTCAAAAGAGAGCTATACGTCTCGTCGGTGACCCTACCTTTACCCAAAGGCTGCCATCCCTTGCCCACCGACGTGCCGTTGGTGACCTCTCTCTCTTTTATAGATATCTGCACGGGCACTGCTCAGAGGAGCTTTCCTCCATAGTTCCCCCACCTGCTGCCCCCAACAGATATACCAGGGGAACAGAGCGAATGCACCCTTTTACTGTCCAGGTCACCAGACATAGAACATCTTGTTATGCCTGCTCTTTTGTCCCGAGGACTTCCAAGTTGTGGAATTCCTTGCCGGCACATGTGTTTCCTTCTCCTCCGAACCTCCAAACCTTCCAGTCCAGAATTAACAAGCTGCCTCTTTCCTCCTTGTCAACAACCACGGTACGATAGTATTTAGGCTGTAAGCCCTCGTGGTGTGTTGTTGAAATTAAAAAAAATTGTAGGTGTTGTGGAAAGCAGCCGCGATTCAACTTCATTCTGGTAATTATAGTAGTATAGTAGCTTGGCATAATAAAATGGTCAATTTGTGGAATTTTTTAAGACAACATTGGATGAATAAGTGTAAATCGATTAGTTGTTTTGTTAACAAATTCATGCCAAACACTTTCCCAAGTTTTTTATTTCAAATTTAATTTTTTGATTTACATCGTCAGTTGTAATCCAGTTTATGGTTTTGTTTGGACTTTCTATAGATCCTTTAGCTAGTTTGTCAGCTATTTCGTTGCCTGCTAGTCCAGTGTGCCCTTTTATCCACATAAATATGACCCGAAGATGTTCGTTTATTAACGTGAATTTTAAGTTTCTTATGCCATGGATCTGGATACACCCATTTGAATGAATTCATTGAACCTGACCTAGCATCTTCAACCACACATTGTTCGATAACGATCCAATATACAAATCCCAACTACAATCTTCAACCAGGATGTAAAAATCTTTATTACACGTAGCAGCACTATCAAACCGTGTAATTTCGTAGATGATTACTAAGAAGACTATCTAATTGACGTGAACGACGAGACGCGATGTCCATTTACATAGTCATTACAGGTGCCCGCATATAGTTCTTGTAATGAGTGAAAACGAATCATAACATGGTGAATTTATGTTACGTTTTTAGAAGCAAATTATTACTAGAGCCTGCATTAGTAGCTCTAGAGTAGTTCCTCTAGTAGAAATGTTGACATGATTATAATTTCAAGTGAATCATGTCTTTACGTTGAAGACTTTATTAAGAGCTTGTTGCAGAAGTCTGTAAATTTATCGCATGTAGATATTGAATTGTATACTCTAGGCCGCCATATTCATAGCTGTTTTGAGGATTTAGACTACGTTTCAGTTAGCGAAAACTGAATCCTAAAAGTTATCACCAGTTAGGTTACTGTCTTACTTTTATTGAAAGTACGTCATCATTAGGTTTAAGAAAAACCATGTCCCCTTCAGGCAAAAAGGCTGCAAATAATCACACATATCCTATTAACAATCTTTTTTTTTTGGAGAAAGTGCATTAAAGAAAAAATAGTTAGTTTTAATAGGTAACGAATTTGTGTTAATTTTTTTTTAATTACAATAGAGCGATTACGATGAAAAGCTTTTGAAAAAATTTCCTCAGATGAGCGCGAATTTGGTTCACTAGAACCCAAAACCAAGGTCCGTTAAAATTTATATATATATATATATATATATATATATATATATATATATATATATATATATATATATATATATATATATATATATATATATATATATATATATATATATATATATATATAGGTTTCCGAGCGATAACTCCAAAAATACTAAACTAATTTCAATCAAACTCGGCAAAAATCTTGTTTGGGCGAAAACCAAGGTCGAGTTCGTTAATCAGCCTTTATGAACAAGTTTTTCTGGTGGAAAATCGGGGAAAACTGTTTGAAAGCGCTATATTTTTGTAAGTATCAGAGTAACTGAAATGAGACTTTACAGGTGGCTAGAAATAGTATAAATAAACCTATGTTGTGAATTTTAAGTAATTTGGTACACAATATTTAGAGTTTTTTCCAAATTAAAATTAAAATCCCAAAGACACATGCATTGAGACGACTTAGTGGTTAAAGTCCAATGCCTGACAGACAGAGCAGTTAACTGCCACGCGTAGATTGATTCATACAACAGGTATAAACGATACATCAACGGTAACCATACTAAATATATACCAGGCATAAAACATACTACTCAAACCAACAATCGTGAAATCTCGGCCGCAATTATGGAAAATGACAGACGACATCAAATTAAAAATTTGCCAAGTGGTTGTTATTTAACTGGGCGATTTAATAATTATTAACAGAAACTATATTTGTAGCTTTATGAACGGCCTTAAATACAGTTTTAGCTCAGCATAGGTATATTATGCGGTCGCATAATATAGTAGAAATGTAAACAAAATCAAGCCAACTCTCTAGCAAAATGATTATAAAATAGTTTCTTCTATCTTTAAACTTAAACATAAAACGTCATATAAGACCGAAACAGTCGTTGGATGTTTTTCAATGGTAATTCTACTAATTCTGTAATTAATTGTTACGTATACTTTGAATATAATATCCCGGTCATGAAGCCGATCTAATGTATCATGTAAACAAAACGTTACTTGACGTATGCCTAGATGGCTGAGAGGCGTCTCGCTTGCCTCATAAGCAGAAGGTTACGAGATCGAATCCAGTTCGATAAATGTATGTTTTTTTGCATGTTTTACTTTGACATTTGGTGAACCAATGGTGTACAGATTTCATACGTTTTAAACAAGATTTTTGTTGAAAACGGCTAAATAAGTTTGTCACCTTTGAGTCTGAAATTAAAATTTTGTTATTGTTGATATTGAAAAATGTCTGGACGTAGCAAGGACGTTATGGTAGAGAATTTTCATAAAAATGTTTTTAATAGAAAATATAATTTTTCTAAGAAAGCTTGCATCAAATTGGGTTACCAGTATAACCTATATAGGAGAAACAATGCACCATATTTCATCAAAATAACTTTATTGTTTGAAAATGAACAAAAATCTTCCAAAAATAAACTTAAAATGTGCCCAAAAAATTGGTTTCCTCGCCAACGAACCTTAGGTTAATAGTAAATTAAGCTATCGAAAAAAACATTTTATGAAAAATCGCTACCATAACGCACTTGCTGAGTCCCGAATTTATTTTCTTACAAACATGTAGTATCGATATAAAATGCAAAATTTTCAATAATATAAGGCGTGTTCGATTAGAAAAAATTGCATTACCAGCGACTTATGGGCCACCTGTGATTGTAAAAATAATTTTATAAGATGCAGCTTCAGACATCGAATACTTAACATATAAAAATTTTTCTCATATCTTGTATAATAATGGATATATTAAGCTTTACCCTAGAAATGCGTCACCCTGTATAGATAAAAACTGAAACTAACCCGGATATGGGTTCTATGGGGCCTAGTTCGTGCTTATTTAAAGAAATCCTTTCAAAATTCTAAAGTCACTAAAATTGTATCCAACCCTATGAGTAAAATTGTGATGGCTAAAAATAAATATGAATGTAAGAAGAAGAGCATGCCTACATTTATTTGTATTACAAACGTCAGAAAACAAAATACTTATTTACATGTCACTTTGAAAGTAGCTCTAACATTTATCAAAATAATTTGTCAGTTGAATATGACATGTACTGTTGGCGTGGACTATTATGCACTATTGTATTTTTTTTTTTTGGAGTACGAAAGCTTATTTTACTGTTTTAATATTTTTCAATCCCTTAACCTTAAATGGTTTTCGTCTCATTTAACATTGTTTCATTATAGCATCGCAGTAGGTTTTAGAATCTAGAAATTATTCTATTTTGTGTGAATTTTTCGCTGCATACCTAGAACAAGTTTTATTTTCCTTCAATTATATATATATATATATATATATATATATATATATATATATATATATATATATATATATATATATATTCGTTTCACGAAAAAACAACTCCCTTTATAAAGGGTAGCTCATTATTATGGGATTCTTGGACCCCCTCTTTATTTTATAAGTCAAAACAAAAGTCGTTTGTTATAAAACGGTTTATAACCTGAAATTATTTCAGACTAGGCAATATGTCCCGTAAGTTTAGCCTGCGCCTTAGTTTGTTATGCTTAATAGAACAGCGAAGAATGGTTTTAATGGAATATCGCAAACTACTTAGATGATTACAATAAAATGTATTTGGATATGGCATAAAAACTCACTGAAAAATTACTGTATTTGTGTGTGTCGTCAAATTTACATGTCTGCGGCTTTATTGTGATTTGCACATTTTCAAAGCGATTAGCTCCAAACTCCCCCAATACCGAAGACTATATACATATTTACTCGCATATACATAATACACACCTATACTTTCTAAATAACTCAGCTTAAGTGTCCTAATTTGCTACCACTTTCGTCAATTTATCTCTGATATGCGTACTTCACACCTATATATATATATATATATATATATATATATATATATATATATATATATATATATATATATATATAAAACCGTCCCGGTTCATCATCAGCACGCTACTATAGTATAGTAGCGTGCTGAAGATGAACCGGGGCGGTTCGAAACTGCAGTCCACGCAAACGTACAGCAAAGAAATAAAGTGTATATTTAAAAGTGATTACAGTGTAGTGCAATATTTCAAAAGATATATATATATATATATATATATATATATATATATATATATATTCCTATATTTTCTGTGCCCAACGTGTTGCGAAACGGGAGAGTACAAGACGAAGGGTGTAACGACCATGTACATGTGAACCCAACCGAGAAAAAGATCAGTAAACACATTTGTTGGAACAGAGTCAGTGTCGACAGGATGAATGGGGCTCGCCGAGATATTTGTGCAAGTAGAAAGACCAGAACAAGACCAACTACACGGAAGAGCCAGTACCACGTAAGAACTTCGCTTGAAGAAAGCTCCTACATATTGACGAGAAGGAAAACCATCCACTCTGCTGTCGGAATGCATATACGAGTAAAAATCGACTGCATGAAGACTCGTTATGACGTGCGAGTTAATTCAGCTGGTTTTAAAGGAGATCGTGTGTGGTTCTACAATCCAGTACGACGCAAGGGACGGTTACCGAAACTACAGAAATTATGGGAAGGTCCTTATAAGGTGGTCAAAAGAATCAATGACGTTGTCTATCGCATTCAGAGGAGCCCTAAGAGCAAGATGAAGGCGGTCTATATGCACAGACTTACGCTATGCCAAGAAATGTCAGAATTCGACCGGGATGATCGAATATAAGAGGGGGCCAGTGTCACATTTGTCTATAAGAATTAAGTTTATGGACTTTGTTACTTCTATGGTCAGTTGTAGTGTGTTGGTGACAGCGAACACTCTGGAATGATATTTCTAGAAGGGACCAGAAGTGACAGGTGTAGAAGAGTGTAGAAGGTCTAGAATCTCTATGGACAGTATAAATAGGCGAACGGTGCGCAGAGTAAGTTGATTCAGTATTGAATTAGTGTAGTGCAGAGTAAGTGATCATAGAGTATTAAGCGAGTCAGCAGTAGTAAGTGTTGGTGTATAGGAAGCGATCATAGAAGGCGGATAGTGGAATATAGTTCTATGGACATTTAGTAATAGAGAGAAATATTTTAGTTGATGTGCTTATGGTGTTGGAAAATAGTTGGTTATAATAAATTGGTAGTTAAGCTTTGTTTTGTTAGTCAACAAATCCAGAACCCCGTAGAACATAACAATATATTATTCTTATGAAAATCCACTACAAAAACGCACTTGCTGCGCCCCGAATAATATTTTTCATATTAAAAGTTCTAAAATAACTTAATCAAGAACAAAGAAAACAAAATGGGTACCATTATATCAGAATACTTCTACAGATCGGTACAAAATGCAAATCCAAATGGTGATGACCTTAAGAAATAATACAAGCCTCACGAAATTCTGCATCTACGAACATAACAGTTTCGTTCGTATACGAAAGACTTTCTTGTGAGTAGAGGCAGACCATTAGAACGAAAAACGGTAAAAGCGGTAATTGATGAAATAACATAATTTTTTACCTGGCTCGTATAAATCTGAATTATTTCATAATTAGAGCGAAGAGTACAAGTTCTGTTCTCTACTAGAGCACCTTGTTACTGTAGAAACGTTCACAGCGTATAAACAATGCGCATACCTTTTAATATGTATTATTCTGTAGCATGCAAGACATTAGAAGTTTAGTCTTTTAGCAGGGATTAGAAGATTACATGAAGATTGTATTCCAAAAGGCGATAATATACACAGTATGTCAGGAGAAAGCTGCAAAATTTCGGTTTTGTATTACCAAATACTATATAATGACAATACAGGACACTCCGGCTGATTTCGTGTCACAAAAATATTAGCACCCCTAGCGGATAGTACTGATGTTACGTCGTTCGAGAACGTTTAACACTAGCAATTGCTGGTGTTTAAATATGTATAATTAAGTTTGAGCTATGTTTTTTACAATGAATGCTAGTGGTTGGGTGTGTGCAATCTATAATTGTTCGAATTATAACGTGCTAAATCTATCAAAGACATTTCATAGGTTTCCAAAAGATGGCGAAACGTGAATATGATTTGAAGCAGAAGACAAATTCAGAATCACTTTTATGCCAATATGTACAGTTCGCAGAAGATAATTTATTGTGTAATATTTACCATCATGTACCTATTTATAGATAAACTTCGTAAACGGATGGTTGAAAGGCTTCAATCATAACTTGTCTTCCAGTGCATAAAAAAATATGAAGGCATAAAAAGTTTTGCATTAATAATAAATAGTATAAGAAAACTGTTTTTTTATTTTCTTCTGTGTCCTTTTTTATTTCAGTATGGCATAAATTGTCACATTTTTTCACATTTACAATTATTTTACTTGGTAAAGGCTTTTAATTATCTTCCCAAGACAAGTTTTCAAAGAGAAGTAGAAATAGCAGATTCAGCCCTATAATAGATTTATTCACGGAAGTAAGAGTTAGTCTCACCTTTCATCTGCACAATTTCTTAATTATGTACTAAGTATATCAGTTACATAATTCAAAATATTAGATTAATAAGACAGTTTTCATGTAGAGATATAGCAAATTGAGTACTGTGCTACCATTTATAACTAGAACGATTATTTATAGATACGTACAGATTGTAATATCCCCAGAAACAGCTTTCAGTATATTCCCATATCTGCCCTTGAAATAGTAGTTTAACGACGGTTTTAATGTAGTACTTTAAATTATGATTATGGGTAAGAGAAATTTGCAGAATTATTCATGCTGAATTCATTTAGGTTTCAAGCTGATTGTTGATACAATCTCTATTTATAACTATATAATCAGAAAATTTTCACTGTTTTGTCATGTACAAGTTTTTATATTCATCTATAATAAACCAATTGTCTAAACTAAGAATATGCAGGTAAATATACAATTCAAATTACTCGTATAGTTGTCAGTACTTCACGCGAGGTGGCGCTAGTGTATTTGTCACAAATTTCACCAATGCTAAAGCATAGGAGTGTCCCGTATTGTCATTATATAGTATTTGGCATTACACTATGTGACATTATATTTGTTTATCTAGATTTTATTATGCCAAACGTATCAGGCCATACCACTGATGACATTTCATACTTTGTTTTTGCCAAGCTGTCAAATGTAAACCTGACAAATATTTTATCGTCGCCTTAGAAAGAAAAACTCGTATCTCAGAAAATGCAAATTTTACAGGAGGCGAAAAAAAGTGATTTTGGGAAATATTAAGTAAGATTTGAATAATTTGAAGTACACATGACTTAATATTATTCATTTTCTGATTATTCATGTGCTTAACAGAAGTTTGCCTTTTCTTGTCATATTGAAAATCGATTTACGTGGTTTTACAATTTGTGATTACAAGATATAAGTGCTTTTCATATTTAACGTTGATATACGTGGTTTAACTTCTAGTGGTCCGAAAGGACATACGAGGTTTTCATCTTTATAATGAAATTGATCAGAACTACATTGATTGATTTTATTAATTTAACTAATTAATTTTCAAGTTTCATTTCATCATGTAATATCTACCGAGGTTGACAAAATATTTGCAAGGCTCAAAAGTTGTTGCACAAGTGTTCAATGTGTTTCAATTAATACAAAACTTTGTTTATTTGATGTTTTTAAAAAAAAATCTGGTTTATCATGATGAATATCAAAATATAATGGCAGATTATTATTGTATAGTGTATGATTTCAATATAATTTCATAGTCATTTTAAATTTAATCAGTTCAAGCATAGGATAGGATACAATAAAAGCCAAGACTGAGATCAGAAAAAGTGTTTTATTAGAAAATAAAAAATTTCTTTGATTTACATTTTACCTTAAATCTTTACATTTACTGGAATGATGCAACAACAAGTTCCTTTGTCACATAATTTGTTTTCAGCGTTTGACATGTGAGGTAATGCATCATAGTAGCTGTGAACTTGTCGTGGAAGCACGGATTTCATTTCCTGTAGATGCTTAAATTTGACTGCTTGGAGTGGAATTTTGTTTTCATATAAGCATCCGACTGTAGTCTCACTTGATATATTTTTCAACCTTCTAGGGAGATTTGAAAAATCTTCGTTGAAGTCTAATTTTACCTGAATATTTCCATCAGGTGTATATTTTATACATTTGAGATTAGTTACAACTGGGTCACCTTTCTTTTGTCCAGGTCTGATGGATGTTACGAACTTCAAATCACTGAATTTCTTGAAAAAAGTATGTTCTAGATATTGCACTTTGAATGGTGCTGGATGAATTCTTGCTGTTCTGCAAGCTTCAATGTAGGCAACTGGAGAATAAATCTCACGATTTTTTATTTTTCTTTCAATGCAACTATGCATAGCGTCACACTCCATCTGGGTGTGTCCCTTTTCTAAAAATTTTTGAGTAATAACGATACCTAATTTCTTTGAAATCAGAAGAAGTGTGTTAGCCATGATAGTGTTCCGGTTTTGGTATGTACAACCGTCACTATCTATAATAATATTGTTACCATTCTCCACCTCATTTATAATAAAGTTATACAGAATGCTTGCGAATTCATCAGCATTCAGTTCCCCCTCAGTTTCGTCCCACAAATAACAGTAGCCAGCCCCTGTTTTCAGATCATACAAAGTAAAGTTGTGCACTTTTAGTTTAGTGCGATAGTATAGCGCCGACGCTTTTAGGGATGGGCAAAGTAAAACGGCCTGTAAGTCCATTGTGAATACTGATGTATTATTGTCATCGCTAGTCTTATCGCTCTCTTTTTGCTTTCTTGCCTCATCTTTTCTTCTAATGTGCTCTTTAAATTCTTCTTCTGATACATTTCCGCTTTTATAAGCACAGCAAGTATCGCACTGGTCTTTTTTGGGGCTAAACAATGCTAAGTTGAACTCATCAAAAACAGAGTAGAAAGTAAAAATGGATGTTACAGGGTTATCTTTGTTTAGAGATTTACAGAAATCTTTATATAGCCGGAACAGTTCTGCCTTTGATTGCCACCTAGGCTCAAGATAAAGTTTTGTTGAACTCTTCCGACAATAATGAGATTCAAGCTTAGGCAGGCTTTCAAAAAAATCTGATAAAAGTTTTCTAACTCTGTCGGTCTGAGGTCTCCTTGGTGAGACTTCTTTTCCATTGCTTTTTTTATGTGTTCTTGCGTTCTGTGCATTGTTTTCAGAATCATTTTGTTCTGGTAACTTTGATACCCAATCATGTACCGCCCACTCTCCAATGCTGAGTGTAGATAGGAACATCCTTTTGCATACTTTAACACGCTCGCCAGCTTCATCCGGTTTCAAATAGTAGACAAAAGAATAATGGCGCCGTGAAGCTCCTGCAGCTTCAACTGTTCGCTGTGCCACAGGTCTCTTGTCAACTAAGCCGTTTATGAAAACTTGTTTCTCACCATGGTTCAACCTATAAAATTGTTTGAAGATCTTCTCTCTCATACTGTCAACAATCTTTGCACAGCCAAAGCCTCTCAAGTTTTTTTCCACACATGAACAACGGCTCTTCATGATTTTTTTTGGCCTCTTCACATCGAAAACAGCTTTACCTGCTTCAGTTTTACGTCTACCAAAATACTCTAGTCCTTGAGACCTCTTTAGTTTATTATCATTTGCGATCCACGATTCTTTGTTGCCTTTTCCTCTTTTAGCTCTTTTACGTTGGGAGGAAATTTCCTTGCTATAAGTATGGTCTTCAGGCACATCACTTTCATCTCCCGAGGGTATGTAATCCTCATCTTCATGATTAACTCTTTCGGGCACTCTGTCAATTTCTCCTACGTTCGCAATATTAGTTTCCATTAGAGTCACACTGTTTTCAACATCAACTACAGGCAGAGTATCTAGGTCTAAGTAGTTTGCAACTAAGTTTGAGTTCGAAGTTGACAATAAACTATTTTCTTTGAAATTGCTTTCAGCTTTCGGCTGTTCTGGGATTTCATCGAATATAATACAGTTGGTTAGGTCTGTTAAAATGCCGGGGTTACCATCATTCGGTTCCAAGACAAAGCTGTTGTCATCTTCATTTGGAACTAAAATGTAATTAGATATGGTTGGAACTATGTTGTCATCTGTATGTTTAGGAAGAGTGGAATCCTCAGTGGAAGTAACATCTTCAATGTAGGTAGCTTGATTTGTATCTGATATATCAATGAATTTTTCGCCATCTGTAATGAATGAATTCAGTAAAAACAGAACGTTTTGTTACCAATAATATAAATTACTATCAAGTACTAGTATAGTATTACATAGAAAACATGTGCCCCTACATTAAACATTATGTTCCATGATAATTCATCACTTACCTTTTTTTCTCACATCTCTGTTAGAACGTGATGCTTGGTTCAAAGCCAACTCTAATATCAATTTAGTTCGACTGAATTGACTCATAATTTCGCTCTCTGAAAAGATATCAATCATACATAATAGGTTTTGAACTGTTATACATGCCTCGAGATCGCTTATTAGGTTTTATTTTATCAACAACTAAAATATTTCGTTTGCTATTATATTGGCGTTTGCAAAGAAAACCTCGTAATTCAAGGCTGAAGGCTATTGGTGCATATAGATACCCCAATATCAACACACGCATGATAAGTATGAATACCACGTATATTTGAATTAAGAGGTTTTCATTCTTAGTCAGTCGGACCTAACCTCAAATACAAGGTTTTCACATTCAGTCTTAATGTTTTGGTGGTACAATTACAAGGAATGGTAACTAATATCACAACTGAAAGACAAACCAATATAAATATACTTACTTAGTAATATTACTTGTATGCTTTAGCTGCAAAAAACACCTCAAAAATCACTGAAACACCTGCAGAAAAGTTCACAAGTTATACGTGGTTTTCTCACTTGACTCAGTTGCCTAGCGATATACGTGGTTTCTATTTTCGTCTCTAGAGGGCAGCACGCAAGTCATTATTTTATAACGGCTTGCGAATAGATGAGATACAAGGTTTTCTATACAATAATGCAATAAAATAATTTTAGATTTTTTTTGAGATACGAGGTTTTCATTCTAAGCCGACGTTATGTTGTTTTGGCCTTCATAAAGAGTGGTTATTGTTTATTTTTGCTTTAAAATGTCATCCATGCGAATTTTCAAGCATCCTCGAGATAGTGTTTGTTATGTTTGCGATCACTACATATCAACAGAAATAATTTCGGGACGCAGCAAGTGCGTTTATGGTAGCGAATTTTCATAAAATGCTTCAAATTGGCATAACCCAATTTTCTATAAACTTAGAAAGTTGAGTATTGGCACGTACTAAGGTATTCAACGTACCAACCAAATTTAATCAAAATAACTTTGTTCTTTTTTGAGATACAATTTTTTTCTAAAAATTAAGATTTTTTTTATTTAGAAAAGCTGGTCCGATAGGGCTGGCTAACGAAATCATCCAAGCCATTAAAAAGGAATGATTCTTACCGAGTTTCATCAAAATCGGTTAATAACATTTTGAGTTATCGTGTGGATACACACGCGTGAAAAATTAAGATTTTTTTTAGAAAAGCTGGTCCGATAGGGCTGGCTAACGAAATCATCCAAGCCATTAAAAAAGAAAGATTCTTGCCGAGTTTCATCAAAATCGGTTAACAACTTTTTGAGTTATCGTGTGGATACACACACATACGCACGCGCACGCACACACGCACGCACACACGCAGGCACGCACGTGACAGGTGTAGAACAGTGTAGAAGGTCTAGGATCTAGAATCTCTGTGGACGGTATAAATAGGCGAGCGGCAAACAGAGTAAGCTAGTTCAGTATTGAGTTAGTGTGGTGTAGAATAAGTGATCATAGAGTATTAAGCGAGTCAGCAGTAAGTGTTGGTGTATAAGAAGCGATCAAAGAAGGCGGATAGTGACATATAGTTTTATGGACATTTAATAATAGAGAGAAATATTTTAGTTGATAGTGGTGTTGGAAAATAATCGGTTATAATAAATTAGTAGTTTGAATTTGTTAGTCAACAAATCCAGAACCCCGTATAATGTAACAACTTGTGTCAGAAGTGGGATTTTCAAGCTGATAACGGAAAAGTTGCCAGAATATCCGCTGAGCAACGTGGAAATTTCTAGAATCTGTGGAAGATCAGTGTCAGCAGTAATTTATAGCGGGATTTTTAAAAGAGAATAAATTGTGTACCGGCTTTAAGTACGTGGGTGCCTAAGACACGTAGCGCAACAGCCAATATAGACACACAGTCATTGGAATAGATTAAAAAAATGGATGAGGAAGCTAAAGTAGCACGAGAAGAAGCTAAATTAGCACGAGACGAAGCTAGAAAAATAGACGAAGAAGCAAAACAAGAAATGAGAAAAAGAGATGAAGAGACTAGAAAACGAGACGAAGAAGCCGAATAAGAAATGTTAATGAGATGAAGAGGCCAGAAAAAGAGACGAAGAAGCCAAAGAAGAAATGGGAAAAGAGATGAAGAGGCCAGAGAAGAAATGAGAAAAAGATACGAAGAGATAAAAGAGGAACTAAAAAAGGGACGATGAAGCAAATGAAGAAATGAGACGAACGGATGAAGAAACAAAGAAAATTCTAAAAGAACAGGCCAGCAGAATTGATAATTTTTCTTTATATGTGGACGAACGTATGAAGCAGGTAAAAGACGACATCTTCTAGAAAGTAGAAAGCCGAGTAGGGGATATCAGCGACGATGTACATGACAAGCTGACGGAAGTACAACAGAAAGTACATTCACTAGAAAAGAAATGTGATACCCTAGCCAAGGTAAACATCAGATTCGAAGATAGCCCGATCGTAAGAATTAAAGTCCCCACATTTTATGGCTCAGTCCAATGGGGTATTTATCTACGTTCGTTCGAAGCCGCTGCTACAGCAAATGGTTGGGGCGAGAGAGAAAGAGAGAGAAAGCGACTGCGCTAATTGTAGCTTGCAGGGGAGACATCCTAGATATGCTCCAAGGTATCCCCAGGGAAGAACAGGACAGTTTCGAAAGCGTTAGATATTACATAGAAATGAGATTTGGCGACCAGCATTTACAACAGCTGTACCAAACTCAGTTGAAAATTCGCTCTCAGAAATCGGGCGAAACTCTGCAACAATTTGAAACCCACGTTGCCAGACTAACACGATTAGCTTACTCCACAGCTCCGCTGGAATTTTTGAACCAGCTGTCGCTTTAAACACTCATACATGGCATCAGAGATACCGACACCCAACAGGCGCTAAGGATGGCGAGACACAAAAACCAGAACGATGCTTTGACGCGTTCACTAGAATTTGAAGCTGCACGGCAAGTCTCTAAAGTCAATGTGAGGGTTCGCAGTCTCCAAGTCCCGGAAGAGGCAAATAAAACAGATTTATCCAAGGTTGTGCAGCAATTGGAGAAACTGGAAGAACATATGAAGCAAACGACTCATAAGGAGCCAACCCAAGCTCATCGTGCAAGTGCCACACGCTGTTGGAACTGTGGCAAGGTGGGACGCATAAGAAGTGAATGCGGGGCGTCAGGATCATCTTCAATCAACGCACAGGAAAACTAAATGCAGCTAGCTTTAGAGCTAATGAGGAGACCTGTGTTTATATATATATATATATATATATATATATATATATATATATATATATATATATATATATATATATATATATATATAATTTATATATAATTTCAAACAAATATGGATTATGTAAAAAAATATCGCAATTAGTGTGTTTTACAAAGCCTTAAGTTTCAGCTTCAACCATCACTGTCTTTCATTTTACTAAAATATTTTCTGAGAATCCATTTCAAATAGACCCTCTTTCTGATGCTTTGGCAGAAGTTTCAGCTATATAGTTTATGGTTTAATAGTCTATATTTAGCAAATTTTCGTAGAAAAAATTCGTTATTAAGAAGTCAGTGACTTACGAATTTTAAAAAGGTTTCTTCAAATGAGCGCGAACTTAAAACTCCTAAAACCCATATACGGGGTTAGTTTTAGTTTTTCTCTGTTTACACATATACAGGGTGAAGCATTTCTACGGTAAAGCTCAATATATCCGTTATTATACAAGATATGAGAAAAAATATATACATTAATTATAAGGTCTCTCGAGCTGCATCTTATAAATCTATTTTGACAATCACAGGGTGGCCCAAAAGAACGTTGGTGATACACTTTTTTTTTAATATAACATGCCTTATATTATTGCATTTTTGTATTTTCCATTTAATTATAATGCATGTTTGTAGGGGAAAAAGTTTCTATCGTTCATCGTCTTTGAGTTATTTCAATTTTTTGCAGCTTTTCACGTTTTTGGCACATATCACAAACACATGCCAAAACTTGTGGTACGGCGTTTTTACCAATAGATAACGCAGCCCGATGGAAATGACAGAGAGCTTTTTGTTTGTATTACTCGTCGAAAAAATCGAGCTGTCGTATACAGACACTCTCAAATAGTGGCTGAATTTGAAAAGATTTCGTAGAAATGTTTTTGGTGTTTCCGTAGAAATCATTTTTTGTAAGATTTTTGTGATATGTTGGTAATTAATAATAAATGTTTAGTAAGTTATTGTAAAGAAAAAGTTGTCGAATTTTTGTGGGAAATGTAATTTAGTGTAACATTACCGAAAACAATTTCTGTAAAAAAAATGGTGAATTTTTGTAAAAGAAATTTTTGAAAATTTTCATTACAAAAATTGGTCTTTACAATATTGGTCCTAAAGCTGTTTGTGAATAATTATATCTTGGCAGGTGTAAATAGCTTGAAGAGGTTCGCTGGCCAGGAAAATCGGACCAGTTTTTTGGAACTTTTAAAGTTTATGTTCGGAAAATGGTTGGACTTTTTGAAACAGCAAAGCTATTTCATTGAAATATGGTACATTGTTAGTACTATATAGATTTTACTGCCAACCAAATATTCTTCTTTTAAAAACAAGGCATACAAATTCGCTACCATAACGCACTTGCTGCGCCCAGACTTTTTCCAATAAACTCCTACAGTAAATTGTTTCAACTTTTTTTTTCTAATGGGAAAAATCACGGTCATCATGTATCCACATCAACAAGCATTTTTTGTAGAAATTTTGATTTGTGTGGAAAAGCGTTTTTGCGAACTTTCTTGTAACTCATTTTTGGAAAAACCTTTTTTGACGATTTTCCGTAGACATTTTTTTTATCAAAGAAGCTGAAAATTTGGTATGTATATAAAGGCAACTTATGCTCACTATATAACTAAAATAACGTTGTTACCTGTCAAATTTATACATTTGCCTTTGTTAACCGCTTGGTCGCGTACAGACTTAAAACTGTTTTCCTATAACCTATGAGGTCTACATTTTCTACAAACGCTTATAATACTGTGATTTTTATTTCAAAATGACAATTTTACACACTCATGTCCAAAAATATTACTAAATAAATCTAACATGATGTTTGTATAAAAGTCATGTATTAAATGTGCCACGAAATCTTGATTTCAAGCACTTGATCTATTGCTATCAAACTTTTCTGAAAGCACTGTGTCTGACCTGACCTGACCTGACAATTTCGAAAAATGCCACAAGAACATAACCATCTTATTAAAGGGGATTTTAAGTTATTTAGTTCAATTCTGATATTATTTTTAATTAAGAGCTAACTTACATATCTTTAAAAAAGGTAAATTATGATCTTTTACAAATTATCGAAAACGGCTGTAATAACTTTAATTGAATTATCGGCGTTCCACAATGCTCAAACCTGAAACAATTTAAAGTAGATATAGTGGTTTGCCACCAGGTGATTTTTGTTTTTTATTCTTGAAAGATTTTTAAGTTTAATTTATTTTTGGCATGGATGAAAACATACTACGTTCCCGAATTTTTGGGACACTTATTTAAGGTTAATCCAGTTGTGCAGCACTTGGTACCTGTTTATAAAAGATATGCGTAAGAGGCTTTGAAACAAATGAATGCCGCCAGCCCATTTGTTTTAGAAGTGATTAAGTTTGTTAATTTTACAATTAGTTACATTTACCAACATTTAATTTTTCTCTGGTCAACATAAAGTTTCCCTGAAAATTTATTGATTGTTGTTGCCCTTACTTGGTAAAACTGTTCCATATTACATACAGACTTGGAGACTACAACAGATCTTTATTTGTAGTTGTCATGATTTCGTATTCGTTCAATTTTCTTCTGTGATGATGCTGTCAAGCAGCGAAACCGACCACAGAAACGTTGAAGAACATTT
This sequence comes from Tillus elongatus, assembly GCA_964006375.1. Taxonomy (NCBI): domain Eukaryota; kingdom Metazoa; phylum Arthropoda; class Insecta; order Coleoptera; family Cleridae; genus Tillus; species Tillus elongatus. The sequence continues at coordinate 23,480,590 of OZ023265.1, read as the reverse complement.
ATGCCATACGGGCCACTGGCTCCAGTTAGCTTACGCGCTGGCTACTTTCTTCATTTACAGAAAATAATAATAATAGCGAAGCCAGAGAAGTAGTCTCCAGGTGTGTATTGAAGTTTCCCTGATTTTTGGCAGCATTTTGCTGAATTTCTCTGACTTCCTGGCCATTTTTCAACAATATTGAAATTCCCTGACTTCCCCTGTTTTCACAGTTTCCCAGACAAGTGGGCACCATGAGCTAAGCCAATCAAACCAGTTTTTCAGAATAATTCATCATCTGATGACCCTAACTTAATTAGTAAAACGGTCGTCAGCTTTTTTTAAATGTGTTGTGGTGATCTGGTTTCTTCAAGTGTACTTATCAGTTTTTGCGGAAAAAAAAACAACTTTTTCCCAAAACAAATTTGTATTTCCCGAACCTAATTTTTTTTCGTGATTTGATGTGTTTTTATAAAAATTCGCTTCCATACCGCACTTTTTCAACTTTGTGTCCTGCAGAAAATTGTTATGATTCAGAATATGTCCCATACATTTCGGCTATTTTATTCCCAAGACGGTAGATACCAAAAAATTAAATAAAATAATATAGCATCTATTTACACTGCGGAGGCATATGCCTTGTATGAAGCACTTCAATGGTCAATTGAAAACAAAATTAAACATACGCTAATTTTATCAGATTCCAAATCAGTTCTGCTTTCACTTAAAAATTACACCAAACATGGCAAAAATCCAGTAATATGTGACATTATCAGTCTGTATCAGTCGATAGAGGATGGTAGTAATCGAGTCATATTTATGTGGATAAAAGGGCACACGGGACTAGCAGGCAACGAAATAGCTGACAAACTAGCTAAATAATCTATTGAAAGTCCAAACAAAATAATAAACTGGATTACTGCTGACGATGTAAATCAAAAATTTAAATTTGAAATAAGGGAAACGTGGGAACGTGCTTGACATGAGTTTGTTAACAAAAAAACTAATCGACATACACTTATTCATCCAATGTTGCCTAAAAAAATTCCACATACTGACGAATTTATTATGCCAAGGTACTATACTACTATAATTACCAGAATGAAGCTGAATCACGGCTGCTTTCCACAACACCTACATAAAATAGGCATTAGTAACAATTCTTATTGTACATGTGATAACAGTTACCTAGGAACTTTAGAACACCTCATGTTTCAGTGCAGTTTGTATAACCCGATACGTAAACAACTCTGGAAAGAACTCAAAGATACAGGAATAGAGTTTCCTGTGAACTTAGCAACACTTATTTGTACAAATAGCCTGAAAATCTATAATATACTTATCAAATTTATTCGGCATACAAAAATCGAAATTTAGTTTTGCTATTTCTCTATATGTGTATTTTAGTATTAGCCTTAGTTAAGAATAATATTAATATAAATTCAGTTTTCCTACTGTCTCACCCATTGTTTTTTATCCCATGTCATTAGCTGTCCAGTGTTGTTTGTTAAAAAAATGCCCTGAAGGACACCTGGGCGAGAAGCGAGTATTCTTTGTTTCTATCCTTAATAATAAGTAAGAACACAAACATTTATATTTTGACAAAATTGATATGTTAGAAGATAAATATTGCTTATGCTATAGCCATTTAGAAATAGTCATACTCTGTAAGAGCTTACACATAAAGGTACGTCTATCGCTTTAACCCTCCCTATTGCTGTAAGTATTGATATCCATGCTGAAATTATAAATATATTAGAAGGAAAATCGCTTTTTATAACAATGTATAGATATAACAATGGTACAAATTTACTGCAGAGTTTTGTGGCCAATGGACGTAATGTCCGAAGCCAATTACTTCCACACACACACATTTCGGCTACCTCCCCCAATGTGTTTTGATAAGCATCTTTCTTCTCACACCTCTTACAGCACACCTTTATTCGGCTTTCTACCGATGTACCGCGTCTTTGTCCACATTTCAAAATCCTATATTCTCTTCATGTCTGCTCAGTCAAAGTACAGCTTTCCACCCCATACATAATAACACCCTATAAAATGTATGGAGCAGAAAGTATAGTATCCATTCTTAACATTGTCTTTATTGGGGCTGTTGTGAAAACATAGTTCCTAGCCAAAGACGAAAGGTCGCTACATGTTACAGCTCACAATCTCCACATATCAATTATTGGATTATCTGTTCGTATGAATGTAAGGAGGGTTATATGGGGAGAAGCGAAGTTCTAATTCACCTGCTGATTTTCGAGAGTGTGGAGGTTGTAGATGTTCTTTTGAGAGTGTAGAAGGATACCACGGCCTCAAGCCTTCGGACGGGAATGCAGGGGCTTCGGTCTCAAGATCGTGAACTGTCTCTTCTGGTAGGCTATTTTGTGAATATCTCAGAGCCAAATATGTCAATCTGTCTCCAAGAAAGGGGCTGTAAGGTTGATTAACAATAATACAGGTTTTTATCACTCAAAAACAAGAAATTGAAAATAAATTAGCCCATTTAACCACCGCGAAAATTACAATCGTCAAATAATAACTGTGTACATAACTTTTAAATGCGTTTACGTACAAATGACTAATATTCTTGATAAAAGAAGTCTATAAAAGTCAATTAAGTTTGAAGATGCTAATCAATCAAGCGCGTCTTGACCGTTAGAATAAGCCTAATATGTGAACATCACATAGTTGTTCAACAAAAGGCCGTAACTATGTACCAATTATGGTAATAATGGTTTGTACCGGTGTCTTGGAGTAGATGAGTGTAACTTGGGCGCCAAGCTGAGCCACAGGCAGTCCTAGACCCCGCGAACAAGATAGGTAAGTATCTTCAAGAGTGGATAGTTGTCTTCAGTTACCGTACACTAGTCCAGTTGCTAGCAAGAAGTGGTAAGCGATAGGTCGATGTCTTCAGCGTACAGTGCAACGTGCAAGTTTTCTTGTAAAGTAAAGCCGGGAACACAAAAACTTTAAAGTGTATATTGACCTTTAGTTTATGAAGTTTGTTGTGTAAACAAGGGAGTGATTCTGTTAAGATGAGGTAAAGAAAAACATATTTTCCTTTTTTTGTTGTATGAAATTACTATAAGAAATGATTCCGGTCATAAGCATAGTTTAACTTTTGGAAAAGGCGCCTCTTGAAAAAATTCTCCGGCCACGTAGATATTTTTAAATTCTAACATAGTGACTTCCATTTTTGACCTACACAAAAACAATCTATAGATATCACCTATGTGTTATAAAAACAAATAGACATGTTTTCATTATCATTTACAAATATGACCACCGTTTCGGCGTCAGGATAGACCTTAAAAGGCTCTCATGACCTGACCTGACCGACGCCACGACTAAATTGCCACTGGTCAGCTGATACCGTCATCTCTTCCCATCGTTAATCTAATCTACAATATAACCTCTTTGGTAAATTTGCAGCTGAGCTCACGGAGGCTTTTCAAAAACATCATAAACCACAAAAGACATTTCCTGCAAACAACCCCCAAGAAAGTTAGGGACCAGGAGTGAATAGGGGTGCTGGGCGGGGAAGAATATAAAAAGGAAGTATAAACCAAACATGCAGAAAAACAGCCTAGCCGGAGCTACATAAGCTGCCTTTATCCCATTTTGCAGATATATCTCCTTAAAATTCTGTCACCCCGGAAAGAACCCTTATTCGCCACAGATCCCGTAACTTTCTTGGGGGTTGTTCCCAAGAAATTTTTCTTGTAGTTTATGCATTGAGAGTGGTTGCATGCATGCAGAAGGGGTAAAAGAAAACCCCAGAACGAAACCGCCACAGCACCCCTATTCACTCATTGTCTCGTAACCTTCTTGTTGGTTGATTGCAAGCAATTTTTCTTGTGGTTTATGAATCCACGGCAGGTTCTAAGCACGTTTATAAAAAAAATGTTCCAAAAGTCCTCAGCGAGCTCATGTGCAAATTTACCACCTTTTTTATTAATTGTTGTTGCCCTTACTTAGTGAAACCGTTCCATATTCAATAGAGATGCAGACTTCTTCTCTAGCTCCACAAATGCTTGTTTTCTTCTCTACAACCGGTTTCGCCTTTAACTACATCCCTTATACAAGCGGTATATAAAATAATGCGCGAAATAAATTAGGGGTGACAGCTGATTGAACAATAAAACCTCATATGAGTGTATGCTTTAAACAAACGTGTCAATTTTTGATCTACATGTGCTATAGTTAAAAAAAACTTGATTTTATAACAACAAAAAAAGCGTAGATATCTTTGTTGAATTTGGTACACACCTTTTACGAATTGGGAGAATGTAGAACGATTGTTACAATTTCTACCAGTGCCGTAACTATGGAATTTGCACAAAATATTCCTGAAAAAAAAAAGTAGACCACTGCTTTTTCTTGAAACAAAAAATATGTTTTATTCACATTCATTTCTGATAAAACTTTGTATCTGCTTTCGTCCAAGGCAAGATTTTCGCAAAAAAATTAAAATCATATGTTCAGGCACACGGTGGTTTTGAGCAGAGTGTTGGATTTAGAGAGGAGCTAAATTTACAGAAAAAGCCTGTTGACAGTTAAAATTTCTTTGATGGATAAAATACAGGAAACAACATTAAATCATCAAAGTTGTTGAAAATAATCACCTCCCACTATGATACAAGACTACCAGTTCCGCTTCGTTGACTCAAATGCGTTTGAACATCCAAGGGGTGGCTCTGATAATTTCCTACGATGCGGTTATTTGATTGCGCTGGTCTTCGACATCTAGAGCAGATAGTATAAACTAAAATCTTAAAGTAGCCCCAAATGCACAGATCCAAAGAAATCAAATCTGGGGAGCTGAGAGGCCAAAATTGGCGCCCTCCTCGTCATGTATACAACGTCCAAGTGCTGGGGAGTGGCTATGCTAAAATGTGCAGGAGCACCGTCATGCAAAAACCAAACTCTTCGTCTTAATTGAATCGGAACATCTTCAAGTAATTCTGGAGGCACTTCATTCAGAAAATAACAATATGAGTCAATATTCAGCGTTAATAGTGAAAATACAAAGCCGGTGATCGCGTGAACCTGTATTAGACAAGCTAAGTACAATTCGGAGAAGCCAATTCATCACAATACCGTTTTTAGACCTGACAATCGATGAATTCATCCTTCTGATGACGCAAACTTTGTTGGCGAAATGATAGTCAGGTCTAAACACTGTATTGACACGAATTGGGTTCCCCAAATTGTACTTATCGGTGCATGTCACAGGTTCCAATCTTCACTCATTAGAGAAGTAAAGAAATCCTGCTCACTGATAAAAGGAATAACAACAACAAAATTATCGTAGTGAGGTCTAACTTCTTCCTTGAGTTGCCCACTAGTCATAGCCGTGTGTATGGTTAAACAACAAATTAACAACAAAATAAAGTTGGTCTCGTTTAAAAATTGTTAAATATATATATATATATATATATATATATATATATATATATATATATATATATATATATATATATATATATATATATATATATATATACATATATATATATATATATATATATATATATATATATATATATATATATATATATATATATATATATATCATTAGAAACACGTACCGGTTTCGCCCTTATCAGCGCTCGTCAATGTGCTACACGAATGACAATCAAAACAAATTCAAAGTAACTTGGCGAAAGGTAGCCAGGCTCAGGGAAGAAAATAAAGTATTTTTTTGTAAATAAAGCTTATTAAAAACCTATTCATTTTAACCACAGTTATCTATCCTTACCAATTCGATGTGGTCTTTTAAACGATGTACGATACCTACAAGGATATAATTAAATCACGAAAATAATTATGAAGTCAGAAGAAATTCGCGTACAATTCATAATAATGAAGCAATTGTTACCTTGGCATATGCAAACACTTTTTTAAACGGGATTATATAATATATATTCGTATATATATATATATATATATATATATATATATATATATATATATATATATATATATATATATATATATATATATATATATATATATATATATATATAATTATGAAGTAATAGATGCCTATAAGTACAAATGCGATTTTGAATACAAAAAAGTCGCAAAACAGCAAGTGCGTCGTGGTACGGAATTGAGAATTTCAATTTTTTTCTGCAAACCTCCAACCCGAAGGAGATGACAAATCACCCCATCCACGAACTGACCATATCCGACGTTGCTTAACTCCAATTAAGTAACGTCGATACGCATCCGATTTGCGTCATCGAGCAGCCACTCGTATTTTCATTTCACAAGTGGTCAAAGATATTAAAGTCTATTAATTGAAAGTTTCATCTGACATTTTCCAAAACAATTTGTGGGTTATTTATAAAAAAAAAGTTTAGGAACCTAACGGACTTGCTCCATCCGCACTTTTACTGCTAGTTATAATGGTATATACGGTTGGTCCGTTTATCGATTCATTGACCGGAGATATTTTTTTTCAAATTTATGTTCTTTAATAAAAAATATAAAACGTTAATATCAAAAACTATAATTTAAGCTGCTGCTAAAATATCACAGAAGGGGTTTATTTCAAATGAATTTTCTGGAAATATTTTAACCAAATCAAGAACAATATCTGTTGAAATAGATGTTGTCCAGAACAGGCATCAGTTTCAGAATATTTGTATAAAATTCACCAGTTTTGACGTTTTAAAAGAAAAACTCTAAGATTTTCAAAGTATTTTTTGTTTGTTTGTTAGTTTATGAGCTTTTCGCTTCTGGACTTAATCTTAGTCTGTAATATTACATATATTTTGTTAACCGCATGCGATATTTTGGTCTTGTACACTATTTTTAACGTTAACTGCGACAAAAGTTTGTTTTCTTTAAATGCTTATAACTTTTTTTCTTTTATCTTAATAAACTGTACTAGTAAACTAATGTTACATTTGGTTCCCTTCAAAATTTGTACTTTTGGCAGAAATTTGGATTATTAAGAAAATACTGGTAGACGAAAATTTCTATGGAAGAGTTCTAGATGTGGGTATGTTAATTTATTACAGTATGTACTGAAAAAGTGAAAGGGGAACCCTGGTATCGAACCCAGTACCCTTCGGTCTCGAGGCACAAGTTCTTACCTCTAGACCACCGAGGCTCTACCCTTTGGACCAACAAAAAAAAACTACTATGAAAAACAATAAGGAAATATAATCCAAAATGCAACTTGAAATTCAATTGGCTCTTAATCCATAGCAGCTAACACCTACGAAATTTAACTCTTTATGTAACTAATAAGATAGGTAATATGTGAAGACTTCTACGACAGTTATCTCCTACCACTGTTGATTGTTTGTATTACGTGAAAGAAATCAACAAATACTCAATTTACATGACCATGAATATATGAGACAATACAAATGAAGCTATAAAGTCGAAACATTATAACTTTTATTTTTCTCATTATATAACTGTCTTCTAATAACTACTTCACCTGTCTTAGAATGATTATGCTATTTTTATCACTATTGACGCATAAATAACCGGAAAAGAATTTTCATTCATAAGCATACAATGTGTAGTTATCATTAAAACTGCGTATTATCATTATAAAACTCTTTTCTTTACACGGAGTAATAGAAGAAAGACTAGGATGAACGAGGAAAAGAGAAACTGCTTTTAGATTTAATAGATCTATTCTGAAATGTCAAGGTAGAAGTTGCACATGATTTCATGTTATACCAACATCCTGTATATTCTAAATGCGCATAATTTTATAGACATACGTTTAGTAACCATATTCTCTACATAATACTAGAGCATATAAATCATTAATAACATATAACATTTTATATGGACTATATAGAATCTATGTAAATTATGTTTCGTAAAAAGTTATACAAACTAATTTGACCATTTTTTTTTTCATTAGCGTCTGTCCATTTCCACGACTATTTTTATAGCAGAGCTTAAAATGACACACACACATATATATATATATATATATATATATATATATATATATATATATATATATATATATATATATATATATATATATATATATAGGCTGGCGCATTGAAAACGAAACAGACGGATTTGCGCCAAGAGATTTTTTTTAAGAAACACTGAAACACGTCAATTTTAATATTGAGGGGGACATGTTTTGACATAAAACTCAACTTTGTCACATCAACCCCTTAAGGGTGGTGATAACCCTTATATTTTAAATAGGGAACATGGGTCGAGTGTTATATCATTTAAAAGCTCTTTCTTTTCTGAATTCAGCACACTAATTTTTTTTGGAAGTTTTATCAACTCGTTTAAAAATTATTCACAGCTGGAGTTGCAATAACGTATTTCATTCATTGTGATAAGAAATACACTGATTAGTCAATTTTTCGTAAAAAAAAACTAAAAAACAACACCAAACGTTCAAAAATGTTTATTCAGTTGAGTAAGTGTTCAAATTGGTGACCACCAGCTTCCATACAAAAGTACAAATATTGTTCAAAACGAGCTCTGGCATTCTGGAGCATTCGTGGAGTTATTGGACGGTATTCTTCAACAATGCGTCGTCGTAATTCTTCCCAAGACTCCGGTTCTGTTGCGTAAATTCTACTCTTTAAATGGCCCCATAGAAAGAAGTCTAAAGGAGTTAAATCCGGTGATCTAGGGGGCCACTCAATAGCACCTATACGCCCAATCCATTGTCCTGGAAACTCTCTGTCCAAGAACTATCTAACACGCTGTGAAAAATGCGGAGCAGCTCCATCTTGTTGAAACACTAATTGATTTTCTTAATAGCGATCATCATTTTCAACAATGTCAATTAGTAGAGGGTAAACGATATCTTCTAGTAAGTCCAAATACGTTTCGCCACTCAAATTGCCATTAAGAAAAATTGGTACGATTAAACGGTCTCCGAAAATGCCAGTCCAGACATTCAATTTCTGTGGAGTTTGAGTGTGGACTTCGTGAAAATTTATTGGATTATTATCTTCCGAATAACGACAATTATGACGATTGACTGTAGAGTTGAATAAAAACGTACACTCGTCTGAAAAACAGATATTGAACAGAAAGTTACCGTTTACAGCTATTTGTGCAGTCATAACTTCAGAAAACTCCAGCCGCCGATCAAAATTATCTTCATTCAGTTGTTGTACAAGATGAATTTTATACGGGTGAAATTTATGATGCTTCAATATTCGCTGAATAGTTGTTCTTTTGATGTTTGAAACAGTGGCCAATTTTCTCGTGCTCAAAGTTGGGTCTGCAGCAATTTGTCGTAAAACTTCAATCTCAGTAGTCTCATTTCTAACCGAAAATTCACGTTCAGGATCCCGTTTTTTGTTGGCTACTGAACCACTTTGTCGAAACTTTGCAACTAACTCCAAAATGTATTTTCTGTTAACATGTCTGTTCGGATGTCGTTCATTAAACAAATTTGCGGTACGGTTGGCACAGTCATCGTTTTTGAAAAAAAGTCATTATTTCAACTCTTTCTTCTACAGAATACACCATTGTGAAATTAATTTTCGGTAGTACTATCAAGTGTCAAACCGACCGATAAACTGAAGTAATAAACCGCATTTCTCTCATTCCGATAAGAAATGTTCTGATAGTCAATTTTTTGTTTACAAACCAACAAAACATTGACTATCACCACATTTCTTATCGGAATGAGTGAAATGCGTTTTGCATCTTAAACTGTGAATAATTTTTAAACGAGTTGATAAAACTTCCTAAAAAATAGTGTGCGGAATTCAGAAGAGAAAGAGCTTTCAAATGGTGTAACACTCGACCCATGTTCCCTATTTAAAATATAAGGGTTGTTATCACCACCCTTAAGGGGTTGATGTGACAAAGTTGAGTTTTATGTCAAAACATGCCACCCTCAATATTAAAATCAACGTGTTTCAGCGTTTCTTAAAAAAATATTCTGGACGCCAATCAGTCTGTTTCGTTTTCAATGCGCCACCCTATATAATTCGAAAACTCACAAGTTCAAAACATTTTTGTTCTGTTTCGCATGTGACGCAGAACTCTTATTTTTATTTGATTTGCAAAAGTGGGAGTCTCCTAATTCTAAATTGACCACTTACAAACAAAATGTTTGTAAGTGGTGAAATCGTTTTACTTTTAATTACCAAAAAAATAACGAGCTTTTTATTTCGACATGTATGATACACCGTTTGTTGGAAAAGGCCTGAACCAATCGACATATACAGTGTGACCCAAATTGTTTATGCATGCGGTACCTCAGAAACTATAAGAGATAGAGAAACGCTAAAATGGGGAAAGTTGTGGACAATTTTATTACCAATTCAAAGCTGCTTATCCGACTCCCCTAACTTTTTTGGTTTTCAGAATTTTTGGAAAATAAGAAAAAAAGCATTTCTTCACAGTGCTATAACTTTTTTATTTGTAAACATTTTTGAATTCTGTTAAAACATCTTCACAGCAATTTTTAACGTAGAATTCAATCATCTACTCAGATTTCATGTTTACTGTTAAATAATCGCTAGGCGATTGTCACCTTTTTTTATATAGACGCCATATTGGATTTTGACAGTCTAAAAAAGACCAAAATTTTTGCTTTTCAATGATGTAACACACATAACAAAAGAATGGTTAGAAATTTGAAAAAAAAACGAGATTTAAGATTTATTAATACATACATATGGCGACGTCGCAATCTGTAAATTAAAAAAAAAGGAATAACATGAACTTTAAAACATTGCACGCTAGCTTTTCAACGAAAAGTGGACAGAATATTAATTATAAAAACAAACAATAGAAGCAACAACACATCGAACACCGAATAACATTATACAACAGATAAATAAACGTTAAACGCAACAATAAATAAAAAAACAGCATACTATTAAGAAACAAATAACAAAGTTGGCGGCTTGAGAAAAGCAAAGAAAAATAACAAGTACCACTTTTAAAGTTCAAAATCTCTGCCATTTTTGTCAATACATTTCTGACATTTTTTTATAACTGAATTGGTAACCCGTTCTAAAGTATGTCGATTATTATTATTATTATTATTATTATTATTATTATTATTATTATTATTATTATTATTATTATTATTATTATTATTATTATTATTATTATTATTATTATTATTATTATTATTATTATTATTATTATTATTATTATTATTATTATAAATGTATTTGCCACACATCAGTGATTTATATCTGGACTTTAAATGGTCTAATGTCAACAGTTGATATTCCTTATTAGCTACATAATTACATAAATATATATAATTCACCTGTAACTTAATTAAATTAATATTTTAGGTAATAGTTTACAGGAAATAAGTAAAAGCAGAAGTGAGTTGATTGATAGCATATGTATAATTTTGCCACAAATTAGATCCCTTCAGGAGATATATTGAAGTGAATTATATGATATAACGATCCATAATCAAGTAAACTTTGTTAATTAAATCTTTACTTTTAAAGCGATGATATAATTTTAATTTCTAACGTTTAAGTCCGTGTGCTAATTGCTTATAGACCTAAAATTTTCACAATATCAGCAAATATTGATTTTTTTTTTGTTCCCTCAGGGCTCGTCCGCGGCCTTGCCGCCCCGATAGCACTGCAACCTTTGGTTGATTGTGCATACCCTCAGTCTTAATCCACCCATTCCAAAATCACTGTGCTTTGAACTAGTCTGCACAGCAATTGGTAGGGTGAAGTTTTATATTGCTCTGTCTCCGGTCTAGACTGACTGTAGATCAGTTGTCTTTTGCAGTCCAGAGCTTTACACTCGCACAAGATGTGCTAGGCTGATTCCTCCCCCTCGCCGCAGTCTGCATGCGAGGTCCCCTTCGAATCGCCCCATTTTATGCAGGTGTTTCTTGGCGGCCATGTGTCCCGTCAAGAGACCTGTTGTGTTTCTGAGCTGTCCTCTGCTAAGATTTAGCAGCTCCACAGCTCTCTTTGAACTGGGTCCGTCAATTATTGACTTGCCATGTCTGAGCCCTGGACAGTCCGCCCGGTACACCTTGTGTTGGTTTCTGACCCAGGACTTAATGGCTCCCCTGTCAGTGCTCTTTGACACGCCCAGAGCCGGTTCTGGTCCCATAAATGGTTCTCCTGACCCTCTCTTCGCGAGACTGTCAGCTTCTTCATTGCCTTTGACCCCCGAGTGACCCGGCACCCAGAGCCAGGTCGCTCGTCTCGTCTCGGAACTCACTCACCAGCCAGCAATTTATCAGTGGGCAACTTAGTGCCTTAAGGGCTGCCTGGCTGTCTGTGGCTATGAGGATCCGCTTGTTGGTGTAGCCCCTCCTCTTGTTCTCCCGCACACAGTGCAGGATGGCGTACATCTCGGCCTGAAACGCCGTTGCATGGGCTCCGAGGGAAATACTATGACTTACCCTCGGTCCTTCCGAGTAAACACCTGCCCCAGCCCGACGCTCCCCGCCGGATCCGTCCGTGAACCAGACGAGCGTGTCCCGTGGTATGCCCGGCGTCTCCTCCCGCCATGCCTCGCGGTCGGAGATTTCCACTGTAAAGTTGTTTTCCCTGTACATTCGCGGGCTCGCGAAGTCTGACCTCATTTCAAGCATGGGCTCCTTCACGATCTCCTGAATTTTGCAGTGGCCCCTGAAGCCTGGGTTGATCTTCAGTCTAGCATTGCAGGCTAGTATGTATAGTCCTAGCCTGGCCTCCCCCATAATAACTAAGTGTAGGGGGGGGGGGATCTAGCAACACCTCCATGGCGGCTGTTGGGGTTGAAGACATGGCCCCTGTGATGTCTAGGCAAGCCATCCTTTGGATCTTGCCTAGTTTTTGTTTGGCACTGGATTGTGTCACCTTAGGCCACCAGACCAGTCCCGCATATGTTAACGATGGTCTGACCACCCTTATGTACAGCCAGTGGTCCATACTAGGTCTTAGTCTCCACGTTTTTCCATATAGCCGCCTAGTGACGGCTAAGGTCATGACTACCTTACGCAGTATTTTTCCAATGTGACCATTCCAGGTTAGCTTAGAGTCCAATACGACCCCAAGATATTTTACCTCCCTGGACATTGAAACGCTCCTACCGTATAGAGTGAGAGTTCTGTGGCTGTCGCACTTCCTCCTCCTCGTAAACGGCACGACGGTTACTTTCTCGGGGCTCACCCCGAGCCCTTGATCAACCGTCCACCCTTCCACCACTTTCAGTGCAGTCTGCATGCGCTCCCACACTGCCTGTGTGACCTTTCCTCGGACTATGATGACAATGTCGTCCGCATAGCCCTGTACCTCATACCACCCTTCCGAGAGCCTCCCCAGCAGGCCGTCCACGACTAGGCGCAAATATTGATTTACCGGATAACCCATTCAAAAATAAATACTTAATAGTAATAATAATAATAATAATTAATAACAGACGGAATCTATTTTATATATATATATATATATATATATATATATATATATATATATATATATATATATAAATACAACCTCTTAGCAGACCTGTTGTGGGGGCTATCATTATACCCCAGCCTCTATACACTAGTTGATGGTGGGTTATTAATCATTTCGACTGTTTATGCCGCTCAACATTGTCATGTTTTTGACACTAAAGGTTATTATCGGAATCGCACTTTTACGTTCTAAAATTATCTGTCTGTTTGCCCACGCTTTATTATGTCTATTACAATATTTCTAATACAATTTCCATCTGAGTGGTTTAGGATTGTGTTATCGATAATAAGATTACAGTGTTAGGTTTATAAGCATTGTAGGAATCTAATGTCATTATACCGGACAAAATAAGAAGTGTCTAACAGAAATACATACCATTGTTATTCCGTGAGAATTTGATTATTCTTTAAGTATAGAATGACGGTTTCGTGAATGTATTTTTATAGCAGTGAATTATGCATTCCGACAGGTTCAAGTAGCCTGAGACACAAACGGTACTGATTAGGCGTCATTTAGCGCTCAAATTGTACAATAACTGAAGTAAAAGCAAAATAACATTTCTCAAATTCTCGAAACGTCGATTTTATTTGATAAAAATACAGAATTTTGCATGAAGTTTGTTTTAAAGTAACTAGGTCATCAACTTTTTTTAATGGCGAACCGACAGTTTAAAATTTACATAATTTTTCGAGTAAATGACAAGTGAATGTAAATTTTATTCTCAAGAAAAAAATAAACAAAAAGTTCGGGACGCAGCAAGTGCGTTATGGTAGTGAATTTTTATTAAATGCTTCAAACTTGAATAACTCAATTCTCTATAAACTTAGAAAGTTTAATTTTGGTATGTGGTAAGGTATTTCCTAAGGCAAGATAGCCACCAAATTTCATTAAAATAACTTTGTAATATTCGGAGAAAAAAATGTTTTTCGAAACAAAATTCAAAATTTTAATAACTCAATTTTATATAAACTTAGAAAGTTGAATTTTGGTACTTAGTCTCTCCAAAGGCAACATACATAGTAAATATCATTAAAATAGCTTTGTAATTTTCTGAGAAAAATTTTTTTAAAATAAAAATTCACTAAAACTCAATATCCAAGCAAATACAACTGTTAAATTAGATGTACAATCAGTGGAAAGTTAGAAGATGATAAAATCGATGTAGAAATGGAAATGAAGTTGGAACTGAAGAAAAGAAGAATGTCAAAGAAAAAAATTATGCCTGAAGAAAAATCAAAGGACGAACATCTTGAAGTGTCAAGTGCTCTAAACTATAAAGTCGTTTTTTTTTTCGATGTTTTAGACTGTGCCAGGGCAAGCCTTGAGGGAAGATTTGGTCCAAACAAAGAAATCTTACGAGATTGTTCCCGGTTAGACCCAAAAAAATTTAGTGCCATTTTGAAGCTTGATAAATTTCCTACAGAAGCCCTTTCAAGCGTCTCTAAACTTTGTAAAGTGGATAGAAGTTGGTTACTTATAGAACTAAAACAGTTTGCAGCTCAGTACAGTAATTTTATAATGGCTAAACAAACTGACGATGAAAGAAAACTATACAAACAAATCGAAGATGAAGGAAACATAAACAGTAAAGATGCAGAGTTCGTTTTATGATCTGGAGAAAAAAAAAAAGAAAAATGAAATCGTTATGTTTACTGCTCCCACAAAAAACGATGTTTTCAGTGTTTATAGAACCTCGGTGGTTCAGGGGTAAGAACGTGTACCTCTGAACCGAAGGGTACCGGCTTCGATCCCAGGGTTCTCCTTTCGCTTTTTTTAGTACAAACTGCAACATTAACATCAACCGAGGTTCTGGTATTGATATTTGAGCAAGTTAAATATCTGCACGTTCCGCCCTTCGGAGGGGGCGTAAAGCCGTCGGTCCCGTGTCCAGGCGATGTTGGGCACGTTAAATATCCCTACCCTCCTTACAGAAAGGTAGGGGTTCGGCAAAATTTCCAGGATAGTGAGTTGAAAATGCTCCCTGGCGTCGGTGAGTGGCCATAGTCGCGGAAATACGCCGACGTTAAAGAAACAAAACACGCAGTGTTTATGATGTGCATTTTCCGTTCTTTTTGAACTCACACAATCTGAACTCTTTACACATCTGTATGTAGCTTATAAATTTGCACTTACCATACCCTGTACACAGGTCACCTGCGAAAGAATATTTTATAAACTTAAAATGGTTAAAAATCGACTTAGGTCGACTTTAAACCAAGATCTTTTGTCCAACCTATTCATGAACGTATAGGGAGACTCATTTCACAGTTTTTTCCCTTAGGTCTCGCCCGCGTCTTTGCCGCCACGATAGCACCGAAGGCTTTGGCTTATTGTACATGCCCTTTGTCTTTTCTACCCCACCCATTCCAAAATCACTGTGCCTTGAACTACTCTGCACAGCAATTGGTAGGCTAAAGTATTATATTGCTCTGTCGCCAGTCTAGACTGTCCGTAGATCAGTTGTCTTTTGCGGTCCAGAGCTTTACACTCGCACAAGATGTTCTGGCCTGATTCCTCCCCCTTGCCGCAGAGTCTGCATGCCAGGTCCCCCATGAATCGCCCCATTTTATGCAGGTGTTTCTTGACAGCCATGTGTCCCGTCAAGAGTTCTGTTATGTTCCTGAGCTGTCGTCTGCTAAGATTTAGCAGCCTCACAGCTCTCTTCGAACTGGGATCCCACGTCTGAGCCTTGAACAATCTGCCCAGCATGTCTTGGACTCTGGACTTGATGGTTCCCCTGGCCATGCCTCTCGATACGCCCAAGACCGGTTCTGCTTCCATAAATGGTTCTGCTGATCCTCTCTTCGCGAGACTGGCAGCTTCTTCATTGCTTATGACCCGGCACCCAGCTGAGGGTGACCTGATTCTGCCCAGCCAGGCCACTCGTAACATCTATGCATTCCTTAACTAGCCTGGAATTTACCCGTGGGCTACTTAGGGCCTTAAGGGCTGCCTGGCTGTCTATTTCACAGATTGGATTGATCTTTAGATCAAACTATAGATGAAGTAGCCAGAACCAGTAAAGAACTTACCAGAAAGCTGTTGGGTTGATTAAAATCAACTATTTTCAAAGATTTTCAGATCACTAGTAGAGGTAACTACAGCTATGCTAATGTCATATTTTCTCTAAGTATTTTATTATTTTACTAACAAATAATTCCATATAATACTGAAATATAAGACAACACTGTTTCTTTTATGGATATATATGTTCTTTAATAATAAATAGACGTTTCTTCAGTAAGTGTTCTTAGTTTACTCATCGACTTTTTCCTTTCTCATTGTACTCCATATTTTATTCTTGATTTATTCAATTTCTATCTAACAGATATAGTGAAAATAGTCTGAAATTTCGTTTTGATAAACAGTTAGTCAAGCAAAACCTTAAACCATTGTTTTTTCACATAACAATGTAGCTTCAGTTTAATAGTTGATAAGTCCCGAAATAGAGCAAAATACGGTTTCCAGGCACATAATTTTCCAAAATGTTGTGCCCGGACACTGCGTCCCTTGGGGGGTATTCTATACTCCCCAGACGTCCCGGTAGGGGCCCTATTTCAGTACCTAGCCGATGGCCTCAGAAGGCGCCAGTCCGGTCCTGTCGACAGGCCCCGTTCCATAAACATTATTTGTCACCTGCAAGAATATTTATATGCTTTCTCTGTTATGTACTTTATTCCATGTTATGCAATATGTGTAAAATAAAAGCAAACATAGCAAATGAATATCAGTTTAATAGACATCTTGGGAGCACTGTGTCATGCTTCACATGTGCGTGAAGAATCTGAAGAAGAACAGGTTCATCTGTAGGTATCTATTGATTCAATGATCATTTCAACTGTAATTGTTACGGTACAAGAACATCACCTTTTCGTCTCCCGTATTCAAGAAAACTCATCGAAACTGCATGTCGAACTGTAATAGGTTATATTGCCAATAGGTTTTATTGAGGTGAATTCTATCCGTAACTGTCTGCCTAACAGGACATCTCGATGAGGATGACAGATATAAATGAGACTTCTATTAAAGCTAAGATAAAGTTGTTTAATAATAGTGTCAGGGTCTCACAAATGAATTTGTTCTTACAATAGTAAGCGCTAATTGAAAACTAATTAATTTAGAAAATATTTATATAAAATAATATAATAATAATAAATTTATATAAACTTATATAAAACAGTATACTCTAAACTGTATCCAATTAATGCAGGAGCCCCTCAAAGTTCAGCTTTAGCCCCTACTTTGTTTCTTCTCCACATCAAAGACCTCCTCTCTAGCACATCCAACCCAGTTCCCAGTTACGCGGAAGACAGCACCCTCCACTCAAATATACAACATTCTAAGCCTGTTTCTTCAGCCCAATTAGAAGAGGACGCAGACTCACGGAGGGTTCTGCCTCTGTGGATCTCCAAAAAATATTACACTGGGGAAGTAGAAATCTTGTACAATTCAACTCCACCAAATCTCAGTCTTGCTTTCTATCTCACAAGAGACACCAGCCCTAGACCCATCACAATGAACAACCAAGTTATTCAAAGTAATGAGCCCTTTTCACTTGTTGGCATTTCTGTGGATCGAAATCTCAATTGGCACCAACATGTCACATTAATTGCAGAAGCGGCTGCTAAGAAATTAGGTTTCCTCTTCCGGGCTCACAAATACTTTTCACCAGCTAATTTCTATACCTTGTATACTTCACAAATAAGGTGACTTCGAATACTGCTCCCACATCTGGGGTGCCGCTGCCGCTTCTACACTCGCTATCCTGGACTCCATTCAGAAGAAAGCTATACATCTCTCGGTGACCCTACCTTAAAAAATTCATAATGAGATCAAATGAGCGTGAACTAGGCCCCCTAGCGCAGATATCTGGGGGGCAGTATATATATATATATATATATATATATATATATATATATATATATATATATATATATATATATATATATATATATATATATCCGATAAAGGTTTTGCATTATCAGCGTGAATTCAAAGTTAACGTGTGGGCAGGAATTACTGACAGATTTATCATAAGTCCTGTCATCTTACCAGCTCGCTTAAATGGTTTAAAGTACCAAGAGCATTTAGTTAATTTGCAAAATTTATGTGATGAACTTCCAATAGCTGTTAAGCAAAATATGTGGTTCATGCACGACGTTGCATCATCATATTTCACGCTGAACGTCAGAAATCATTTAAATGACAAATTTTTGAATGGATGGATCCGCAGAGGAAACAATGCTCCTGTAAATTGGCCAACTCGCTCACCGGATTTGACTCCCATGGATTACTTTTTATGGGGAACACTTAAGCATTTGGTATATTCTAGGCCAATAAAAAAAAAGAAGAATTGTAGGTGCGAGTGCAAAATTCAGTAAACATTTTACAGTTAGATGCAGAGATGATGAATAGGGTGCAGTTCAATTTTCTCCGTATAATTAATCTTTGTGTAAACGAAAACGGGGGTCACTTTCAACATTTACTTAGAGTGTTATACAACAATTAATAATTTAATAAAAGTTTGCTGTTTTGGTTTGTTATTGATTTGTATCCTACTCCTCTTGGTCTTTGCCAGTGAAGTTTTAGTGTTGTTGGTCGATTGGTCCTTAAACATGATCCAATGTAAATTTTAAGTGTTGTTGGTCGGTTGGTCCTTAAACATGCTCCAAACTTCTTGGACCAGTCCTAAGCCAGGATAAAGTGTGTTGTCGTTCCTATCATGAATTTTAGAACGCAATGACACTTAAATTCGATTAACACAGAAACGGCCTCTCAAATCAAAATATACAAGGTATACCTTCTTTGAAGATCACATATCAGGTAATACAAATTTCTGATAAAAAATTTGATATACCGATGCAGAAAAAAGTGATTGAGCTTTAAATGTAGACAAAAGGATGCTGGTGGCGCCCTCTGCAAGGTACATCAAAACTATGACCAAACATGGATTGCTCATCCTGAAAAACCTCCAAGTACCAAAATTCAAATCCTGTTATTACTAAGATAGATAATTAAAATACGAGTTTCCACAAATAATAACTTATTGTGTTGTACAAAGAAGCCTTAGCTTGTGCTTGCAAAAGCACAATTTAAAAAGCATACATTTCAAAACTAATTTGTATCAAAAAGTATATAACTGTCACTTATAATTTTGCTTGTGCAGCTTCCATAAAACATCTCTGTGGTTTTCATAAGCACCTCTCCACACTCCTGACCATTAAAATTGTGTACAATAACAATATTCATTATTTAATCTCTAACTACTTAAGAATACAGTTTAAAATTCCGCACCATTCATTTTGACATTTTCGTTAACAATGTTAACATTTGCAATTGTATATATTACACCGATAACTCAAATAATTATGGGCCGATTTCGATCAAATTTTAAGGAAAGCAAAATATGGGAGTCATATTCTGACATAACAGCTTTCTGACAACTTTACCTGAAGGGCACATAATTGAAAAAAGGCCAATAGGTAGAACAAGATTCCGGAAAACCTGTCCCAATTGATGAACTGCGAAACTACAATGAAATGTAGTTGAAATGGAGGCAGGGGGTCATAGTTGCAACGTCAAGAGGACATCATCTATACATGGTGATGATGTTTTTAAACAAAGGCAGAAACCCCTTACATAGTGAGCGTAACGTTAAGGGGACATCATATTTACCCTGTGATGATCTTTTTAAGGAAAGGCAGTAAGAAACCCTAAACATAATGAGTGCTGATGCATAACAACAATGCCCTACCCAACACTGAAGAGTTTTAATTTGAACGCTATAGATTTAAAAATCGCTATTCTAAACCCGATGCTGGTTAATAGTCTTAAAGCTATATTTGTCCTCGATAATAATTCGGTCAGCAGATCAAAGGACAAACAAAAATCACCAATTTTCAGCAATGTGTTTGAAATTCTCTTGAGTGCTATTTCATAATTTATGCAATTCTGCTTAGAGCATTTAACTGTAGATAATATCTGTTATGCAAATTACGATATACCTTTACAATTTTAACACAATAATTATGGGCGATTCTATTTTCACTGAAGGTTCACACGCATCACACAAGGAGACGCTGTTAATTTTTTATGGTAAGAACATAACGTAACACCAACTCACACCCAAGCCTTTACTTTGTACACACTGATTTGACTAAAATTCAGCGACGTTCATTGTTTCCAGTTAGTGAATAGAATCCTTCTTTATAGTACATAATCTCCTTACAACTGTTCTAAATAATTATATAGATGTTTTCCCTCAGTTATCTTAGATGTTGTAACCAAAATATTAAGTCTTCCCCAACCTATTTTACCACTGGCTGTATCTTGTAAAATCAGGTGATTTTCTGCATTTTTAGAAAATTGAGTTACTCAAATTTTGACTTTTCTTTTGAAAAAAATTTTTTTCTCCGAAAATTACAAAGTTATTTTGATAAAATAGGGCGGATATGTTGCCCTGTATAAAACCCTACTATATACCAAAATTCAACTTTCTAAGTTCGTAGAAACTTGAGTTATTCAAATTTGAAGCATTTAATAAAAATTTACCACCATAACGCACTTACTGCGTCCCGAACTTTTTTCTTGCGCACCCCAAATGCATTACGGCACGAGCCGCTACTGCAAGAAAGTCAGAGTCGGTGAGCTGGTGACAAATTTAGGGTATGTATTCTAGGCACTTGAAATCTTAAAAAAAGTACAGGTTCCGTGTTAGTGAATCTGGAATGGTAAGTCAGGAAAGGAATTTGCGGTTATTTTGGTACTACGCAGCATATTACATCTGCCAAAAAATTGATCTCAAAAAATATTCTTTAGGCACGTAATTAATATTTTAATTTTAGCATTCGGTGAGTAAGATATGTACTTTTAGAATTAGAAATAATTTAATAACCTATGGTTGCTTTAAAAAATACAATCGAAATAGAGCGCCTAGTAAAAATATTAAAAATCTTGTTTTGCACGATCCTCGTACCGCCCTTCGTCAATTGGAAAATAATGTTAAAGTGCCTAAATCTACTACTCAGAGAATTCTTAAAAAATACCAGTATCGTCCATATAAAACACGTATTAGTCAAGGACTCCGAGGTGGTGACTTAGAAAGGAGAATATTGTTTTGCAATCGGTTCGTAAAAAAATCCTAAGAAAATTATCAATTTCCAAGGTTCTGTGGTATGACAAAAGCAGACTTACAAACTGCGAGATATTTAACAGACACAACAACGTGTATTGGGCCGTCCACATCCGTTCTTAAATTGTGAGGTGCACGATCAAGTTAGGTGGGGTTTTAATGTATGGCTAGGAGTCATAAACGGACACGTACTATTTAACATTTCTCATAATAATTTGACTGTACCTCGATATCATGAAATATTACAAAATTATGTCGACCAAACTTTAGAAAATTTGACTGCTCAAGATGTAGCTAACATGTGGTTCCAGCAAGATGGAGCACATCCACATAGTGCAAGCTTATAACCGACTGTTTGAATCAGCAACATGGAAATAACTGGATCGGAAATCGAGGCCCGGTTCCCTGGCCTGCACGCTCGCCGGACCTTACGCCTCTTGATTTTTGCATTTGGGGATACTTAAAGGATAAAGTTTATTGTAGTCCTCATAATACAGTAGAAGAACTTGAGAAACATGGAAATAACTGGATCGGAAATCGAGGTCCGGTTGCCTGGCCTGCACGCTGGCCGGACCTTACGCCTCTTGATTTTTGCATTTGGGGTTACTTAAAGGATAAAGTTTATTGTAGTCCTCATGATACAGTAGAAGAACTTGAGGCAGCCGTTGTTCAAGCCATAGAAGAAATGCCTGGACAAATGGTTGAAGATGCATGTATGGCTCTGGTTCATCGATGCAGGCCGTGCTGTATAACAACGGTGGAATTTTCTAACATTTACTTTAATTTACATTAATTCAATGCTTTGTTTAGAGCCTCGGTGGCTCAGTGGTAAGAACGTGTGCCTCTGAACCGAAGGCTACTGGGTTCGATCCCAGCGTTCTCCTTTCACTTTTTCAGTGCACTGTAACACTAACATCAACGGAGGTTGTGGCATTGTATTTGAGCAAGTTAAATGCCTACACGTTCCGCCCTTCGGAGGAGGTGTAAAGCCATCGTTCCCGTGTCGATGCTACGTTGGGCGCGTTAAAGATCCCGACCCTCCTTACAGAAAGGCAGGGGTTCGGCAAAATTTCCGGGAGAGTGAGGTGAAACTGCTCCCTGGCGTCAGTGATTGGCCATAGTCGCAGAAATAGACCGACGTTAAGGAAACAAAAACACACATACAATGCTTTGTCATCGGTTTATAGTTTTTGTTTTGTTTTGAGTTTAATCATATATAATGTTTTAGTTGTTAACTTTAGTATCATAAATAAAAGATGTTTTTTAAGAGATTGCATTATTTTTTGGCTAAAGGTTTGGTTTCGTTTCACAGCTAAGTAAGTGAAAAACTGATTTTTTATGTACCTTTTTCGTCATCCAAAGATAGGCATGTTATATATGGCTGAAAAGCTCTATTTATGCTCTATTTAATGACGTATAAATCCAGTCTTGTGGCCATAAAAGATAACAAAGTTGACTAGGTTGCAAAAAAACTAGAAGGCTTCGAAAATATTTGCTAATGTCATTCGATTGGCCGTAGTCGCTTATACAAAAGTACCAAATTTTATTAGATTTGTTTACAAGATGGCGTAGATATTTAAATTTTTCGAAAAACACAATTTTTAGTTTTTGCTCGATATCTTGAGAACCCCTTTTGATATTTTTTATTTCGATACAGCATCTGATTGGGCTCGGAATAGCGCAACTTTTTTCCAATTTAACCAAAATTGTATCTCTTACAGTTTGCAAAATCCCCATGTAATTACTTTTATCTGGGACACCTGTATATTCTAAGCTTTGTCGGGTGCGCGATGTTCTTCGATCTAAGGAAGCTATTAAGTCCACCTGCACATCTCTTGGCTTTTGCTATCCTCAGGTTAACTTCTACATCTTCATCACATCTGTTGTCTATCAATACACCTAACTACATGTAACTTCAAAACTCTTTAAAGTTCAAAGGTAACCCCCCGGGGGTGTTTTTTTTGGGGGGGGGGCACAAGCATGTGCAGAATAGAAGATTTTATTGCCAAATTAAACAATAAATTTGAATCTATAAACTTTACCCACAAATTAGAAAATAATAATAAATTACCCTTTCTAGATGTACTAGTTATTAAGAATAAAGGCACTTTAGAATTCGATGTCTATAGAAAGGAAACCACTACTCTAAGCTACATCCCGAACGACTCACATCATACGTACGCACAAAAAATGGCCAGTCTGAATTTTTTTTAGTAAATCGGTTGATTAATTTTCCTTTAAACAAAAGTATATATACCAAAGAATTAAATTATATTAAAAACGTGGTCGAATATAACGGATACACTGCTTGCCTAGTGAAAAAATTAATCAACAAACAGAAAACAAAGAAAATGCTGACGGAATCAACGACATTCAGAAGAGAAAAATCAGAAAAAAATGCTTACCATTTGAACCTAGAATCACGAGAGGTCGAGACAGAATTTTTAAAAAACTCAACTTACAGCTAACATTTTCAACAACAAATACCTTAAAAACTTCCTAGGTAACCCAAAAGACAAGGATACTGTCGGGAATTTATGAAGTAAGTTGTAAAGATTGTAATCTTAAATATGTCGGACAAACAAAAAGATCGATTGCAATTAGATTCAAAGAACACTTATCCCAATTACGTTACGGTACTGTAGATAAGTCTTCCGTCGCCCGACACATTTGGGATAATAATCATCACGTTGATAAAGATAATCTGAAATTACTAAAAAATGTTAGACAACCAGGACAGCTAAACGCGTTCGAAAGCGTATATATATATTGCGAAATATAGTTATAACAAAAAATGCATGAACGCTTCACCACCGCCAATTACGAGTCACCTGATCGATTTCTTTGTTAAATAAAATTCCCACGTTTCAGCACGTTCTAAAGATAACATAAGTATACAGATATTTCCACCAAAGAAATCTATGTTAATTTAGCTGTCGTTGAATCTTCTCAAAACAATTACAGATGAACACTTTTGAGATAAAGTAGTAGGGACAGTGCAAAGACCTTGTCCGGCGATAAAAATGCAATACACTGTGGAATTTGCCTGCGACTAGTTTCCCATCTCAGTTCAATCTCTTTACCTAAGATCCGGTATATAAGTTGATGTTAGTTGTTTAAGTATTTAGAATGTTTCATCCACTGATGACGCTAACTTGGTTAGTGAAACGATCGTCAGGTCTTTTAAAATGTGTTGTGGTGATTTGGGTTCTCCAAGTGTACTTGTCAGTGCTCATCACAGGTTCCAATCTTCACTTAGCGTAGATTATTTCTCTGAAAATTCGCTACCGTAATGGACTTGCTGCGTCCAGGTTTTTTTTTTTAGACTTACACTTTACTGGCCCGATCAACAACAGCCTGCTGAACTCAGGATCTACCATGGTATTTTTCGATCAACTCTGTGTAGAATAGTGTACACATAGAACATAACAGAAGAGAACAGTTCGTTTGGTTTTGTGCTTGTGTAGCCGTTAGTAGCGCGAAAGGAGTCAATGAACGAGCTCGATTACCCTGAAGCTAGGTCCGTGATTCTGAACCTCTCGGCCGCTTGCCGAATACCAATTAACATCTGAGCGCAGGTATTAATTTAATCATATTCACCTGATACATATGCGATCTGCATCCTTGCCCTCCCTAACCTCGTTTTGGAAGAACCGTGCGTTCAGTTTGACTTGCATTAGTCTGCCGGATGCGGCGCATATTTTACTACATACCAGTTTTGTTTCGTTTCACTATTATATTAATTATGTGCGAAGGCTTGGTATATGCCCATCTTCTTGAAATTAAGCTTAAAAAGTTAATTTTTAAAATCTTATATGGTCAAAGACAGTATTCTTTTTAAACTGCATTATTTTCATCTGTGTTCCATAACAACACTGCTGTGATGGCGATCAAGTACAGGGTTGTAGATTGTTTAGTGAGTCGTATAGGCCTTTAGCCCCCCAGCGTTGCCGCCCCGATGGGTCTTTTGTGCGTAACTCTTTTTAGTGAATTTTCTTAAAAAATAGAGGTGATTCCAACTTTTGAATTTTGAAAACATTTCTTCTAATGAGCGCGAATTTGGCCCCTAGAACCTGTATCCAGGGTCAGTTTCAATTATATATATATATATATATATATATATATATATATATATATATATATATATATATATATATATATGAGACGGGTTAAACCGCGTCCAGAATTTATGAAAACTCGACGTTTTGGCTCCTGATTTGGAGCCTCAATCTGCCTACTCCTTAGAGCGGTGGACAAAGGTGGGTTGGGTTGTTGTAGCTCGATTACGGGGCCTCAATCTGCCTACTCCCCAAATCTCGGAGATCGTCTGTGAGGTCTCAGTGTCTCAGAGAGATCTGGCAGTTCGTTGCAGGTCTTGTCTTATATATGTCATTCCGTCTACCTGCTTCGTTATCAGTGAAAGTAGTCGGGTCACCGTCAATTAAGTGGGGGGCTTTGGTCACGGTCTTAGAGGATGAGGAGGATTAAGAGGGTCACCGGCATTTGTTGAGACAGATAATGGGGAAAAACGTCGAGTTGGCATAAATTATGGACGCGGTTCAACCCGAGAACCAAGTACGTCTCACATTAAAGACCGCGGAAATCTTTCTGAACATACATACATACATACATACATATATATATATATATATATATATATATATATATATATATATATATATATATATATATATATATATATATATATATATATATATATATATATATATATATATATATGTATGTATGTATGTATATAACGCAAAAAATAATGGGCCGATTTTGATCAAATTTCGTACATACCTTTCTTTTGCAAGTGGCTTGGATAAGTTCGTTAGGCAGGAAAATCGGCCCAGATTTTCCAAGGAAATTTTGTGTTTTCTTTCGAAAAAAAATTATATCTCCGGAAATAACAAACTAAGGGCAATCAAATTTGGTACGCTGGTTTCTGTCATAAAGAACATCCTACGTACCAAAATTCAGATTTTTATGTTGAAAGATAAAAAGGTTATAGGTAAATTAATATTTAATTAATTAAATCTGATTAAAAAAGCTAAAACGTCAAAATTGATAATTATGTTAGGAGTACGAATGTGAATGAAAAATACGACACGAACTGACTAACAAGCTCCTATATATGTGTCTAAGTCGTTATTTCCCTTCATTTGGTTAGAATATAAGCAAAAACTCCATTGTAAATAAAAATTGTTCGGTATAAATAGTAACGACGTTAGACAATTAACATACTACCGGATATACCTGCTAGTAGATACATTTGTCCTGTCGACCGTGGCCGAGTGGGCTAAGGTGTCTATATGAGATAACCGAATCCTATATAGCGAGTTCTAATCTCAGTTAGCGACTTCACTTTTGATTAAAAAAATTAATCTCATTTCATTTTACCGTTATTTGATCAGATTGTTGTTATTCCAATGAATTTCTTAGCGAATTTTGTATAAAAGATAATTTAATAAAGAGGAGATGAAACTTTTAAGACCTAATTCAATTTGAGTACCATATCTGGTTGTTCGTTCTCGACCTAACTTAGTGAAACCATTCCATATTTAATACAGTCGTAGACTTTGCCCGTGGCTTAACAAGTGCTTGTTTTAGTCCATTTTTGTTAAAAAAATTAACTAATGAGGAGGTCCCGACTTTTGAATATTGAAAAAATTTCTTCAAATGAGCACGAACTCAGCTCCCTAGAACCCATACCCAGGGTCAGTTTAGATTTTTTAATATATATATATATATATATATATATATATATATATATATATATATATATATATATATATATATATATATATATATATATATATATATATATATATATATATATATATATTTGTGTGTGTGTGTATCACACCGATAACTCAAAAAATGATGGACTGATTTTGATAAAATCCTGCATGTGCCTTCCGTTTGTAAGTGGCTTGGATATGTTCGTTAGCCAAGAAAATCCTACCAGGTTTTCCGGGAAAATTTTGGGTTTTCTTTCGAAAAAAATTTTTATCTCAAAAAGTAGAAAATTTATTGTAACCAAATTTGGTACGTAGGTTTACGATATTAAAAGGAAACTATACACCAAAATTTATATTTCTGTTGAAATAAAAAAAGTTATAAAAAATATTTGGTGCCAGATCATTTCTATGAAAATTCACTACCATAACTCACTTGCTGCGTCCAGACTTTCATATTTTCTAAAGGTCGTTGACTCCGCTAACATTTTCTTTGCTTTCTGTTGGTTAATTAATTTATCCGCAGGACAAGCAGTGTACCCGTTATATACGGCCACGTGAGAACCTCGGTGGTTCAGGGGTAAGAACGTGTGCCTCTGAACCGGAGGGTACTGGGTTCGATCCCAGGGTACTCCTTTCACTTTTTCAGTACAAACTGTAAAATTAACATCAACCGAGGTTCTGACATTGTATTTGAGCAAGTTGGATGTCTGCACGTTCCGCCCTTAGGAGGGGGCGTAAAGCCGTCGGTCCCGTGTACATGCGATGTTGGGCACGTTAAAGATCCCTACCCTCCTTACAGAAAGGCAGGGGTTCGACAAAATTTCCAGGATAGTGAGGTGAAACTGCTCACTGGCGTCGGTGATTGGCCATAGTCGCGGAACTAGGCCGACGTTAAAGAAACAAAACACACACACACATACGGCCACGTTGTTGAGATACCCCAATTCTTTGCTATATCTATTTTTATTTAAAGGAAAATGTATTGACATATTTACTAACAAATTCAAACTATAAATTTGTTGTGCGTACGTATGATGTGAGTGATTTATTAGAAATTTTTTATCATCCGCCTCGTCATCTAATTAGTGACGCGCATGAATGGATTAACGAGATTCCCACTGTCCCTACCCACTATCTAGCGAAACCACTGCCAAGGGAACGGGCTTGGAAAAATTAGCGGGGAAATGAAATTAATTAGATCGTCAGCTTTTAAAATGTGTTGTAGTGATTAGGGTTATCCAAGTGTTGAAATGTTAATAATAATAATAATAATAATCTTTATTGACTACAATCATACAGCATGTCTATACAGATAAGTCTTCGACTTGTAAAGTATTTAGACATAATTTAGTTAAAGGTCAACCTAAAAATGTTTTGACAGCTATTCCAAATTTTATGCTTCAAATTTTGACACATCAAAAGTCTATAATTTATTTCTTCCGTTTCCATCCTCCATCCTAAAAACGCTTCCAAAACTTTCACTGCTTGATTTCCCTTTCTATTTGGCAATGCTCCACAACAAGAATCGTTCTTTTCTGCTCCATATTTTTGCCAAAAATATAAATTTTGTAACGAGACAACTTACATTGACTTTTCTCAATGACACATAAATTCGAGCTAATGTACTATTTTAACAAAAAGCACTCGCAAGGCATGCATTGCAGTCGCCAATACTGGTTTGTATTTACATAGGTATCGTATAAGTTAATCACATATCAATTCATTATATTCTGGGTCAAATATTGGTACAATGCATGGACAACCGAGTTCTGAATGCTAATATGAAATGAATATTATAGGTAACACTCTAAATTAGTACGGATTGAAAAACTAGCTGGCATTCACCAATTACGAATGTGACACAGTTTCTTTTTTAGCACTAGGTACATTAATAGCGTATAAGAAAATCGTTACTAGAGCACACAAAAATGGGTTTCCTAACACAGCAATACCGTAAGGCATTTTCCAGTTATTCTCTCAATTATCATGAGAAAAATATTGTAGCCAGACAATGTGCATCCGTCAAAGCCACTTGTTTATGTGTTATTCTTCACAATAATGACATTTTATAAAGGTGCGAAACGTGAATATGTAGAGAGAAGATGGAGCATTGTATTCTTCGAATATCACTTTCGCACTATTACTTTTCTTGTTTAACATCAATTTTGCATCCCTACTAATTTCAAAACTTTATGACGCCTGTGTGAAACTAAAAAGCCTGGACGCAGCAAGTGCGTTATGGAAGTGAATTTTTATAAAAATATTTTTAATAGCAAATATGTCTCTTCAATGCAAGCAGGCATTAATTTGGTCGCCAGTATAACCCTATATAGTAGGAACAACGTACCACATTTTATCACAATAACTTGTTTGAAAATGTACAAAAAAATTCCCTAAATAAACTTAAAACGTTTCCGAGAGAACTTGTTTCCTAGCTGACGAATAATAGCAAATTACGTTATTTAATTTTGAAGTGTTTAAAATGCACTTACTGCGTCTCAATTTTTTTTTACAAACATGCATCATATCTCGATGGAAAATGCAAAAATGCAATAAGGAATGTTAAAAAAATTGTAGGTATCACCAACGACTTATGGGCCATCTTGTAATTGTCAAAATGATTTTATAAGATGCAGCTCAAGACACCCTATAATAATTAACGTATACAATTTTTTCTCCTATCTTGCCAAATAACAATTATATCGAGCTCTACCGTAGAAATGCGTCACCCTGTATATATGTAAACAGAAAGTAAACCCAGATATGGATTCTAGGGGGCTTAGTTTGCGCTCATTTGAAGAAATCTTTTTAGAATTCAAAAGCCGCGGTCTCTTCATTAACGAATTGTTTCTACGAAAATTAGCTAAAAATTATAAACCGTTAAACCATAAACTTCACTAAAACTACTTCCAAAGCATTAGAGAAAGTGTCTATTTAAAATGAATTTTCTGGAAATATTTTATTAAAATGAAGGGCAATGATGGTTGAAGCTAAAACTTAGGGTTTGTAGAACACTCTTTACATAATCCGTATTTATTTCAGGTTCTTTCCCCAAAGGTTGCCAATTTTGACGCTTAAAATCGCGACTATTTACGTTTTGAGGAAAACCCCATTTTTTCTTTAAATGCCTCTATTTTTTTTTTAGAAAATTCACTAAAACAAGCACTTGTGAAACCACGGGAAAAGTCTACGACTGTATTAAATATGGAACGGTTTCACTAAGTTAGGGGAAGAACGAAGAACCAGATATACTATTCAAATAGAATTAAGTTGTAAAACTTTCATGTCATCTTTATCAAATTATTTTTTATACAAAAACTCGCTAAACAATTCATCGGAATAACAACAACCTGATTAAGTAACGGTAAAGTGAAATGAGACTTAAAAAAAATTGATAAAAAGTAAATTTACTAACTAGGATTAGAACTCGTCATGTAGGAGTCGATTATCCGATGTAGAGGGACTTATAATGCATGTTAATTGTTCAACGTTTTACAATTTATATTTACATAAAACCAATTTGATTTGCAATGGATTTTTTGCTCATATTTTAACGAAATTGGGGAAAATAACGACTTGACACATATATAGCAGCTTGTTAGTCATTTATTGTAGTATTTTTCACTTACATTCGTGCTCAATCAATTTTGACGTTTTAACTTTCTTGAATCAGATTTAATTAATTAAAAATTAATTTACCTCTAACTTTTTGATCTTTTAAGATAGAGATGATAAAAAGTAAAATCACTAACTAGGATTAGAACTCGCCATGTAGGATTCAATTATCCGATGTACAAGGCTTTGCCCACTTAGCCATGTAGGATTCAATTATCCGATGTACAAGGCTTTGCCCACTTAGCTATGCTCGACATGTATGTCCTAGCAAGTATGTCCCGTAGTAGACGTTAATTGTTTAACGTCTTTAACAATTACACAAAACAATTTTGATTTGCAATGGATTTTTTGCTCACATTTTAATGAAATCAAGGAAAATAACGACTTACACACATATCTAGGAACTTGTTAGTCAGTTCCTGTCGTATTTTTCACTCACATTCGTACTACTACCATAGTTATCAATTTTGACGTTTTAACTTTCTTGAATCAGATTTAATTAATTAAAAATTAATTTACGCCTAACTTTTTTGTCTCTTAACATAGAAATCTAAATTTCGGCACATAGGATACTCTTTATGACAGAAATCAGCGTACCAAATTTGGTTGCACTTACTTACTTATTTCCGGAGATATAAAGTTTTTTCGAAAGAAAACACAATAAGTAAAAAAAATGTCAATTTTAAAATTCAAGTTCGTTTGAAAGAGGACGCAGGTTGGTGACTGCACGTTTTAGAACGCCACTAGATGTCTTTAGACTTGCTACACGCACCATGCCTTCACTGCCTGGATGCAATGCGATCACTCGACCCATTGGCCAATAGAATGAAGGTACGTTATTTTGCTTGATGATGACCAAGTCATCAGTCTTCAACTTTTCAGCCTTCTGCTTCCACTTGGAACGCTGTTGGAGATGATTGAGGTACTCCCTGGACCAACGCCTCCATACACCTTGTGTGATTTGCTGGACCAATTAAAATCTTGAAAGTCTGCCGGTTTTGACGTCAGTTAAGTCTGGATCCGGAACTGTTACCAATGATTGGCCCAGTATGAAGTGAGCTGGGGTTAAAGGGTTAGGGTCACTTTGATCTAAGGACATGGGAGACAAGGGATTGGAGTTCAGAATTGCCTCAATTTGAATCAGTAGAGTAATAAACTCTTCGTAGGTCAATTTTGTAGCTCCCATAACATGAGATAAATGATACTTTGTGCTTTTTATTGCCGACTCCCAAAGTCCACCAAAATGTGGAGACTTTGGAGGGATAAAATGCCAATCAATACCCTCACCTGCACACCATCCTTGTACGGCACTACCTTGAGTTTTTAGGAAATTATATAATACACGTAGTTCCCGACTGGCACCTACAAAATTAGTACTGTTATTAGAGTAAATGTGACATGGTTTTCCTCGACGGCATGAAAAACGTCTGAGTGGTGCAATGTCTGTTGTTAAATCGCTAACGACTCCAAGATGTACTGCTTTACTACTAAAACAAATAAAAATGCAGACGTATACCTTGAATTGCTTACTGCCTTTATATTTGTTTTAGTAGAAAAGCAGTACATCTTGAAGTCGTTATCGATTTAACAACAGACTGTTTCATTGCAGCACTCAGACGTTTAGCAAGTGTAAAGACATCTAGTGGCGTTCTATAACGTGCAGTCACCAACCTATGTCCTCTTCCAAACGAATTTGAATTTTAAAATTGACATTCGTCTTACTCATTTAAGACACCTTCTGTCATTTTTACCTATACTTACTTTATTTGTAACGATACAATCATATTATTGTTTATATTTAAGGCTATTTTGAACAGTGTACTCGAAGGGGGAGGGGGGTATGTTAGGGGAATTCATATTTTGTTTCCTTCTTGTGGTGGATGAAAGAGCTCGACCCAGTGTCATCCGAGACGACATCAGTCAGCAGTAAAAGACGACGATAGACGGTCAGGGGGTTAACCATTTATATATATATATATATATATATATATATATATATATATATATATATATATATATATATATATATATATATATATATATATGCAACACTATATCACACGATAATAAAAAAATATATATTAAAATTGTTACAATGTGCCACTAAATCAACCCCCTGACCGTCTATCGTCGTCTTTTACTGCTGACTGATGTCGTCTCGGGTGACACTGTGGCAATCTCTTTCATTCACCACAAGGAGGAAACAAGAATATAAATTCCACTTAATATGAATGCCCCTAACATAATTATTTTCCCCTTTAATGAATCAAAAATTCCCGTGATTACTGAACATTTTATGAGGAATACAGTGTGAAAGGGAATTAGCGAAAGTTGTTGATCTAGACGCAACAATTGGAAAATTTATCCGGAACAGTAACTTTGCGAAACAGTAGCAAGACCAATGAACATGCTGTTGATGTCAACTCATGCAGAAATTGAGAACATCCTAGTTTTTATGTCAGTATTTGACCTTGATAACAAGCTAGTACAATTAAATGAATCCAAGTAATGCACATTTAATTTGTGTAACTTGTCATGTTTTATTGGACAAACAAGAACATTAGCTTTTAATGTTGTTTCACATAATAAATCAAATTCTGTATGTAGAGCTTCTTTGGGCATAATTTTTTATATCAGATCTAAAAATACGGACACAAAGTGCAAAGATATGAAATAAGGAATCAAAATTAACTTAGAATTACACAGAGCTGTGAATCATGAAGTGTAACGAGTGATCCAACTTGAGTTTCCGAACTTGTTTAAAAAAAACACAAAAATTTAAAGAAATATTCGGATTTGTTTTAGTTAATCAAAAATACTATGTATTTCATGAATGATGAAAAATAATATCGATTAAATGGCCGCCTCTGAACCTTCTGCAGTAACCGATCCTTTTAAGGTAATTTCTGATTACTTTCTCGAAAGTTTCGGGCGGTATTTCGGCTATACCTTGGCGGATGTTGGCTTTTAGGTGATCCAATGTTTAAGGTTTGTTGGCGTAGACACGACTTTTAACGTAGCCCCACAAAAAAAAAACTCCAGTGACGTCAAGTCGCATGATCTTGGCGGCCAGTTCACTTCGCCAAAACGTGAAATGATGCGACCTGGGAACTTTTCACGCAAAACATCCAACGTTGCGCCCACTGTGTGACAAGTTGCGCCTCTTGTTGGAATCACTTGTCGTCGATGTCAATATCTTCGATTTCATGCCAGAAATACTCGGCTATCATGCGCCTATAGCGCTCACCATTGACCGTTACATTCTTTTCAAAAAAGTAAAGCCCAATAACGCCATCTGACCACAATGCACACCAAACACTTACTTTTTGGACATGTAATGGAGTTTCCTAGATCACTTGAGGATTTTCTTCGCCCCATATTCGACAATTCTGTTTATTGACATAGCCAGACAAATGAAAATGTGCCCCATCAGAGAAGAAAATTCGCTAAAAATTATAGACCGTTAAACCATAAACTTAACAAAAACTCCTGCCCAAGCATCAGAGAAAAGGACTATTTGAAATTAATTTTCTGGAAATATTTTAGAAAAATTAAGGCCAGTGACGGTTGAAGCTGAAACTTAAGGATTTGGAGAACACTTTTCTTGCGACATTTTCTTTACATAACCCGTATTGGTTTCAGGTTCTTTGTCTTAATATTGCCAATTTTGACGTTTCAAATCGCAACTTTGACGTTGTGAGGAAAGCCCCATTTTTTTTTCTTTAAATGCCTATATTTTTTTCCCTTTAAACCTATAGACCTAAATTTTGGTACACGGGCTCACTCTTTATAATACAAATACGCTTACCAAATTAAGTTGCTCGTACTTTGTTATTTCCGGTGATATAATTTTTTTCGAAAGAAAACACAACATTTTCCTGGAACACCTGTGACGATTTTCCTGGATAACGAACTTATCCAATCCACTTGCAAAGGGAAGGTACGTACAAAATTTGATCAAATCGCAAAACATCTAGCCAAAACTCTCCAACCATTAGTAAAAAACGCTACATCCCATGTCAAAAACTCCACCCATTTCATTGACCTTCTTCAAAACAACACAATTTCTCAAAACGACATCCTAGTTAGCTTTGATATAGTTTCCTTATTCACTAATATACCTTTATCTGAAACCCTTGACATTCTCAAAAATAAACACAATATTTTCCACGATACCTTAGCTCTTCTAGAATACTGCACATCTAACACGTATTTCCTTTTTCAAAACAAATTTTACAAACAAGTTCGAGGTGCTCCAATGGGTTCACCACTCTCTCCTGCATTGTCTGACATTTTCATGGAAAACTTCGAGACACAAGCCCTCAATTCATCCCAACTTAAACCAACCTGTTGGTTAAGATACGTTGATGACATTTTCGCTGTCTGGCCACACGGTAAAGAATCTCTAAACGAATTCCTTTCTTACCTAAATAACATCAACCCCCAAATCCAGTTCACCATGGAAATAGAAAATAATTTTTCTTTGCCTTTCTTAGATGTACGCATCACTAAAAGCCCAGTCAGGTGATTTTCTTACACTGTTTACCGAAAGCCAACCCACACTAATCGTTATCTTAACGCCCAATCTCACCATCACCCATCGCAACTAAATTCCGTGGTTCGAACACCGGTAACACAATCCCTTAGACTAACGGACAACAACAACAAACAGACAGAATTAAACTTTTTAAGACAGACATTGTTAGAAAACGTATACGACAACAATAACATACTACGAAACATTAGAAAAGTACAACAACAAACCACTTCACCCCAACAAGAACAAACAGAGTCCACACAACAACACACAGCGTTTTTACCATGCATTAAAGCTGTCACCGACAAAATAAGCCGAATTTTAAGCACCCATAATATCAAAACCGTATTCACAACAGACCAAAAACTGTCAAATCTGATCAAAACTCCCAAGGATACGATTCCAAACGAATCCCACGGAGTTTACGAACATTCTTGTTCCGACTGTTTCCGAACTTACGTAGGACAAACAAATAGACGCATCCACGATAGAATATATGAACACACCCTCGCAGTTAGAAAATCCCACCCCTCATCGGCGCTGGCCATGCATCATATTCATATAGGACACAAAATAGACTTCGATAATGCCAAAACAATAGCACCGGTTTACAACTTCAAAACGAGAATTATTCGCGGAGCAATCGAGATTGAAAAACGTCCCGATTGTTTAAATAAGAGAGATGATGGTCTTCGCCTTCCGACCACTTGGAAAAATATTATATCTTCATTACAAACACACAAACAGAAAATAAGTTCCACAGACAATTTTATTTCCCCATTATCTGTCTCAACAAATGCCGGTGACCCTCTTAATCCTCCTCATCCTCTAAGTACCGTGACCAAAGCCCCCCCACTTAATTGACCTTGACCCTACTACTTTCACTGACAACGAAGCAGGTAGACGGAACGGCATATATAAGACAAGACCCGCAACCAACTGCCACATCTATCTGAGGCCTAGGGTTGGACACACTGAGACCTCACAGACTATCTCCGGCGAGATTTGGGGAGTAGGCAGATTGAGGCCCCGTAATCGAGCTACCATAACCCAACCCACCTTTGTCCACCGCTCTAAGGAGTAGGCAGATTGGGGCCTTAGAGTGTCCTTACATATTTCCTTTACCTCTTGAAACCCACAGAACCCACCTTTGTCCACCTCTCTAAGGAGTAGGCAGATTGAGGCCTTAGAGTGTCTTTATGTATTTCCTTTACATCTTGAAAATGGCTCCAAAACAGAAGCCGAAACGTCGAGTTTTCATAAATTCTGGACGCGGTTCAACGCGAAACCAAGTATGTCTCACATTAAAGACCACGGAAATCCTTCCTCTGCATATATATATATATATATATATATATATATATATATATATATATATATATATATATATATATATATATATATATATATATATATATATAAATTGTAACCGACCCTGGATATGGGTCTAGGGGGCCTAGTTCGCCCTGAATTTTTTTTTCATTCACTAATAAATAGAGTATTCAAAACCGAGATATATTTAATATAAAATGCGATTGAGTTGTTTATAGCTTTATGGTGCTTTTGAAAGGTGTGGGATTTTCATAAGTAGGTGTGATCATAGGAATGTGTTACAAAGCCAGCAATTCATCTGAATATATGCATTCCAGTTTTGTAGACGCTTCTCTATAAAAATTCAAGTTCAAGGATTACCACAAAATTCTTCAATTATTCAAACGATATTGAGGCCAACGATCTTCGAAATACTGACCCGTTCATTCTCTTTCCACTTGAGTAAACATATACAATCCATTCGATGCACGAATATTTACTGTGCGTTTTTCATTAAAACTTTCATTTGCCATTGTTTTCTTAAGGTAAACGATCAGAGAAAAATGATTTTTCTTAAAGTCATCCAACGTTGGCAATTTTGATGCAAAAGTGACAGGCATTTTACTTTCTAAAATTCATTAACCCTGCAAAAACATTCGTAAGTTGAAATAAAATAAAATGCGAAGGAACTGAATGCGTAAATTTGTGCATGTAAAAAAAATCCAGTTATGAATTTGGATAAATTGGCTGAGAATGCTGTCAAGCAGCGAAACTATAGTCACAGAAATGTTAAAGAACATCCTAGAACTTCCAGAATTCGTGAGGGCCACTTGCTCCAGTTAGCTTACGCGCTGGCTACGTCCTTAACATACAAAAACGAAAACCAACAGTGAAGCCAGAGAAGTAGTCTCCAAGTCTGTATGTAGTATGGACAAGTTTCACCAAGTAAGGGCAACAACAATCAATGAATTGTCTATTAAAATGCAGTGTTTTCGTGTTAGTCATTGTTCAATCGGTTCTTTTCGGTCATTTAAAATGAATATTTAATACAGGATCACAGAATATGTTCGACTGTTACAATAATGTGACACTGATCACATTGAGGTGGGGTAATCCTCTTTATTTCTGTTAAATTTGACCTAATGTACTAAGTGAATATTCGAACCTATGATGAGCACTGATAAGTACACTTGGAGAACCCAAATGTAACGTAACTTTTAAACATAATCTTTAGTAGAAACTGTACCATCTGATATTTTGTATGACACTTAACGACACTGCGAACGAAGGGGAACTCAAATGCTTTGAGGTTTCATCAACCACCTAATCTTTATGCATAGATAACATAAAGAAACTGACACGTTTAATGCATCTCAAACTAGAGATGTTTCAGCCATTTACTAGTTAAAAGAGAGTCAGTTAGGAAGGGCTTGTTACGCACGTATTGTAATTTTATAGTAAAATATTAATTATAGTTAATACAGTGCATATTAGTTTATGTGATAACTGAATTTTGCAGCTCAGGTGAGTACCTACTCGCTAAGTGTCTTGGTTCATTATAGTTAATAATATAATTCAGATAGCAGTAATTATTAGGAAAATACTACATGCAGACTTGGAGACTACTTCACTGTTGGTGAAGCCAGAGAAGTAGTGTCCAAGTCTGTATGTAGTATGGACAAGTTTCACCAAGTAAGGGCAACAACAATCAATGAATATTAGGAAAATATACCTTGGTTGGTTATTATACAAGAGGATTAAATATTTACTGACAATTGCTAGATATTTAGAAATTATATTAAGAGCCACGTGTTCTGTTGTTATATGGTTACTAATTAGACTGTCTCACGTAGTTATAGTGATCGGGTCTCTGATCTGCTTTGTCTGGCCGGCAGGGGTCAAGTGGAGAACCCCCGGGCGGGGCACATAAATTAAGACCTGGATTGGTCTGTAAGGTGCCATAACCTCTGGGCATGTACGGTTGCGGGTACGTTTGGACAGCGTGCCTGGTCTGCTGTACCCAGGCCGCGCTACCTTAGGCCTAAGGTAAAGGCGGGAGCAAAGCAGGGCACTTTTGTAATAATGCTGACATGATATACTTTATGAATGAGTTGTTGCAATTATAGACATATAAATACAGTTGTTTTAGTACCGCATTTAAGGGATATTTAGAATATTGAACATGTCTTGATTTAAATGGGGGATTTAGATTAGCCAAGGTTGAGCTGGACACTTACAGTGGTTTATCTTTTATTGCACAGGTTTAGAAACTACAAGCACGTCCTTCTCTTCTGTCAACTAAAGCGGTGAACGTCGATTAATATGTGTTTGTTTATTAAAAAAATAAATAATATCCTGACGGCCCTCTATCTGTGACTTGTCGTGTGTTACACAAATAACCATTCTTTAAGATGTCTGTAAAGAATAATGTACTTAAACAAATCTCTGTATAAAACAAAACATCTTTCAATTTAACAGTGAACTTTTTGAACAAACCCAAGGCACCCTCTCTCTTCGTTCATTGCGGATGTTTTCATGAGTATATTTGAAACGGATTTTAAAAATAAAAGTGAGTTTTTCCTCGATTATGGTTTCGTTCTGTGGACAATATGTTCGCAGTGTTTAACACAAACAAATGCAAAGTGGGCGATTTTATTTATACACTCACGAATTAGAAATTAATAATAAACTACCTTTTCTAGATGTACCAGTTATTAAAAATAACTAGCCTCTTGAATTAGATGTCCACAGCAAGAAAACCACCACTCTAAGTTACATCCCGAATGACTCCCATCATACGTTTACACAAGAAACAAATAGTTTACATTTTTTAATTAATAAAAGTTCCTTTAAGTAAATCATATATCTCAAAATGCTTTAAGTTTTTGTATAAGTATGCATACATAGGATAAAAGGTAATGCAATTCAAATTTCAACTATATAATAATATACAGGGTGTTCCATTTGAAAAAAAAAGTTTTTGATTGTTGCAGTTGTCAGAAGTGGATGCCCTTTTGTGAACGTACTGTTTATCTAGGCACATTAGTGTACATTAGGATAATCACAATAGTAGTCCGCACCTGCTTTCCTAAAATGATGGTCCTTTCTCTATCACTTACCAAGATAGACACTTGTAAAATAAAGACTGCAAAGGCCATTATTTTTGAAAAAGAAGAAATAACTCAAATATGGATGGGTTTCCGCTCATACTACCGTATACATTTTTGGCGTAGAATCACTCAACGAATCCGAAAATGTGAAAATGTGTTCCATTTAAAATAACGAAGTTGGTGAGTGGCCAGCTCAAACTGAACACCCTGTGTATTCGGCAATAATTTTAGGTTATGAAATATATGCTGCCTAGTGATTTTCTGAAGTGAATTCTCTGATAATGCCATTCGTGTAAGCACAGTCTAGCTTTACCAGCGAAATCTCGCACCCTGTTTATATATATATATATATATATATATATATATATATATATATATATATATATATATATATATATATATATATATATATATATATTATTGCATGCACAGACATGGCTATATATTAAAAAAATGTTTTAAAATAAACACATACCTGGAAGTAAAAATCCAATTAATTGTCCTAGCTATAGTCAGACACAGGTGGTAAATTGCAGCCTTTTATCCTACTGAACCTACAAATTAAAAACAATTAAATATAAATATATTCGTCAATGAATAGATTTTGACATAGTTTAAATTTATTAGTTAAGGCATAAAAAAAAACATTTTGTATCAGAAAACATTGAACAATTAAACTCACAATGAATGAACTGCTTAACAAAATATTAAGTGATATAAACCCGGTATAGACAGCTACAAACACAAACAAGCTGGTAAAAGACCAAATTTATAAACTGTCTTCGACAGAACAAAGTGAATTTAAATAAGAATGTGATTAGGGATTTTAACAAAATGTGTTAATATGTATAGAAAATAAGTAAAAATTTGTTAATTATCAATTAGGGAAACTATGTGTTAGTAATTATTCTAGAAAAATAAGGTTTAATGTGTTAATGAATGATAGGTTATAAATTTTAAAACAAACACAATTTGACTTACATGTATAAAATCGGAATATTGAATTATATGCAGGAAATGACTTTCTTTTGACTAATGTAGTTAAATCATGTTATTGGCTTATCTGAAAACAGAAAATGGTGATTGGTAAATAAAAAGTTTAAATGAAAATTAACAACTGTGATTCGAAGTTAGAAAACAAAAGATAAAAATTAGAACTTCCGGGAGGAAGAACGATTGATTGAGAAGAAGACGCTGGTAGAAAGAAGAAGCTAGTAGATTGCAGCAACAGAAAATGTTCAAAAAAGTTAATATAAATCATTAAAAACTATGGTGAAAGTATTTTATAGGTTATACCTACCAGTAAACAGCTATACAACAACTCCAATCAAGAATACTCGTACATAAATCGAGTAAGAACAGTGAACAAGCTAGAAGACGCCAAGTAAACAAAAGGTAATACATCAATAATTGTTAAAAAGTGTATTATTTCTACAAAACAAGAAATGAACCTCTAAGTTTTTATAAAAGAATAATATGTCAACGTCAATCCAAGAAGTTAAATGTCATTTGCAAAGGCAATCATACCAAAAGAAGAACTAAATATAAAATATTTATGAAGTACTTGTAAGAGTCACCAGAGGGCGATAAGTAAACGTAAGAAATTCAACCTTATTTCCTCCATTTTAATATTTCTGTTGCCAAGCAACAAAATTCACCTGAAACGACGTTACCATGGTGATAAATAAATGGCAATGAAACTATTCAGATCCGTCATAGCAAGTCATAACATTTTTTTTTAAACAAAGCATTGGAAATAAAATTCTCAATAATAAGTCATAATTGCATTAATAAAGCTGGCATATTTGTATGTTAAAATTAGTAATATACGGGATCCCAAGTAAGAATTTAAATTTGTAAAATTAAGTCAATAACCAAACAAAAAGCTTTTTGATAAAAATAATAATAATAATAAATATTTTAAAAACAATTTCAAATTATATATTGCTCATTATTTTATTTTCTGTAAATGTCACACATATCTGTCCAT
This sequence comes from Tillus elongatus, assembly GCA_964006375.1. NCBI lineage: Eukaryota > Metazoa > Arthropoda > Insecta > Coleoptera > Cleridae > Tillus > Tillus elongatus. The sequence continues at coordinate 23,438,755 of OZ023265.1, read as the reverse complement.
TGACCAATTAATCCTCCAGCAGTATATAAAAAGTTCAGCAAACATAATATATATATGCACCAAGAGTAAGAATTTTCGACATTGGTGGACCCAACTATTAAACATTCCCTGTAGGTAAGAAGAGTATCAACAAAATAGCTGTGGCATAGTAAGTAGATCAAAAACCAGGTAGATATTTAATTTGATAAAATTATATATATATATATATATATATATATATATATATATATATATATATATATATATATATATATATATATATATATGTATATTTTTCTTAATAAACTCATAATTTAATTCAGTATAATAAAATAAAACAAAAGGCGCCCAACAAAAACATAATAAAACAAATAACACAAATATCAACACCTATATTTAAATAAAAATACAGTAAAAATAATAAAACCAACAAAAACTTTAATAACACATTTATTTCAATATTACAATAATCAATTTCAAAAGTACAATAAAACACTAACACACACTATATACAAAAATACAATATATAAAAACACCCTTACTTACAATACAATACGCAACACCGAAACACTATAATTGTCGCCACAAACGTGAGGGCTTCGAAAATTCTTACAAATTTCGATAATAACGTAAATAACAAAAATAAAAATGCCTAGAGGGAGAAAAGTAACTACTTCAAAAGACAGACAGGACAGGGGTGACGACAGAGAACAAGAACCACAAGAAAGTATAGAAATGGATCAGGAGAGAAGAGATGAGCAAGAGATTAGTGAAAATGTAGAAGAACAGGCCGAAGAAATGGTAAACGTAAGAGAAGTAACAGTGGTAGAAGAACAGACACTTGACGGAGGCAAGGTAGAAGAAACAATTACGCCCAAACAAAAATCTGACATTGACTACGATAGAATGTTAACATTACTGCTAAGTATGAACCAGAAAATGGACAAACAAGAAAGGAATATAAATAGCCTAAAACAAGACATGAATGAGAAAATGGAAAACCAGGAGAGAAGGATGCATGAAAATATAAATAGTCTGAAAGGAGAGATTAAGAAGGAAATGAATGTGGGAATCAAGAAGATGGAAGAACGACTAAAAGAAATGGATGAGAAAATAACAGGAAAAATGGAGAAAAATATGCAAGACTTGAAAATAGACATAGAAAGAAAGGTGGATGACAAGATAACTGAGAATATGAAGGAAACAGGAAAGATGGTGCTAGAGAGAATGAAAGTGACAGAGGATGAGATAAGTAGTATAATGCAGGTGGGAAATGAAAGATATCAGAGTACGATTGGCATGAATATGATAATGGAACAAAAGATTGAAAATTATCAAAGTGAAATAAATGGAAAGTTGACTGAGACGAAAGAGAACGTTGAAAGAGTAGAACAAGTAACAAGAGTAAGTGTGGATGAGATGAAAAGATTGAAAGATGAGACAGAGATGAGATTAAATTTAGAGACTGTGAGAATAAGAGAAGGAGTAGAAGAAAATATGAAACAGAAATTAGAAAGAATCGAACGTCAGATAAGGCAAGGTATGGGGAATGAAAGAGTTGTTTACCCAGTCACAAACGAGACAGGACTTAAATTTGATGGACACATAAATAAATTACACCCTAAAGTTTTCATAAATAGCTTAATGAACGAAGCAAAAAACGTATACGACTGGCAGGAAATAAGAGAAAGTATAAGAGCAGAGAGGCAAGGAATGGGGAATAAAAGAAATAAAAAGAAACGAGAAAACCTAGAAGAAATCAAGGATAGGAGAAACAAATTTAAACGAAAAGGAAATAATATGTATCGACGTGAAAAAAAGTATGACAACGGCGGCAGGAGCAGGTATAAGTACGATAGGAACGGGGATAACTACAATGACAATTTTAATATAGAATATAATCCCGGACGTAGAAGAGAATATGATGATATAAACGACCAACGGCTAAGGCAAAACAATAAAAGGGAAAACGATAGGGTAGTGAAACTAAACAATGGTACAGAACAAAAGGATAGAAAAGATAAGGAAATGAAAACAAATGTAATGGGAATCAGAAAAAAGAGCGATGAAGAAAAAAATAAAATATTGTATGGTATAATAACAGTGGACGACTATGTCAACAGCAAGACACCAAGTACAGACAGGTCAGTCATATATCCACTCGACGAAGAAAACTTGTAGACACACAAAAACCTATAACGACAATGACATACACGACGCAACCAACAATACATGTATATATGAACATCCAAGGGAAATATTCAAAAACGATAAAGAGGCTGAAGAAAATGAAGAATCAATAGGGTTAATTTTTATAAAGGGAAAAATAAATAATTGGCATTGATATGAGCTAATCGACCCAAAAACAAAAGCTGATAGGTGTATATTTAACATAAACGACTTAAAAATATATATATATAAACAAACTCAAAATATTTCAAAAATACTAGGAAAGAAAGAGAAAATTAAAATAATGAGGCCGGAGGCAAACAGATGGGAAATTTCAAATGGGCAGTGCCAATATTACAAAAAGACTAGGAAAGAAAGAGAAAATTAAAATAATGAGGCCGGAGGCAAACAGATGGGAAATTTCAAAGGGGCAGTGCCAATATTACAAAAAGACTAGGAAAGAAAGAGAAAATTAAAATAATGAGGCCGGAGGCAAACAGATGGGAAATTTCAAAGGGGCAGTGCCAATATTTCAAAAAGACTAGGAAAGAAAGAGAAAATTAAAAGAATGAGGCCGGAGGCAAACAGATGGGAAATTTCAAAGGGGAAGTGCCAATATTACAAAAAGACTTGGAGCGAAAGGATTTTGAATTAAATTGAATGATTTTGTAAGATAGAAGCAATTTAATTTTGAAAATCAAGAGGCCAGAAGGCAAAAGAAAGAAATAAGATCAAAAGAATGGGCTGTAAGCAAGAGAGAAAAGTAACGTATTTGAAAAACTCGAGGCATATAATAAGAAAAGTGAAATAAGAAAATGACAATGACAGTGAACGCAGAGGATCATATGAAGCAAGCAAAATATATATATATATATATATATATATATATATATATATATATATATATATATATATATATAAGAAAATGGACAAGAAGATAAAATTTTGAAGAATTCTAAAGATATATGGTAGTGAATGAGGAAAAGAATTATAGTTGGAGTAGCGAAACCAGTATAAAGAAGAAAATAGGCCTAATGAGAGGTTCTGATGAAAATGAATAATGAATATTTATATATGTATATGAAAATGAAATGAAGTATATTAGGGGAATGGATGATTGATTAAAGAAGATGGAAACCATATAAGAATTATATTAATAAATACCAGAAGAATAAGATAATTGAAAAGCTGCTAATCCGAGAAAGTAAAGTTGAATAAAATAAAACGTCATTGTAGTTTAATGAAAATAAATTTATGAACAAGCCAAGAGAAACCAGATATAAAGAAAATAGAAGACCGCAAATAAAAGAGAAGAAAGTCGTAGATATACAGAAGAAGAAAAAAAAATATATATATATATATATACAAGTTTGGGGAAGATTGATGGTTGGCAAATACTAAAAGAAATAGAAAGGGTTTAAAATTAAAATGAACAACTTCAGAAGGGGGTAATTTAAATTTGAAACAATAACGCCAGAGGCAAAAACATGATGAACAATATTAAAGCAGTGCTAAATGAAATCGAAAGCAGTGTGGAACTTAAAATAACTAAACAGAAAGAACTTAGATGAATGGTAAAAGTAATGTTGGTTGCATATACACATACACGATGGACTAACGAACAAGAGATAAAGACGTATACACACACACATGAATCATTTATACAGGGGGGTAAGTTTGAGGTTATAAGCGTTGGCTTAAAGTCAATCCAACAACGTATTATTAAACGTTAGTTTGCAAATTGCTATATACAAATAGAGCATGCATTTAAATATTGACGTAAAGGTCAATTTGACATTTGATTTCAGCGATTAATCGAAATTTGCTTTAGATATCTATATAAAGCATGTAACTTAAAAATTAAGTCTAATGTTGCTTCTGCAAACATGATTTTCAAAAAGGCATATAGTTAAAAAAGGAATAATTGTTGATATCCATTTCGAAAGGATAACGAAGCACCCCTCACGACACTAAGATTTTTTTGAAGCACTAAAAACACAAACACACACTAGACAGGAAGTTGGTAGAAACATAGATTCAGGGCAGGGTAGCGTAGTTATTTTCAATAAGCAGATGTCTTGAATAACAACAATTTTCTATTACAAATATTTTTCAATGGAAATTTTTTTTTTTTTGAACGGCAAGTATATTTCATTTTGAATGGCAAGTATCTTGAAGCAGCTGATAAACCTGACGACAGGGTTGATCAATTTTGTGCAATAAATATCAGATACATCTTAACATTGAATGACTGGAACAATCTGAAAATAAACACTTCATGTAAAGTAGGTATTGAATAAAGAATTTCAATTCTCGAACAGATTTAAAATTATTTATTGGGGAAATTTATTGCATGCACAGACATGGCTATATATTAAAAAAATGTTTTAAAATAAACACATACCTGGAAGTAAAAATCCAATTAATTGTCCTAGCTATAGTCAGACACAGGTGGTAAATTGCAGCCTTTTATCCTACTGAACCTACAAATTAAAAACAATTAAATATAAATATATTCGTCAATGAATAGATTTTGACATAGTTTAAATTTATTAGTTAAGGCATAAAAAAAACATTTTGTATCAGAAAACATTGAACAATTAAACTCACAATGAATGAACTGCTTAACAAAATACAAAGTGATATAAACCCGGTATAGACAGCTACAAACACAAACAAGCTGGTAAAAGACCAAATTTATAAACTGTCTTCGACAGAACAAAGTGAATTTAAATAAGAATGTGATTAGGGATTTTAACAAAATGTGTTAATATGTATAGAAAATAAGTAAAAATTTGTTAATTATCAATTAGGGAAACTATGTGTTAGTAATTATTCTAGAAAAATAAGGTTTAATGTGTTAATGAATGATAGGTTATAAATTTTAAAACAAACACAATTTGACTTACATGTATAAAATCGGAATATTGAATTATATGCAGGAAATGACTTTCTTTTGACTAATGTAGTTAAATCATGTTATTGGCTTATCTGAAAACAGAAAATGGTGATTGGTAAATAAAAAGTTTAAATGAAAATTAACAACTGTGATTCGAAGTTAGAAAACAAAAGATAAAAATTAGAACTTCCGGGAGGAAGAACGATTGATTGAGAAGAAGACGCTGGTAGAAAGAAGAAGCTAGTAGATTGCAGCAACAGAAAATGTTCAAAAAAGTTAATATAAATCATTAAAAACTATGGTGAAAGTATTTTATAGGTTATACCTACCAGTAAACAGCTATACAACAACTCCAATCAAGAATACTCGTACATAAATCGAGTAAGAACAGTTAACAAGCTAGAAGACGCCAAGTAAACAAAAGGTAATACATCAATAATTGTTAAAAAGTGTATTATTTCTACAAAACAAGAAATGAACCTCTAAGTTTTTATAAAAGAATAATATGTCAACGTCAATCCAAGAAGTTAAATGTCATTTGCAAAGGCAATCATACCAAAAGAAGAACTAAATATGAAATATTTATGAAGTACTTGTAAGAGTCACCAGAGGGCGATAAGTAAACGTAAGAAATTCAACCTTATTTCCTCCATTTTAATATTTCTGTTGCCAAGCAACAAAATTCACCTGAAACGACGTTACCATGGTGATAAATAAATGCCAATGAAACTATTCAGATCCGTCATAGCAAGTCATAACATTTTTTTTAAAACAAAGCATTGGAAATAAAATTCTCAATAATAAGTCATAATTGCATTAATAAAGCTGGCATATTTGTATGTTAAAATTAGTAATATACGGGATCCCAAGTAAGAATTTAAATTTGTAAAATTAAGTCAATAACCAAACAAAAAGCTTTTTGATAAAAATAATAATAATAATAAATATTTTAAAAACAATTTCAAATTATATATTGCTCATTATTTTATTTTCTGTAAATGTCACACATATCTGTCCATTGACCAATTAATCCTCCAGCAGTATATAAAAAATTCAGCAAACATAATATATATATGCACCAAGAGTAAGAATTTTCGACATTGGTGGACCCAACTATTAAACATTCCCTGTAGGTAAGAAGAGTATCAACAAAATAGCTGTGGCATAGTAAGTAGATCAAAAACCAGGTAGATATTTAATTTGATAAAATTATATATACCTATGTATATTTTTCTTAATAAACTCATAATTTAATTCAGTATAATAAAATAAAACAAAAGGCGCCCAACAAAAACATAATAAAACAAATAACACAAATATCAACACCTATATTTAAATAAAAATACAGTAAAAATAATAAAACCAACAAAAACTTTAATAACACATTTATTTCAATATTACAATAATCAATTTCAAAAGTACAATAAAACACTAACACACACTATATACAAAAATACAATATATAAAAACACCCTTACTTACAATACAATACGCAACACCGAAACACTATAATATATATATATATATATATATATATATATATATATATATATATATATATATATATATATATATATATATATATATATATATATATATATATATATATATATAAACATATAAAAATTCAAACGGACCTTTGTTTCGGGTTCTAGGGGCCCAAATTCGTGCTCATTTGAAAACATTCTTGCAAAGTCTCACCATCGATACCTCTCTGTTAGCGATTTTTTTTAAATGCTGGAAGAAAAGTAATACTATAGATAAAACTCTCACTTTCAGGGCTGCAACTAAATTCATGTGTTGCATTTACCGGTCACCTTCTGACCAACACCTTTGTCTACCTCTTTGACTACCTTTCTGAAAAAACCGACTATCTGATTTCTGAATATCCTTCCTCTGAGGTCACTATTATTGGTGACTTCAATGTCCATAATAAGGAATGGCTAGGCTCTTCAAAAACCGATCCACAAGGGAGAGCAGCGGAGGCCTTTGCAGTCAGCAATTCTTTAGCCAATATGGTTCAACCTACTTACTTTCCTCGCATGCTAACACACAGCTCAAATCCCTTGGATCTCCTTCTTACTACAAAACCTGAATGCTATAGGATATCAGTCACCGCCCCACTTGGTCGCTCAGACCACGGCATGGTCACTGCTTCCTGCGCAATGCAACCCGAGGTCACACCCACGTATCGTTTGGCACTACAACTCCGCAAACTGGGAAGAAATGCGGGATTACTTTTACTCATTTCCATAGGCGTCTATCTGCTTCTCTCATCCTGACCCCTCTGATATCTCACAAAACGTCACCGAAATTATCCAAGCTGGCATGGAATTATTTATTCCACGTACGCAGAAAACCTCTTCAGCCACTAAAAAGCCCTGGTTCTCTAAATCCTGTGACAAGGCCAGGCTTGAAAAGGTCAAAGCTCACAAAACGCTTCTACACAGTCCCAGTCAAGAAAACCGTCAAGCATTTAACGACGCAAGAAACTGCTATCTCCGTATTCTTTCTGAGGCAAAAACGCGTTTAATAACCACATCAAAAACAAAGTCATATAAAGCTCCAACGGCGGTAAACCCGTCTGGACTCTTGCTAAATCTATTGGGAATAATTTCTGCAAGAGCACGTTCCCACCTCTTGTCTCAGGGGATGAAATTGTTTCTACCGCCCTGGGCAAGGCTGAACTTTTTGCTTCGTTGTTCGCCGGCAATTCTAACCCACCTCCAAATGTCCAACCACCAACACTCACCAATGTCACGCATAAAATAACGGATATCATTTTCAAAACTAAAAAGGTACGAAAGATGCTCTCTTCTCTAAATACCAGGAAAGCCTCTGGCCTTGACGAGATCCCAGCAATTGTTCTCAAAGAATGCGCTCCAGAACTTGCACTTGTCCTGACTTGTCTGTTTCAGATATCTTACAATAAAGGCATATTCCCTAGTAACTGGAAAACTGCTCGAGTACAACCCATCCCCAAGAAAGTATCCAAAGCGCTTCCTAGCAACTACAGGCCTATTTCTCTCCTTTCAGTCGTCTCTAAAGTGATGGAAAACTATATAAACACCGAATTACTAACATTTCTTGAAAAACGCAGTCTAATCCACGACAGGCAGTATGGATTCCGTCAGCGCAGATCGACTGCCGACCTCCTTTCCTTTGTCACCCATTCTTGGAACAAGTCTTTGAAACTACACGGCGAATCCCAGATTGTTGCTCTAGACATATCCAAAGCATTCGACCAGGTCTGGCACGCAGCGCTGCTTAATAAACTTCCGGCCTATGGCCCACCACCAAAACTCTGTACCTGGACAGCAAACTTTCTCTCCAACCAGATCATTTATGTTGTCGTGGATGGCCATTCCTCTAAACTATATCCAATTAATGCAGGAGTTCCTCATGGTTAAGCTTTAGCCCATACTTTGTTTCTTCTCCACATCGACGACTTCCTCTCTAGCACATCCAACCCAATTCACAGTTACGCGGACAACAGCACCCTCCACTCAAATATACAATATTATAAGCCTGTCTCTTTGGCCCAATTAGATGAGGATCGCAAACTCATGGAGGGTTATGTCTCCGTGGATCTCCAAAAAATATTAGACTGGGGAAGTAGAAATCTTGTACAATTCAACCCCACCAAATCTCAGTCTTGCTTTCTTTCTCATAAGAGATACACCAGCCCTAGACCCATCACAATGAACAACCAAGTTATTCAAAGTAATGAGTCATTTTATCTTGTTGCCATTTCTGTGGATCGAAATCTCAATTGGCACCAACATGTCACATCAATTGCAGAAGTGGCTGAAGAAATTAGGTTTTCTCTTCCGGGCTCGCAAATACTTTTCACCAGCTAATCTCTATACCTTATATACTTCACAAATAAGACCAAACCTCGAATATTGCTCCCACATCTGGGGTGCAGCTGCCGCTTCTACACTCGCTAACCTAGACTCAATTCAAAAGAGAGCTATACGTCTCATCAGTGACCCTACCCTCACCCAAAGGCTGCCATCCCTTACCCACCGACGTGCCGTTGGTGACCCATCTCTCTTTTATAGATATCTGCACGGGCACTGCTTCGTACAACAAGCTTTCTTCCATAGTTCCTCCACCTGCTGCCCCCAACAGATCTACCAGGGGAACAGAGAGAACGCACCCTTTTACTGTCCAGGTCACCAGACATAGAACATCTTGTTATGCCCGCTCTTTTGACCCGAGGACTTCCAAGTTGTGGAATTCCTTGCCGGCACATGTTTTTCCTTCTCCTCCGAATCTTCAAACCTTCAAGTCCAAAAGTTGCCTCTTCACTCATTGTCAACACCCACGGTACGATAGTATTTAGGCTGTAAGACCTCGTGATGTGTTGTTGAAATTAAAAAATAATAATAATAATAAAAATTCGCTAAAAACGCTGAATACTATATGCGATGCTCCCAGTTCACCGCATTTTCGAGTACCTGTACATATTTACTAGAATACCATCCTTTAAGAATAACTTTTAACCAGTATGTAACTGTACAAGAAAAACCCTGATCTCTGAAGGAATAACACACGATTGTTTCTTCGCAAGAATGTAACCAATTCGATCCCTGACCAAACTGATAAAATAGCACGAACTCACTTCCTTTCCGTTTTGCGTACAAATTAATTAAATCAACTCTAAAAATGGCTAGCTCCTTATTTATATAAATAATTATGTGTATGTGTGACAAACGAACAGTTATGTCAAAACTAAGTGGAAGTGGTTGCAAGAAGAACCCACTGGTGGCACAGTTGCAACACAGTATTACTGCATCCTTGACTTCTGATGACACCGGCGTGTGACTCGGTACGTTAGATCACCAGAAGAAGTGAAGAATCAGAAGAAGCATATTCTTCACGGTACAGAGAAGTTATTGTAACGTGACGAAGACCGGCTGGTGGATGATGGTGTGTGCGCGGCGCATTCACCTATTTATTTGTTTGGGCACGTGAATTTCTAGTTCTGTAGTGTAATTGCTTCAACTGCTTCATTATGACAAAGTTTTTTTTGTTGCGTTTCATTAGATGAATACGTCACGCACAAACGTTTGAGAGAAATAAAAAAAGTGGAGTAATTGGCTGACGAATGAAAGTAATTCGTGAGACGTCTGTTTGACCGGCGGAATTTCCTCGGGGGATTTGCTGGAGCTTTTAGGAATTATTTTGTAAGGTTTGTTATATATAATGTGTTTATAATTAACACCTATTATTATTGTCGCTTTTTAGTTGTTTATTTCAAAAAAATGAGGCTCAGATTGCTTCATTCATAAAATGATTTAGAGAGTGGTTTAATTAAGTGAATATCTACGTGAATCATTTGGTTTAGTCACTTTTTTGAGAGGTGGCACGAAATCTTCGATCTTACAAACTAAGTTAGTGTTGATTTAAATAGGTTACCTTGCTTGTCAAGTCTTCGATTGCTCGTGGAATATATATTTATCTTGTTGCAATAATTTTAAATAGAGACCTTGGTAGGACTTAGATTTATTGCAAGATTCTGTAAATTAATTAAAAAACAAATTCTAGTTGCACATAACTTCACTTATTTAAAAATAATATGACATTTTTACTATACTATTATAGTACAAATTCTCTAAATTCGATGTTACAAATGTTTTTATACTCGTCACCAATAAGTAAACTAACGAAATCACATCATCTTCTTAACTTAAATTTGTCTTAATGAATCTGTACCTTTCTTTAAAACAATATCACCATTAATATTTACCAACTTAAATATCAAAAGTCCTAATGCGGTTACAGTACCGAATTTTCATTAAAATATTTGCAGTAAAATACTTAGTAATAATATTTACAAACATGAATAAAATATATATGGTTCGCAACGCAATGGACATAGAATGTGTGCGTGTAGCGGACTTTAAAACATGCCGATTTTTATATAAAATTTTTCTCCGACGGCCATGGTTGGTTAGATATTGACCTCGGAAGACTCTTTAATAATTTCAAGAAGCAGCCGTATTGCAGCAGTGCCCTAACATAGAACAACCAAATTTAAAGTAGATATAAACTCAAAGTGAGTTAGGTGTGGGTCACCCTTTTAATGATTTGATTTTTTTTAAACCTAACCTAATTAAAAGTTAAAGTCTATCAATTTTATAGAAAACTAAATTTTCTATCTTTTTCCTCCTCTTGTCAATTTTTCGACAAACCACCCGTTTTTGAGAAAATTGAGATTTTTTGAGGTGAGATCAAAACAAAATTATGTCCCTTGAAGACTCTAACACTAACATATCTGAAATTTAATAAACGTCTTTAAAAACTAATAGATAAAAAACATAAAAAAACACTAAAGATATTGTTCAACATGACTTCCATTTTCTCTCACACATAACTGCGCACCCTTCGTCGAAAATTAAAGTCGACTCTGTTAAGTAATTGGATGTCACTTTTAATAATGGTCCACTTATTATTGCTGCGACTCCACAAATCTTCCGCAGCTTGAACTGAAATACACATATTCTTTTAAAGACCACCCCCCACCCCGCGAGAAAAAAGGGCACATTTATTCAAGTCTGGTGATCGTGCTGGCCAATGTTGAGAGCAATTCACGACCTATCCATTGATTTGGAAACTGTTGGTTTAAAAATCCACGAACATTTGTAGTGAAATTTGGTGGTGCATAAACCACATTTCGCATCGCAGTTGTAAGGGCAGCTCCTATACTAGCACAGGAACAACATTTTGCAAGAAAAGCAATTATCGTGCACCGTTTAAGCGGTTTGGTAAAATAACCGGCCCAACCAAATGTCCTCCAACAATACCTGCCCACACATTTATTTTAAATTCTCTTTGAAAATGGTGGGTTACTGTAGCATGTGTATATATTCATGGCAGTTCTGCACATTCGTAATTCCTCTCCTTGTAAAGCAAGCTTCATCCGTAAAAAGAATGGTATTGGGAAAATAAATGTTCTAATGTAAGATGAAATTACGAAAAAACATTCTTGCCCCTAAATCCTGCGGTAGCAGCTCTTGCACTTTTTGAATGTGATAGGGATGCAGCAGATTGCGTCGGATAATTCTATGGTCCGCTGTGTTATATGAAACTGCCTGGATAATCGTCAGGTGCTGGTTTGAGGATCACTTTCAATACTGTCCAGAAGACACTCCTCAGTTCGTGCGTTTACTGCATGAACGCGTCCCACCGCTTTTTTTTTAAGTGAAAAACAAACCGGTTTCTCGAGCTCTGCGTTCAAAATTGGCAAACGTTTGACGATGTGGTATATTACGATTAGAAAATCTTCTTCGATATACATCTACACTTCTGCGGTAATTACCCTCGCAAAACCCGAATACGGTAAGCATCTCAACTTGTTCATTAACCGAGTCTTTTCCAGACATTTTGAAGAACAAACTATTATCACAAAAAAAACAATAAACACAAGACAATAATTATCATAAAACTTAATAAATTTAAGTAAAGTCAGATTTGACAACGTCTATAACCTAGTAACAGGTGACTTGCAGAGCGCCCTAGGCATCCCCTAAGAGACTTTAATAACACCTTCAAGGGACATAATTTTGTTTTGATCTCAACTCTAAAAATCTCGATTTCCCAAAAACGGATGGTTTGTCGAAAAATTGACAACAAGAGAAAAGATAGAAAATTAAATTTGCTATAAAATTGATGGACTTTAACTTTTAATTAGGTTAGAGTGTAAAAAATAAAATCATTAAAAGAATGACCAATTCGTATTTCACCCCTTTTTGAGTTTAAATCTACTTGAAATTTTTGTCAAATAAGGATGTTGATAAAAGAAAACAATCGACCAAATTTGGTTGTTCTATGTTCGGGCACTGCTGCAATACAGCTGTTTTTTGCAATTATTAAAGAATCTTCCGAGGTCAATATCTCACACACATCCAAAGGATGGCTTGCCTAGGCATCACAGGGGCCATGTCTTCAACCCGAACAGCCGCCATGGAGGTGTTGCTGGATCTACCCCCCCTACACTTAGTTATTATGGGAGAGGCCAGGCTAGGACTATACAGACTAGCCTGCAATGGACGACTGAAGATCAACCCAGGCTTCAGCGGCCACTGCAAAATTCAGAAGATCGTGAAGGAGCCCATCCTTGAAATGAGGTCAGACTTCGCGAGCCCGCGAATGTGCAGGGAAAACAACTTTACAGTGGAAATCCCTGATCGCGAGGCATGGCGGGAGGAGACGCCGGGCATACCACGGGACGCGCTCGTCTGGTTCACGGACGGATCTGGCGGGGAGCGTGGGACGGGGGCAGGTGTTTACTCGGAAGGACCGAGGGTAAGTCATAGTATTTCCCTCGGAGCCCATGCAACGATGTTTCAGGCCGAGATGTACGCCATCCTGCACTGTGTGCGGGAGAACAAGAGGAGGGGCTACACCAACAAGCGGATCCGCATAGCCACAGACAGCCAGGCAGCCCTTAAGGCACTAAGTAGCCCACGGGTAAATTCCTGGCTGGTGAGTGAGTGCCGAGACGAGACGAGCGACCTGGCTGGGCAGAATGAGGTGACCCTCATCTGGGTGCCGGGTCACTCGGGGGTCAAAGGCAATGAAGAAGCTGACAGTCTCGCGAAGAGAGGGTCAGCAGAACCATTTATGGGACCAGAACCGGCTCTGGGCGTGTCAAAGAGCACTGCCAGTGGAGCCATTAAGTCCTGGGTCAGAAACCAACACAAGGTGTACTGGGCGGACTGTCCAGGGCTCAGACATAGGAAGTCAATAATTGACGGACCCAGTTCAAAGAGAGCTGTGGAGCTGGTAAACCTTAGCAGAGGACAGCTCAGAAACACAACAGGTCTCTTGACGGGACACATGGCCGTCAAGAAACACCTGCATAAAATGGGGCGGTTCGAAGGGGACCTCGCATGCAGACTCTGCGGCGAGGGGGAGGAATCAGCCCAGCACATCTTGTGTTAGTGTATAGCTCTGGACCGGAAAAGACAACTGATCTACGGTCACTCTAGACCGGAGACAGAGCAATATAAAACTTCACCCTACCAATCGCTGTGCAGACTAGTTCAAGGCACAGTGATTTTGGAATGGGTGGAGTAAGACTAAGGGTATGCACAATCAACCAAGGGTTGCGGTGCTATCGGGGCGGCAAGGCCGCGGACGAGCCCTGAGGGAACAAAAAAAAATATATATCTCACAACCATGGGCGCCAGAGAAAAATTTTATATACAAAAATCGGCATGTTTTGAGGTCCTCTCAACGCACACATTCTGTGTCCATGGCGTTGTGAATCACCCTGTATAAACGACCAAACAATAAGTCGCTTTCTTTTATTAGCTGTGGCCAAAATTGTCGTAGTAAAAAATATGGAATGAAAGAATGAAAAAGTCTGCATGCAAGAAGTTACCGCATACACGTGTTTCAAGCTTATTAGCTATCATCACGATGGTGCAAATGTGCACTGGTTGCTTGTTGTGACTCCGTGTATTTTTGCTTCTTCATCCAGAGTGTTCCCATCATCACCTGGCTATACCGTACTGATGATGGCTAATAAGCTTGAAACACGTGTATGCGGTTGTTTCCTTGCGGCCTTGCCCTTAACTTTTCTCCTTGTATAGTATACAGAAATGCCGTGTTAAAAATCCTGCTATTAATAGTATGACTCCTGGGCTCCGGATGCTCACGCAGGTGATTTCTTTGCCTCCGTGGCGATTTTGGTTGTTGCCCTCGAATTGAGGGTCTTCCGAATGATGCTGCAAATGTGAACTCGTTGCCTGTTGTGACACCGTGTATTTTTGCTTCTTCATCCAGAGTGTTCCAATCATCACCTGGCTATACCGTACTGATGATAGCTAATAAGCTTGAAACACGTGTATGCGGTTGTCTCCTTGCGGCCTTGCCCTTAACCTTTCTTCTTGTATAGTATACAAAAATGCGGTGTTAAAAATCCTGATAAGCATGTGCTACTTACCTTTCATCAACAATTATGTCATAAACTTCAGGACCAAATCAAAAGAACACTTTTAATAACAACTCTAACATAATATGTAGAGATATAATAATAAAGAGCTTTATAACAACAAACGTGGCTAGTCGCTAACACTACATGTAAGGATGCTTTGCAAAATAAAACCATAAACAATAATAACGAATCTTCGAATGTTTTAAGGTTAGATTGATATTTAAAAGTGAATAGATTTCTGGATTATAATGCTACTGGCGCTGAAACGTCGAAAATTAGTACTGAACTTATAGTTTCAAACCATTTCATTGAAGTGAAACTTCTATTTGGTATATTCTGTAATATAACAAAACATTTCAGTTTTAATAAATGTATGTAACACGTTGAGTGTCTCATGTTTCGGCGTCCGCAGTCGGCGGCTCCCGTTTCGCGATGACAGTTGGCCTACCATGCAGCGGTGTCAGATTGAGTAAATTAGAATTTATGATAAATCGAATGAGAAATTATTGGTAACTCAACATTTATTAATATTAAGCCACATTTACTGGATGGATTAAGTTTTTGACGAACTTTTATTTGTCATCAATATTACCCTATGTTTTACATTTTAAAATTCAATCGAAATGTTATTAAAACTGACAACCTGGCTCCTTTATATTTAATTGTCAGGTGACTGTTTCTATTTGAATAATCTACTCAAAATTACGCATTCACAGTCTAATCATCATTATCAACATTGAACGTGGGAAATGCTGTATGAAATTTGAACTTATATCTTAGACTGTTTATTCATTTATAATTTTGATTTTTTAATAACTCCTGTCCTCGTATGCCATTTAATTTGAAATTTGGTTAACAGCTATATTGTAACGTCTCCTATATATGTGCAAATTTTCATTCGAAACACTTCAAAATTTCAAAAAATATTGCGTTTTCAAAATGTTCTTTACATTTTTTTCTAAGAAAAATTAGACGCACGACACCCATCTACGAACTCATCCAAGCCATTAATAAAATTCACAAATTTGGTCGAAATCGGTCGACTATTTATATATATATATAACTATATTTTTTGAGTTAGCGGTTGAATACATACATACATACATACATACACACACACACACACACACACACACACACACATATATATATATATATATATATATATATATATATATATATATATATATATATATATATATATATATATATGTATATATATATATATATATATATAAACATGTAAAAATTGAAACTGTCCCCGGACACGGGTTCTAGGGGTCCTAGTTCGCGCTAGTTTAAAAACAATTTTAAAATTCAAAAGTCGGGATATCCCGCTTAGTGATTTTTTTGTAAAGAAAATTCACTAAAAGAACACAATTTGAATTACAAGGGACCCGGCTTCCATGGCCTTTGCGCCTTCCACACTTGTCATCGAACATGTTTAGGATATGATGGGCAATCGACTGGGCCATTTACCCCAACTACCAAATAACCTAGTTAGTCTTCGTCACCGAATTCAAAATCTACCATAAATCATTTAAATTTAAGCATGCCTCGAAGAGTTATCGAATGCATAAGAAACCGCGGTGGACCCAAACTATTAAGTAACTTTGTTATTTTTTAATATGTTAGTTTTTAATGTGATTGAACACACATTATGTATACATTTTATCAAAATTCATCAATTCCTACTGGCTGTTCGGATTTTCTTGAAAGTCAATATCAATGTGTATATATATATATATATATATATATATATATATATATATATATATATATATATATATATATATATATATATATATATAGTATTAAATTTTTGTGACGGTAATAGTGTTATTTATCAAAAAATTTGTGGGAACGCCGTCAGTTGTGGAATAAAACTCTTTATTATAGGCCGAGCTTTCGGAAAAATTTATTCCTTTATCAAGGCTACAACATGGAAAGAAAAAAGGTTACAATTTACGTGGAAAAAATATAAAAGTTTAAAATACTTACATATAACATGAGTTTTACTAAACTATTTATCTAATAACAAACATAAAAAGAAAACCTTTTGATGAATTTGTTTGAAGTCTAATAAATGCCAAACTGACATATAAAGCTAAATATTGTTTAATTGAATTTGTTTTTTGTTTTTGTCTAGGAAATATAAGAAGGGGTAGTGATTTCTAAAATTATTATCTTTCTTTAAGTTTATTAAATTTTCGTTAAAAGTAATTTCAAATTCTTCTAAACACATTCTTTTATTACTTAAGGTTTCACAGTGTAAAATAGAAACATTACTAAAATTTATATTATGGCCAGTGTCGAGATTATGTTCTGACAGAGCGCAAGTTCTTTTTTGTAAACGTATGTCACTTTTGTGCTGTGTGTTAACCTATCTTTAAGGACTCTGCTTGTTTGGCCAATGTATCTTAAACTACAATTATTACATGGAATACAATACACCACTCCAGACACTTTGGAAATTTCATCCTTACTTTTGAGTTTACTGAAAATGTTATTAATTGTTTTTGAATATCGAAACGTTATTTTAAAATTGGTTTCATCTTTAAATATAAACTTTAACCTATTGGAAATACTTTTAATGTATGGGATAGATATGTAAAAAAAGTTAGATGTTTCCGAACTCGAAATTATATGGGTGTTATGTCTGTCAGATAAATTTGATACTGTTTGTAGAGATTGTCTTGTATTGTAATGGTGATTGTTTGAAAAATTGTATAAAAGTTTATTAAGTAGTTTGGGAGGATAAGAGTTGTTAACAAAAATATTAAAAAGTTTTCTTAAATTTTTTTCGTGGAAAGAAGGATGGCATATCTTTAATATTCTATTTTTTAAACCTAATAAAATGTTAATTTTAGTTTTAAATAAATGATCTGAATGAAAATTAATATATCTTTGAGAATTAGTTGGTTTTATATACCAATCTAAAATGATGTTGTTATCGTTTGTTCTAATTAATTTTGTATCTAGGAATGGTAAACTGTTATCTGTTTCCTCTTCTAATGTAAATTTAATATATTGGTTGTAAGAATTGAAAACCTCTAAAATGTGTGTTGTTGAATTTAGAGGAATACTACAAATAATGTCATCAACATATTTTTTTAAAAAAGGAATATTGAAATTTAATTTTGGTATACATGTTTCAAGCAAATCATCTATAACATATTGTGCAATAATTGGAGAGATACAAGCACCCATTGGAGTTCCAAAAATTTGTTTATAATATGTGTTTTCAAAAACAAAATAGCTTGAGTTAAAAATAAAATCAACTATTTCAAAAAATGTATTTTTTGGAATGGATGTTTCTCGAGAAATAGAAACCCATCTTTTCTCAATGCTATCTTTAAAAAGTTGAAGTGGTATGTTAGTAAAAAGTGAAACAATATCAAGACTAACAATTACATAATTTTCTGGAATTGTAACATCCTTTATAAAATCTGAAAAGTGAAAAGAGTCTCTTATGTAATAATCATTGTTTATATTGTAAGCTTTTGTTAAAATTTCAGTGATTAGTATAGCTAATTTACTATTAGGTGAATTTATGGAAGAAATAATTGGCCTTAAAGATAAAACAGGTTTATGAATTTTAGGAAGACCATAGTATTTTGGGCACGTCTGATTATATATTGTTAATTTTTTAGCCATTTCTTGTGTAATAAAACTATTGGTTTTTAATTTGGAAACTATTTTATTAGCTTTTTGTTGAAAGGTGGATGTTGGGTCTGTGGTTAATTTTTTGTAATAATTGTCGTCAGAAAGTAAAGAATTGGAAAGCTCAATATACTGATCCTTATTCATAATAACTGTGACATTGCCTTTGTCAGATCTTGTAACTATAAGGTTGTTATGTGATTTAAAAAAAAGAAACTGATTTTTTGTAAAGTATTTCTAGGTAGGTGAACTTTGTTTCTTTTTGATAAAAATTTGTTAGAATGTTAATTACTTGTGATCTGTATATATTCTGTTTACTAGTATTACACTGTGAAATTATAAATTCAATTTCAGACAAAAATTTTTTTGAAAGATATATGTCATTTTTGTTTGGAGAAATGCTAAATTTGTAACCTAAAGCCAAAAAATGTTTTATTTCACTAGGTAATTCGGTATCAGAGATATTTTTTATCCAGTTTTCTTGGATGTTAATTTTCCTAAAAGTTTCATTAATTAAATGGTTTAATTTATTGATATTCCTATTTTTAATTTCAATAAACTTTTTATTGTAACTAGTAATTTGTCGACGTGAAAATTCACTAAAAATTTCATTCGGTATAATTGTAGATACTAACGTTTGTTGATTTTTGATTAATTTTTCAAAATGAGTAATTTGTTTATGTGTAACAGAAATTTCTAAATTAAGAATTTTGTTAACTAACCTGGTTCTAAAATTATAAAACATATTTCCTGTTTGACAACCATCAACTTCAAACAAATTCATTACATTTTTTATACTGTTTAAAATATGATTTGGAAAAACACCATTTTGCCTGCATTTCAGTAAAAAAATTCTTCTGTTCTTCAAGTTTGCTAATTTTGTATTGTAGTTGGACCAATTTTTGAGATATTGTGCTGCAGAAAGACCATATTGTATTATAATTTCTTGAAAAAAACCCATTCTTCTCTTTAGTATTAAATTTTTGTGACGGTAATAGTGTTATTTATCAAAAAATTGTGGGAACGCCGTCAGTTGTGGAATAAAACTCTTTATTATAGGCCGAGCTTTCGGAAAAATTTATTCCTTTATCAAGGCTACAACATGGAAAGAAAAAAGGTTACAATTTACGTGGAAAAAATATAAAAGTTTAAAATACTTACATATAACATGAGTTTTACTAAACTATTTATCTAATAACAAACATAAAAAGAAAACCTTTTGATGAATTTGTTTGAAGTCTAATAAATGCCAAACTGACATATAAAGCTAAATATTGTTTAATTGAATTTGTTTTTTGTTTTTGTCTAGGAAATATAAGAAGGGGTAGTGATTTCTAAAATTATTATCTTTCTTTAAGTTTATTAAATTTTCGTTAAAAGTAATTTCAAATTCTTCTAAACACATTCTTTTATTACTTAAGGTTTCACAGTGTAAAATAGAAACATTACTAAAATTTATATTATGGCCAGTGTCGAGATTATGTTCTGACAGAGCGCAAGTTCTTTTTTGTAAACGTATGTCACTTTTGTGCTGTGTTAACCTATCTTTAAGGACTCTGCTTGTTTGGCCAATGTATCTTAAACTACAATTATTACATGGAATACAATACACCACTCCAGACACTTTGGAAATTTCATCCTTACTTTTGAGTTTACTGAAAATGTTATTAATTGTTTTTGAATATCGAAACGTTATTTTAAAATTGGTTTCATCTTTAAATATAAACTTTAACCTATTGGAAATACTTTTAATGTATGGGATAGATGTGTAAAAAAAGTTAGATGTTTCCGAACTCGAAATTATATGGGTGTTATGTCTGTCAGATAAATTTGATACTGTTTGTAGAGATTGTCTTGTATTGTAATGGTGATTGTTTGAAAAATTGTATAAAAGTTTATTAAGTAGTTTGGGAGGATAAGAGTTGTTAACAAAAATATTAAAAAGTTTTCTTAAATTTTTTTCGTGGAAAGAAGGATGGCATATCTTTAATATTCTATTTTTTAAACCTAATAAAATGTTAATTTTAGTTTTAAATAAATGATCTGAATGAAAATTAATATATCTTTGAGAATTAGTTGGTTTTATATACCAATCTAAAATGATGTTGTTATCGTTTGTTCTAATTAATTTTGTATCTAGGAATGGTAAACTGTTATCTGTTTCCTCTTCTAATGTAAATTTAATATATTGGTTGTAAGAATTGAAAACCTCTAAAATGTGTGTTGTTGAATTTAGAGGAATACTACAAATAATGTCATCAACATATTTTTTTAAAAAAGGAATATTGAAATTTAATTTTGGTATACATGTTTCAAGCAAATCATCTATAACATATTGTGCAATAATTGGAGAGATACAAGCACCCATTGGAGTTCCAAAAATTTGTTTATAATATGTGTTTTCAAAAACAAAATAGCTTGAGTTAAAAATAAAATCAACTATTTCAAAAAATGTATTTTTTGGAATGGATGTTTCTCGAGAAATAGAAACCCATCTTTTCTCAATGCTATCTTTAAAAAGTTGAAGTGGTATGTTAGTAAAAAGTGAAACAATATCAAGACTAACAATTACATAATTTTCTGGAATTGTAACATCCTTTATAAAATCTGAAAAGTGAAAAGAGTCTCTTATGTAATAATCATTGTTTATATTGTAAGCTTTTGTTAAAATTTCAGTGATTAGTATAGCTAATTTACTATTAGGTGAATTTATGGAAGAAATAATTGGCCTTAAAGATAAAACAGGTTTATGAATTTTAGGAAGACCATAGTATTTTGGGCACGTCTGATTATATATTGTTAATTTTTTAGCCATTTCTTGTGTAATAAAACTATTGGTTTTTAATTTGGAAACTATTTTATTAGCTTTTTGTTGAAAGGTGGATGTTGGGTCTGTGGTTAATTTTTTGTAATAATTGTCGTCAGAAAGTAAAGAATTGGAAAGCTCAATATACTGATCCTTATTCATAATAACTGTGACATTGCCTTTGTCAGATCTTGTAACTATAAGGTTGTTATGTGATTTAAAAAAAAGAAACTGATTTTTTGTAAAGTATTTCTAGGTAGGTGAACTTTGTTTCTTTTTGATAAAAATTTGTTAGAATGTTAATTACTTGTGATCTGTATATATTCTGTTTACTAGTATTACACTGTGAAATTATAAATTCAATTTCAGACAAAAATTTTGAAAGATATATGTCATTTTTGTTTGGAGAAATGCTAAATTTGTAACCTAAAGCCAAAAAATGTTTTATTTCACTAGGTAATTCGGTATCAGAGATATTTTTTATCCAGTTTTCTTGGATGTTAATTTTCCTAAAAGTTTCATTAATTAAATGGTTTAATTTATTGATATTCCTATTTTTAATTTCAATAAACTTTTTATTGTAACTAGTAATTTGTCGACGTGAAAATTCACTAAAAATTTCATTCGGTATAATTGTAGATACTAACGTTTGTTGATTTTTGATTAATTTTTCAAAATGAGTAATTTGTTTATGTGTAACAGAAATTTCTAAATTAAGAATTTTGTTAACTAACCTGGTTCTAAAATTATAAAACATATTTCCTGTTTGACAACCATCAACTTCAAACAAATTCATTACATTTTTTATACTGTTTAAAATATGATTTGGAAAAACACCATTTTGCCTGCATTTCAGTAAAAAAATTCTTCTGTTCTTCAAGTTTGCTAATTTTGTATTGTAGTTGGACCAATTTTTGAGATATTGTGCTGCAGAAAGACCATATTGTATTATAATTTCTTGAAAAAAACCCATTCTTCTCTTTAGTATTAAATTTTTGTGACGGTAATAGTGTTATTTATCAAAAAATTGTGGGAACGCCGTCAGTTGTGGAATAAAACTCTTTATTATAGGCCGAGCTTTCGGAAAAATTTATTCCTTTATCAAGGCTACAACATGGAAAGAAAAAAGGTTACAATTTACGTGGAAAAAATATAAAAGTTTAAAATACTTACATATAACATGAGTTTTACTAAACTATTTATCTAATAACAAACATAAAAAGAAAACCTTTTGATGAATTTGTTTGAAGTCTAATAAATGCCAAACTGACATATAAAGCTAAATATTGTTTAATTGAATTTGTTTTTTGTTTTTGTCTAGGAAATATAAGAAGGGGTAGTGATTTCTAAAATTATTATCTTTCTTTAAGTTTATTAAATTTTCGTTAAAAGTAATTTCAAATTCTTCTAAACACATTCTTTTATTACTTAAGGTTTCACAGTGTAAAATAGAAACATTACTAAAATTTATATTATGGCCAGTGTCGAGATTATGTTCTGACAGAGCGCAAGTTCTTTTTTGTAAACGTATGTCACTTTTGTGCTGTGTTAACCTATCTTTAAGGACTCTGCTTGTTTGGCCAATGTATCTTAAACTACAATTATTACATGGAATACAATACACCACTCCAGACACTTTGGAAATTTCATCCTTACTTTTGAGTTTACTGAAAATGTTATTAATTGTTTTTGAATATCGAAACGTTATTTTAAAATTGGTTTCATCTTTAAATATAAACTTTAACCTATTGGAAATACTTTTAATGTATGGGATAGATATGTAAAAAAAGTTAGATGTTTCCGAACTCGAAATTATATGGGTGTTATGTCTGTCAGATAAATTTGATACTGTTTGTAGAGATTGTCTTGTATTGTAATGGTGATTGTTTGAAAAATTGTATAAAAGTTTATTAAGTAGTTTGGGAGGATAAGAGTTGTTAACAAAAATATTAAAAAGTTTTCTTAAATTTTTTTCGTGGAAAGAAGGATGGCATATCTTTAATATTCTATTTTTTAAACCTAATAAAATGTTAATTTTAGTTTTAAATAAATGATCTGAATGAAAATTAATATATCTTTGAGAATTAGTTGGTTTTATATACCAATCTAAAATGATGTTGTTATCGTTTGTTCTAATTAATTTTGTATCTAGGAATGGTAAACTGTTATCTGTTTCCTCTTCTAATGTAAATTTAATATATTGGTTGTAAGAATTGAAAACCTCTAAAATGTGTGTTGTTGAATTTAGAGGAATACTACAAATAATGTCATCAACATATTTTTTTAAAAAAGGAATATTGAAATTTAATTTTGGTATACATGTTTCAAGCAAATCATCTATAACATATTGTGCAATAATTGGAGAGATACAAGCACCCATTGGAGTTCCAAAAATTTGTTTATAATATGTGTTTTCAAAAACAAAATAGCTTGAGTTAAAAATAAAATCAACTATTTCAAAAAATGTATTTTTTGGAATGGATGTTTCTCGAGAAATAGAAACCCATCTTTTCTCAATGCTATCTTTAAAAAGTTGAAGTGGTATGTTAGTAAAAAGTGAAACAATATCAAGACTAACAATTACATAATTTTCTGGAATTGTAACATCCTTTATAAAATCTGAAAAGTGAAAAGAGTCTCTTATGTAATAATCATTGTTTATATTGTAAGCTTTTGTTAAAATTTCAGTGATTAGTATAGCTAATTTACTATTAGGTGAATTTATGGAAGAAATAATTGGCCTTAAAGATAAAACAGGTTTATGAATTTTAGGAAGACCATAGTATTTTGGGCACGTCTGATTATATATTGTTAATTTTTTAGCCATTTCTTGTGTAATAAAACTATTGGTTTTTAATTTGGAAACTATTTTATTAGCTTTTTGTTGAAAGGTGGATGTTGGGTCTGTGGTTAATTTTTTGTAATAATTGTCGTCAGAAAGTAAAGAATTGGAAAGCTCAATATACTGATCCTTATTCATAATAACTGTGACATTGCCTTTGTCAGATCTTGTAACTATAAGGTTGTTATGTGATTTAAAAAAAGAAACTGATTTTTTGTAAAGTATTTCTAGGTAGGTGAACTTTGTTTCTTTTTGATAAAAATTTGTTAGAATGTTAATTACTTGTGATCTGTATATATTCTGTTTACTAGTATTACACTGTGAAATTATAAATTCAATTTCAGACAAAAATTTTGAAAGATATATGTCATTTTTGTTTGGAGAAATGCTAAATTTGTAACCTAAAGCCAAAAAATGTTTTATTTCACTAGGTAATTCGGTATCAGAGATATTTTTTATCCAGTTTTCTTGGATGTTAATTTTCCTAAAAGTTTCATTAATTAAATGGTTTAATTTATTGATATTCCTATTTTTAATTTCAATAAACTTTTTATTGTAACTAGTAATTTGTCGACGTGAAAATTCACTAAAAATTTCATTCGGTATAATTGTAGATACTAACGTTTGTTGATTTTTGATTAATTTTTCAAAATGAGTAATTTGTTTATGTGTAACAGAAATTTCTAAATTAAGAATTTTGTTAACTAACCTGGTTCTAAAATTATAAAACATATTTCCTGTTTGACAACCATCAACTTCAAACAAATTCATTACATTTTTTATACTGTTTAAAATATGATTTGGAAAAACACCATTTTGCCTGCATTTCAGTAAAAAAATTCTTCTGTTCTTCAAGTTTGCTAATTTTGTATTGTAGTTGGACCAATTTTTGAGATATTGTGCTGCAGAAAGACCATATTGTATTATAATTTCTTGAAAAAAACCCATTCTTCTCTTTAGTATTAAATTTTTGTGACGGTAATAGTGTTATTTATCAAAAAATTGTGGGAACGCCGTCAGTTGTGGAATAAAACTCTTTATTATAGGCCGAGCTTTCGGAAAAATTTATTCCTTTATCAAGGCTACAACATGGAAAGAAAAAAGGTTACAATTTACGTGGAAAAAATATAAAAGTTTAAAATACTTACATATAACATGAGTTTTACTAAACTATTTATCTAATAACAAACATAAAAAGAAAACCTTTTGATGAATTTGTTTGAAGTCTAATAAATGCCAAACTGACATATAAAGCTAAATATTGTTTAATTGAATTTGTTTTTTGTTTTTGTCTAGGAAATATAAGAAGGGGTAGTGATTTCTAAAATTATTATCTTTCTTTAAGTTTATTAAATTTTCGTTAAAAGTAATTTCAAATTCTTCTAAACACATTCTTTTATTACTTAAGGTTTCACAGTGTAAAATAGAAACATTACTAAAATTTATATTATGGCCAGTGTCGAGATTATGTTCTGACAGAGCGCAAGTTCTTTTTTGTAAACGTATGTCACTTTTGTGCTGTGTTAACCTATCTTTAAGGACTCTGCTTGTTTGGCCAATGTATCTTAAACTACAATTATTACATGGAATACAATACACCACTCCAGACACTTTGGAAATTTCATCCTTACTTTTGAGTTTACTGAAAATGTTATTAATTGTTTTTGAATATCGAAACGTTATTTTAAAATTGGTTTCATCTTTAAATATAAACTTTAACCTATTGGAAATACTTTTAATGTATGGGATAGATATGTAAAAAAAGTTAGATGTTTCCGAACTCGAAATTATATGGGTGTTATGTCTGTCAGATAAATTTGATACTGTTTGTAGAGATTGTCTTGTATTGTAATGGTGATTGTTTGAAAAATTGTATAAAAGTTTATTAAGTAGTTTGGGAGGATAAGAGTTGTTAACAAAAATATTAAAAAGTTTTCTTAAATTTTTTTCGTGGAAAGAAGGATGGCATATCTTTAATATTCTATTTTTTAAACCTAATAAAATGTTAATTTTAGTTTTAAATAAATGATCTGAATGAAAATTAATATATCTTTGAGAATTAGTTGGTTTTATATACCAATCTAAAATGATGTTGTTATCGTTTGTTCTAATTAATTTTGTATCTAGGAATGGTAAACTGTTATCTGTTTCCTCTTCTAATGTAAATTTAATATATTGGTTGTAAGAATTGAAAACCTCTAAAATGTGTGTTGTTGAATTTAGAGGAATACTACAAATAATGTCATCAACATATTTTTTTAAAAAAGGAATATTGAAATTTAATTTTGGTATACATGTTTCAAGCAAATCATCTATAACATATTGTGCAATAATTGGAGAGATACAAGCACCCATTGGAGTTCCAAAAATTTGTTTATAATATGTGTTTTCAAAAACAAAATAGCTTGAGTTAAAAATAAAATCAACTATTTCAAAAAATGTATTTTTTGGAATGGATGTTTCTCGAGAAATAGAAACCCATCTTTTCTCAATGCTATCTTTAAAAAGTTGAAGTGGTATGTTAGTAAAAAGTGAAACAATATCAAGACTAACAATTACATAATTTTCTGGAATTGTAACATCCTTTATAAAATCTGAAAAGTGAAAAGAGTCTCTTATGTAATAATCATTGTTTATATTGTAAGCTTTTGTTAAAATTTCAGTGATTAGTATAGCTAATTTACTATTAGGTGAATTTATGGAAGAAATAATTGGCCTTAAAGATAAAACAGGTTTATGAATTTTAGGAAGACCATAGTATTTTGGGCACGTCTGATTATATATTGTTAATTTTTTAGCCATTTCTTGTGTAATAAAACTATTGGTTTTTAATTTGGAAACTATTTTATTAGCTTTTTGTTGAAAGGTGGATGTTGGGTCTGTGGTTAATTTTTTGTAATAATTGTCGTCAGAAAGTAAAGAATTGGAAAGCTCAATATACTGATCCTTATTCATAATAACTGTGACATTGCCTTTGTCAGATCTTGTAACTATAAGGTTGTTATGTGATTTAAAAAAAGAAACTGATTTTTTGTAAAGTATTTCTAGGTAGGTGAACTTTGTTTCTTTTTGATAAAAATTTGTTAGAATGTTAATTACTTGTGATCTGTATATATTCTGTTTACTAGTATTACACTGTGAAATTATAAATTCAATTTCAGACAAAAATTTTGAAAGATATATGTCATTTTTGTTTGGAGAAATGCTAAATTTGTAACCTAAAGCCAAAAAATGTTTTATTTCACTAGGTAATTCGGTATCAGAGATATTTTTTATCCAGTTTTCTTGGATGTTAATTTTCCTAAAAGTTTCATTAATTAAATGGTTTAATTTATTGATATTCCTATTTTTAATTTCAATAAACTTTTTATTGTAACTAGTAATTTGTCGACGTGAAAATTCACTAAAAATTTCATTCGGTATAATTGTAGATACTAACGTTTGTTGATTTTTGATTAATTTTTCAAAATGAGTAATTTGTTTATGTGTAACAGAAATTTCTAAATTAAGAATTTTGTTAACTAACCTGGTTCTAAAATTATAAAACATATTTCCTGTTTGACAACCATCAACTTCAAACAAATTCATTACATTTTTTATACTGTTTAAAATATGATTTGGAAAAACACCATTTTGCCTGCATTTCAGTAAAAAAATTCTTCTGTTCTTCAAGTTTGCTAATTTTGTATTGTAGTTGGACCAATTTTTGAGATATTGTGCTGCAGAAAGACCATATTGTATTATAATTTCTTGAAAAAAACCCATTCTTCTCTTTAGTATTAAATTTTTGTGACGGTAAATTGTAACCTTTTTTCTTTCCATGTTGTAGCCTTGATAAAGGAATAAATTTTTCCGAAAGCTCGGCCTATAATAAAGAGTTTTATTCCACAACTGACGGCGTTCCCACAATTTTTTGATAAATAACACTATTACCGTCACAAAAATTTAATACTAAAGAGAAGAATGGGTTTTTTTCAAGAAATTATAATACAATATGGTCTTTCTGCAGCACAATATCTCAAAAATTGGTCCAACTACAATACAAAATTAGCAAACTTGAAGAACAGAAGAATTTTTTTACTGAAATGCAGGCAAAATGGTGTTTTTCCAAATCATATTTTAAACAGTATAAAAAATGTAATGAATTTGTTTGAAGTTGATGGTTGTCAAACAGGAAATATGTTTTATAATTTTAGAACCAGGTTAGTTAACAAAATTCTTAATTTAGAAATTTCTGTTACACATAAACAAATTACTCATTTTGAAAAATTAATCAAAAATCAACAAACGTTAGTATCTACAATTATACCGAATGAAATTTTTAGTGAATTTTCACGTCGACAAATTACTAGTTACAATAAAAAGTTTATTGAAATTAAAAATAGGAATATCAATACATTAAACCATTTAATTAATGAAACTTTTAGGAAAATTAACATCCAAGAAAACTGGATAAAAAATATCTCTGATACCGAATTACCTAGTGAAATAAAACATTTTTTGGCTTTAGGTTACAAATTTAGCATTTCTCCAAACAAAAATGACATATATCTTTCAAAATTTTTGTCTGAAATTGAATTTATAATTTCACAGTGTAATACTAGTAAACAGAATATATACAGATCACAAGTAATTAACATTCTAACAAATTTTTATCAAAAAGAAACAAAGTTCACCTACCTAGAAATACTTTACAAAAAATCAGTTTCTTTTTTTAAATCACATAACAACCTTATAGTTACAAGATCTGACAAAGGCAATGTCACAGTTATTATGAATAAGGATCAGTATATTGAGCTTTCCAATTCTTTACTTTCTGACGACAATTATTACAAAAAATTAACCACAGACCCAACATCCACCTTTCAACAAAAAGCTAATAAAATAGTTTCCAAATTAAAAACCAATAGTTTTATTACACAAGAAATGGCTAAAAAATTAACAATATATAATCAGACGTGCCCAAAATACTATGGTCTTCCTAAAATTCATAAACCTGTTTTATCTTTAAGGCCAATTATTTCTTCCATAAATTCACCTAATAGTAAATTAGCTATACTAATCACTGAAATTTTAACAAAAGCTTACAATATAAACAATGATTATTACATAAGAGACTCTTTTCACTTTTCAGATTTTATAAAGGATGTTACAATTCCAGAAAATTATGTAATTGTTAGTCTTGATATTGTTTCACTTTTTACTAACATACCACTTCAACTTTTTAAAGATAGCATTGAGAAAAGATGGGTTTCTATTTCTCGAGAAACATCCATTCCAAAAAATACATTTTTTGAAATAGTTGATTTTATTTTTAACTCAAGCTATTTTGTTTTTGAAAACACATATTATAAACAAATTTTTGGAACTCCAATGGGTGCTTGTATCTCTCCAATTATTGCACAATATGTTATAGATGATTTGCTTGAAACATGTATACCAAAATTAAATTTCAATATTCCTTTTTTAAAAAAAATATGTTGATGACATTATTTGTAGTATTCCTCTAAATTCAACAACACACATTTTAGAGGTTTTCAATTCTTACAACCAATATATTAAATTTACATTAGAAGAGGAAACAGATAACAGTTTACCATTCCTAGATACAAAATTAATTAGAACAAACGATAACAACATCATTTTAGATTGGTATATAAAACCAACTAATTCTCAAAGATATATTAATTTTCATTCAGATCATTTATTTAAAACTAAAATTAACATTTTATTAGGTTTAAAAAATAGAATATTAAAGATATGCCATCCTTCTTTCCACGAAAAAAATTTAAGAAAACTTTTTAATATTTTTGTTAACAACTCTTATCCTCCCAAACTACTTAATAAACTTTTATACAATTTTTCAAACAATCACCATTACAATACAAGACAATCTCTACAAACAGTATCAAATTTATCTGACAGACATAACACCCATATAATTTCGAGTTCGGAAACATCTAACTTTTTTTACATATCTATCCCATACATTAAAAGTATTTCCAATAGGTTAAAGTTTATATTTAAAGATGAAACCAATTTTAAAATAACGTTTCGATATTCAAAAACAATTAATAACATTTTCAGTAAACTCAAAAGTAAGGATGAAATTTCCAAAGTGTCTGGAGTGGTGTATTGTATTCCATGTAATAATTGTAGTTTAAGATACATTGGCCAAACAAGCAGAGTCCTTAAAGATAGGTTAACACAGCACAAAAGTGACATACGTTTACAAAAAAGAACTTGCGCTCTGTCAGAACATAATCTCGACACTGGCCATAATATAAATTTTAGTAATGTTTCTATTTTACACTGTGAAACCTTAAGTAATAAAAGAATGTGTTTAGAAGAATTTGAAATTACTTTTAACGAAAATTTAATAAACTTAAAGAAAGATAATAATTTTAGAAATCACTACCCCTTCTTATATTTCCTAGACAAAAACAAAAAACAAATTCAATTAAACAATATTTAGCTTTATATGTCAGTTTGGCATTTATTAGACTTCAAACAAATTCATCAAAAGGTTTTCTTTTTATGTTTGTTATTAGATAAATAGTTTAGTAAAACTCATGTTATATGTAAGTATTTTAAACTTTTATATTTTTTCCACGTAAATTGTAACCTTTTTTCTTTCCATGTTGTAGCCTTGATAAAGGAATAAAATTTTTCCGAAAGCTCGGCCTATAATAAAGAGTTTTATTCCACAACTGACGGCGTTCCCACAATTTTTTGATAAATAACACTATTACCGTCACAAAAATTTAATACTAAAGAGAAGAATGGGTTTTTTTCAAGAAATTATAATACAATATGGTCTTTCTGCAGCACAATATCTCAAAAATTGGTCCAACTACAATACAAAATTAGCAAACTTGAAGAACAGAAGAATTTTTTTACTGAAATGCAGGCAAAATGGTGTTTTTCCAAATCATATTTTAAACAGTATAAAAAATGTAATGAATTTGTTTGAAGTTGATGGTTGTCAAACAGGAAATATGTTTTATAATTTTAGAACCAGGTTAGTTAACAAAATTCTTAATTTAGAAATTTCTGTTACACATAAACAAATTACTCATTTTGAAAAATTAATCAAAAATCAACAAACGTTAGTATCTACAATTATACCGAATGAAATTTTTAGTGAATTTTCACGTCGACAAATTACTAGTTACAATAAAAAGTTTATTGAAATTAAAAATAGGAATATCAATAAATTAAACCATTTAATTAATGAAACTTTTAGGAAAATTAACATCCAAGAAAACTGGATAAAAAATATCTCTGATACCGAATTACCTAGTGAAATAAAACATTTTTTGGCTTTAGGTTACAAATTTAGCATTTCTCCAAACAAAAATGACATATATCTTTCAAAATTTTTGTCTGAAATTGAATTTATAATTTCACAGTGTAATACTAGTAAACAGAATATATACAGATCACAAGTAATTAACATTCTAACAAATTTTTATCAAAAAGAAACAAAGTTCACCTACCTAGAAATACTTTACAAAAAATCAGTTTCTTTTTTTAAATCACATAACAACCTTATAGTTACAAGATCTGACAAAGGCAATGTCACAGTTATTATGAATAAGGATCAGTATATTGAGCTTTCCAATTCTTTACTTTCTGACGACAATTATTACAAAAAATTAACCACAGACCCAACATCCACCTTTCAACAAAAAGCTAATAAAATAGTTTCCAAATTAAAAACCAATAGTTTTATTACACAAGAAATGGCTAAAAAATTAACAATATATAATCAGACGTGCCCAAAATACTATGGTCTTCCTAAAATTCATAAACCTGTTTTATCTTTAAGGCCAATTATTTCTTCCATAAATTCACCTAATAGTAAATTAGCTATACTAATCACTGAAATTTTAACAAAAGCTTACAATATAAACAATGATTATTACATAAGAGACTCTTTTCACTTTTCAGATTTTATAAAGGATGTTACAATTCCAGAAAATTATGTAATTGTTAGTCTTGATATTGTTTCACTTTTTACTAACATACCACTTCAACTTTTTAAAGATAGCATTGAGAAAAGATGGGTTTCTATTTCTCGAGAAACATCCATTCCAAAAAATACATTTTTTGAAATAGTTGATTTTATTTTTAACTCAAGCTATTTTGTTTTTGAAAACACATATTATAAACAAATTTTTGGAACTCCAATGGGTGCTTGTATCTCTCCAATTATTGCACAATATGTTATAGATGATTTGCTTGAAACATGTATACCAAAATTAAATTTCAATATTCCTTTTTTAAAAAAATATGTTGATGACATTATTTGTAGTATTCCTCTAAATTCAACAACACACATTTTAGAGGTTTTCAATTCTTACAACCAATATATTAAATTTACATTAGAAGAGGAAACAGATAACAGTTTACCATTCCTAGATACAAAATTAATTAGAACAAACGATAACAACATCATTTTAGATTGGTATATAAAACCAACTAATTCTCAAAGATATATTAATTTTCATTCAGATCATTTATTTAAAACTAAAATTAACATTTTATTAGGTTTAAAAAATAGAATATTAAAGATATGCCATCCTTCTTTCCACGAAAAAAATTTAAGAAAACTTTTTAATATTTTTGTTAACAACTCTTATCCTCCCAAACTACTTAATAAACTTTTATACAATTTTTCAAACAATCACCATTACAATACAAGACAATCTCTACAAACAGTATCAAATTTATCTGACAGACATAACACCCATATAATTTCGAGTTCGGAAACATCTAACTTTTTTTACATATCTATCCCATACATTAAAAGTATTTCCAATAGGTTAAAGTTTATATTTAAAGATGAAACCAATTTTAAAATAACGTTTCGATATTCAAAAACAATTAATAACATTTTCAGTAAACTCAAAAGTAAGGATGAAATTTCCAAAGTGTCTGGAGTGGTGTATTGTATTCCATGTAATAATTGTAGTTTAAGATACATTGGCCAAACAAGCAGAGTCCTTAAAGATAGGTTAACACAGCACAAAAGTGACATACGTTTACAAAAAAGAACTTGCGCTCTGTCAGAACATAATCTCGACACTGGCCATAATATAAATTTTAGTAATGTTTCTATTTTACACTGTGAAACCTTAAGTAATAAAAGAATGTGTTTAGAAGAATTTGAAATTACTTTTAACGAAAATTTAATAAACTTAAAGAAAGATAATAATTTTAGAAATCACTACCCCTTCTTATATTTCCTAGACAAAAACAAAAAACAAATTCAATTAAACAATATTTAGCTTTATATGTCAGTTTGGCATTTATTAGACTTCAAACAAATTCATCAA
Organism: Tillus elongatus; assembly: GCA_964006375.1. Classification (NCBI taxonomy): domain Eukaryota; kingdom Metazoa; phylum Arthropoda; class Insecta; order Coleoptera; family Cleridae; genus Tillus; species Tillus elongatus. Next base: position 23,405,107 of record OZ023265.1, on the reverse strand, counting down.
AAGGTTTTCTTTTTATGTTTGTTATTAGATAAATAGTTTAGTAAAACTCATGTTATATGTAAGTATTTTAAACTTTTATATTTTTTCCACGTAAATTGTAACCTTTTTTCTTTCCATGTTGTAGCCTTGATAAAGGAATAAATTTTTCCGAAAGCTCGGCCTATAATAAAGAGTTTTATTCCACAACTGACGGCGTTCCCACAATTTTTTGATAAATATATATATATATATATATATATATATATATATATATATATATATATATATATATCACCATCTTACACTTGACAAACACAATGTATTCACCAAAACCTTTCTATTGTTTCTGCCTTCATTTATAACGACTTTAAAAATCTGAATGCCCAGTTGTGAACGAGCAAATGGTCGACATTATAATAATAACAGAGTATTGTGACATAATATTGTATTGCGGAAAAGAATTATAATGTTTGTAAGGAAAGCAAACAATAAACAAACCACACACATACATTCCACATAGAAATTAGAATAATTACAAGTATGAATGTGTCTAATTTTGCGTGGGATATACAAGAAACAATGAGCAGAGGTTTCGTATCTGTCACTCATATCCATAACACGTAACTCACAGTATGATTCACAAACATAATATTTGCCGATTCCGCTTAAGTTTCTCTTTAAATTCCACGCGAGTAAGGTGTTCCTGAGTGGTTTCTGGAACACTCGCGCTTTTAGTATACTTGGGAATATTTTTGTCGAAACTTTGCTTCATCATTATCACCACAGTTGCAACATTTCGTTGTAGCTTTCGCGTTTCATCACTTTGCGGCAGGTCTCCCAGAAAGGTAATTCTTGGTGTAGCTGTTCCTTTTTCTTCCAAGTACGTGTCCTTGAATTATTAATGTCAGAAAATCATCTCGGAATGTATACGAAAGATTTTCCGTTCCTTGTCTCAATTTATAGGTGGGGTATTTTTTGCTCTGGTCTCTTCTAGCATACTTTTAATCAACTTCATATCACTGTACTTTGTGTGTCATTTTTCAAACTAAAACTCGCTAAGATCGCGACTTGAATTTTGAAAAAATGTCTTCAAGTGAGTGCACACTAGACCCTCACTTTCTGAGAACATAGTGCATACTATTTTGAAAGTGGATTATAAAAAAAGGCTTGTGTTGATCACTGATAACTACATTTTATAGGATCTAATCAACCACAGGCAATCAAAAGAATTATCAGTTTAGTTTCATACATCAACCAGAAAACCAACTTGGTTGATGAAATAAGCTTCACGGTTATAAATGTGTGGTAAATTAGCTTCTACAGAGTGGACTTACCACAGCATTAATATTTCCCTTTTTAACACTTTTAAAATGTGGTTTAACTACTTTTGAAATTATTTATATTCCTATTCAATATTTATTTACTAAGTGAGTGGTAAGATACGCAGCAACGTGCCGCCACCTAGTTGCGGAACCAAGTAGTATGTTGTCACGCCAGCTCCAAATAACACAAAGTATTAAAAAATAGAGACTGTATACAACCAACTAACAATTTAGTAAATGGTCAGCCCTGGCCCATTTCTACCCCAACACTTTGTTTTTAACACTTTATGTTATTTTGGCAACATATTACTTGGTTCCGCAACTAGGTGGCGGCACGTCGTGTCTTACCACTCACTTAGTGTTGGAAGGATGGCTACCATAGCCGTATTACTTTATAGGTGTATTTTCGCTACAATTAGTATGCCGTACTGACGAGCTCTAATTAGAGCGAAACGGGTCTACGGTTATAATTGTGGTGAGAATGCACCTAGACTTGCATACTTTGTCCCTATATTAGGGTAGAAATGGGCCAGGGCTGACAATTTACTAAATTGTTAGATTTTTTTTTTAATTTCAACAACACACCACGAGGGCTTACAGCCTAAATACTATCGTACCGTGGGTGTTGACAAGGAGGAAAGAGGCAACTTGTTAATTCTGGACTTGAATGTTTGGAGGTTCGGGGAAGAAGGAAAAACATGTGCCGGCAAGGAATTCCACAACTTGGAAGTCCTCGGGACAAAAGAGCGGGCATAACAAGATGTTCTATGTCTGGTGACCTGGACAGTAAAAGGGTGCATTCGCTCTTTTCCCCTGGTAGATCTGTTGGGGGCAGCAGGCGGAGGAACTATGGAAAAAAGCTCCTCCGAGCAGTGCCCGTGCAGATATCTATAAAAGAGAGAGAGGTCACCAACGGCACGTCGGTGGGCAAGGGATGGCAGCCTTTGGGTGAGGATAGGGTCACTGATGAGACGTATAGCTCTCTTCTGAATGGAGTCCAGGATAGCGATTGTAGAAGTGGCAGCAGCACCCCAGATGTGGGAGCAGTATTCGAGGTTTGGTCTTATTTGTGAAGTATATAAAGTATAGAGATTAACTGGTGAAAAGTATTTGCGAGCCCGGAAGAGGAAACCTAATTTCTTAGCAGCCGCTTCTGCAATTAATGTGACATGTTGGTGCCAATTGAGATTTCGATCCACAGAGATGCCAACAAGTGAAAAGGACTCATTACTTTGAATAATTTGGTTGTTTATTGTGATGGGTCTAGGGCTGGTGTATCTCTTATGAGAAAGAAAGCTAGACTGTGATTTGGTGGGGTTGAATTGTACAAGATTTCTACTTCCCCAGTCTAATATTTTTTGGAGATACATAGAGATAGAACCCTCCATGAGTCTGCGATCCTCATCTAATTGGGCTAAAGAGACATGCTTAGAATATTGTATATTTGAGTGGAGGGTGCTGTCGTCCGCGTAACCGTAAACTGGGTTGGATGTGCTAGAGAGGAGGTCATTGATGTCAAGAAGAAACAAAGTAGGAGCTAAAGCTGAACCTTGAGAAACTCCTGCATTAATTGGATTCAGTTTAGAAGAATGGCCATCCACGACAACAGAAATGCTCCGGTTGGAGAGGAAATTTGCTGTCCACGTACAGAGTTTTGGTGGTAGGCCATAGGCCGGTAGTTTATTAAGCAGTGCTGCGGGCCAGACCTGGTCGAATGCTTTGGATATGTCTAGAGCGACAATCTGAGATTCGCCGTGTAGTTCCATAGACTTGTTCCAAGAATGGGTGACAAAGGAAAGGAGGTCGGCAGTTGATCTGCGCTGACGGAATCCATACTGCCTGTCGTGGATTAGACTGTGTTTTTCCCGAAATTTTAGTAATTCGGTGTTTATATACTTTTCCATCACTTTAGAGATGACTGAAAGAAGAGAAATAGGCCTGTAGTTGCTAGGAAGCGCTTTCGATCCTTTCTTGGGGACGGGCTGTACTCGAGCAGTTTTCCAGTTACTAGGGAATATGCCTCTATTGTAAGATGTTTGAAACAGACGAGTCGGGACAGGAGCAAGTTCTGGTGCGCATTTTTTTAGAACAATTGCTGGGATCTCGTCAGGGCCAGAGGCTTTCCTGCTATTAAGAGAAGAGAGCATCTTTCGTACCTGAAAATGATATCCGTCATTTTATGCGCGATATTGGGGACTGTTGGTGGCTGAACATTTGGAGGTGGGTTGAGAGTAGAATTGCCGGCGAACAACGAGGCAAAAAGTTCGGCCTTGCCCAGGGCGGTAGAAACAATTTCATCCCCTGAGGCAAGAGGTGGGAACGTGCTCTTGCAAAAATTATTCCCAATAGATTTAGCAAGAGTCCAGAAGGGTTTGCTGCCGCCGGAGCTTAAGAGGACTTTGTTTTTTATGTGGTTATTAAACGAGTTTTTTGCCTCAGAAAGAATGCGGATATAGCGGTTTCATGCGTCGTTAAATGCTTGACGGTTTTCTTGACTCGGATTGTGTAGAAGCTTTTTGTGAGCTTTGACCTTTTCAAGTCTGGACTTGTCACAGGATTTAGAGAACCAGGGCTTTTGAGTGGCTGCAGAGGTTTTCTGTGTACGTGGAATAAATAATTCCATGCCAGCTTGGATAATTTCGGTGACGTTTTGTGAGATATCAGAGGGGTCAGGATGAGAGAAGCAGACAGACGCCCATGGAAATGAGGAAAAGTAATCCCGTATTTCGTCCCAGTTCGCGGAGTTGTAGTGCTAAACTTTGAGTTTCGGTGAGCAAGAGTAGTTGGGGCCTATTAGCCCGGAGGAAATGGTGGACGGAGTTCAGGTTAGAATTTAGGCCACATATATTCGAGAAGGATATTGTAAATCTCGATGCTGGCGCCCCCTGTACACCCCTCTCCCGGAGATCCGAATGGAGGGATATTTTACTTCCGGAATCTTTTGTACAAGGAGGAGCCATCATCATCAGTTGGTTGTATACAGTCTCTATTTTTTAACATATTGTGTTATTTGGAGTTGGCGTGACAACAAACTACTTGATTCCGCAACTAGGTGGCGGCACGTTGCTTCGGGTCTTACCACTCACTTATTGTTGGAAGTCTGGCTACCATAGCGGTATTACTTTGTAGGTGTATTTTCGCTACAATTAGTATGCCGTACTGACGAGCTCTAATTAGAGCGAAACCGGTCTACGGTTATAATTGTGGTGAGAATGCATCTAGCCTTACATATTTACTTAGTTCGACATTATAAAAATAACCTTATTGACTTTGAAACCAGTAAGCATTTAATAAAACTAACATGCTTGAAGCTACGTGTATAGATCTCAACACTGAATAATTTGAATAACGAATTAGGTCACCTAATTGTCTGCAAACTGTGTTAGATTTATTTCCATCTAATTTGGTTTGAGAGCTATTCATTACATCACCACATTTCACTAGATAATAACTACACCTGTATGACGCTGGTCTCAGGTTTAAATCGTATCGAACATTAAAATTACCGCTATGAAATTAATACATGCAGCTGACAAATTATGTACTAGTTTACCCACTAGCAATAAAAAGCAAGGTAAATAATAAAAAGTTGTAATAAGCTAAATAGTTTAATATCCTGAATTAATTTAAAACAACTTTCTGTAAAAATAATCTGTTGTATATAAGTTGTAGGAAAATCTCTTTTAAATTAGGATCCGAAAATATCCAATTAAAAGTTTAAATAATACAAATTTGCTACTAAGGAAATATAACAAATTTACTTAAGAATTAAATTTACATTAGAAAGCTGGGAACAAAATAGATTTGCCACTAGTCACTGTTAAATTACGATCTGCCAACTTAACAATTTATATATCGCTTCACAGGAAGTGCCACTGTAAGTAACAGACGACTTTATTTTATTTTTGGGATACTTACAAGTCGTGACGAGTGACTGTAAAACAGAATCAACTCTGCGCACAACAACTGACAATAAAGACCAAAGAACTTGCCATTAAACGAGGAATATGTCAGGGTAATTCCCTGGTTCTGTCTTACCCTAAATTCGCTTTAATCACTTCTGAAGAAACAGTAATAAAAAGGACATCATATAGGATCCTTCAAATATAGAATTAGCCACCTGCATGAATCAGATCACACTATACGTTTCAAGTGTGAAGGATCTACACAACCTGCTGAAGGAAATCGAAAAGTTCAGCCAACATGGAATTCGGCCTTAACAATTGTAAAACGAATGCGATACAATCGGGTGTATGAAAACAAGTGACGGTTAATCACGTGGGCTTACAATATTACGAATTATCTGCCCTACAAATATCTTGACTTCATGCAATCTAAAAATATTGCTCACGAATCAGCTAAAACGCCCATTAGCAATCGTTACATCACTGTAAAGAGCTAAATTCTAAAATTTCGAGCCTTCAACACGCTTATCGTTCCAGTACCAAGATATAGTCTTGGGATGATGATTTCATCATCATCTTTTTTTATTATTTTTTTTTCAACAACACACCACGAGGGCTTACAGCCTAAATACTATCGTACCGTGGGTGTCGACAAGGAGGAAAGAGGCAACTTGTTAGTTCTGGACTTGAAGGTTTGGAGGTTCGGAGGAGAAGCAAAAACATGCACCGGCAAGGAATTCCACAACTTGGAAGTCCTTGGGACAAAAGAGCGGGCATAACAAGATGTTCTATGTCTGGTGACCTGGACAGTAAAAGGGTGCATTCGCTCTGTTCCCCTGGTAGATGTGTTGGAGGCAGCAGGTGGAGGAACTATGGAAGAAACCTCCTCTGAACACTGCCCGTGCAGATATCTATAAGAGAGAGAGAGAGAGAGAGAGAGAGAGAGAGAGAGAGAGAGAGAGAGAGAGAGAGAGAGAGGTGTCACCAACGGCACGTCGGTGGGCTAGGGATGGCAGCCTTGGGTGAGGGTAGGGTCACCAATGAGACGTATAGCTCTCTTCTGAATGGAGTATAGAAGCGGCAGCAGCACCCCAGATGTGGGAGCAGTATTCGAGGTTTGGCCTTATTTGTGAAGTATATAAGGAGTTTAGCTGGTGAAAAGTATTTGCGAGCCCGGAAGAGGAAACCTAATTTCTTAGCAGCCGCTTCTGCAATTGATGTGGCATGTTGGTGCCAATTGAGATTTCGATCCACAGAAATGCCAACCAGTGAAAAGGACTCATTACTTTGAATAACTTGGTTGTTCATTGTGATGGTTCTAGGGCTGGTGTATCTGTTATGAGAAAGAAAGCAAGACTGAGATTTGGTGGGGTTGAATTGTACAAGATTTCTACTTCCCCAGTCTAATATTTTTTGGAGATCCACAGAGACAGAACTCTCCATGCGTCTGCGATCCTCATCTAGTTGAGCCAAAGAGACAGGCTTAGAATATTGTATATTTGAGTGAAGGGTGCTGTCGTCCGCGTAACTGTGAACTGGGTTGGATGTGCTAGAGGGGAGGTCATTGATGTGGAGAAGAAACAAAGTATGGGCTAAAGCTGAACCGTGAGGAACTCCTGCATTAATGGGATATAGTTTAGAGGAATGACCAACCACAACAACAGAAATGCTCCGGTTGGAGAGGAAGTTTTCTGTCAAGGTACAGAGTTTTGGTGGTAGGCCATAAGCCGGAAGTTTATTGAGCAGCGCTGCGTGCCAGACCTGGTCGAGGGCTTTGTATATGTCTAGAGCGACAATCTGGGATTCACAGTGTAGTTCCATAGACTTGTTCCAAGAATGGGTGACAAAGGAAAGGAGGTCGGCAGTTGATCTGCGCTGACGGAAGCCATACTGCCTGTCGTGGATTAGACTAGAAATTTTAGTAATACGGTGTTTATATACTTTTCCATCACTTTAGAAATGACTGAAAGGAGAGAAATAGGCCTGTAGTTGCTAGGAAGCGCTTTGGATCATTTCTTGGGGACGGGTTGTACTCGAGCAGTTTTCCAGTTACTAGGGAATATGCTTCTATTGTAAGATGTCTGAAACAGACGACTCAGGACAGCAGCAAGTTCTGGTGCGCAATTTTTGAGAACAATTACTGGGATCTCGTCAAGGCCAGAGGCTTTCCTGGTATTAAGAGAAGAGAGCATCTTTCGTACCTTTTTAGTTTTGAAAATGATATCAGTCATTTTATGCGCGACATTGGGGACTGTTGGTGGTTGAACATTTGGAGGTGGGTTGAGAGTAGAATTGCCGGCGAACAACGAGGCAAAAAGTTCAGCCTTGCGGAGGGCGGTAGAAACAATTTTATCCCCTGAAACAAGAGGTGGGAACGTGCTCTTGCAGAAATTATGCCCAATAGATTTAGCAAGAGTCCAGAAGGGTTTGCTGCCGTTGGAGCTTGAGAGGACTTTGTTTTTGATGTGGTTATTAAACGAGTTTTTTGCCTTAGAAACAATGCGGACAAAGCGGTTTCTTGCGTCGTTAAATGCTTGACGGTTTTCTTGACTGGGATTGTGTAGAAGCGTTTTTTATCGGTCTAATTCAATGTAGGTCCATTTAGAGACCTACAGACCACAGCCACCTTCGGGTTCGTCCAGGCTCAACACCTGCCCGCGTTAGCTTAAATTTCACTCAACAAATAGAGCTTCCGACAGGAGATGACACCTGCGAGGTGAAACTTTGTTTGACAGATGTACTGCCATCTCAGCGAAGTCGCTTGCCCGTCTCAAAGCTAAAAGAGAGATAAGCTCTCTCCGAGTTCGTCTGGACCAGACATCCGTCAGTGTTTGACTCGGGGCAGTATCATGAAGTCCCGCCTCCGAGCAGCATCCAAGTGAGGTCGTTTGTCCGTTTCGAAGCTCACAGAAGAGGCCTCAACCGTTAGTTGTATTTAACCCCTAAAGATCTCAGTTCTCCTCCGGGTTCGTCTAGATCCGACACCCACCAGTGCTAGACTCAAGGCAACATCCCATCGAGCCCCGCTCCCGAGCATCGCACAAGCGAGGCCTTTCGTCCGTTCCGAACCACACAGTGGGGGCCTCAAACTCCGGGTGTTTACCACTCACCAGAGTTTTCAACCCCCTCCGGGTCGTCTAGACACACGACACCCACCAGCAAGGCGGCACCCATCCGGAACCCTGCTCCCGAGTAACAACCAAGCGTGGGCAACCATCCATTTCTAAGCCCAGAGTGGATGCCTCAAAATACGGGTGTACATCACTCCCCAGAGATATCCGCCTCCCTCTAGGCCCACCTGGACATGACCCCCGCCAGTGTTTAATTCCAATTAGTCGCCTTTTACGACAGGCAGGAGTTACTTTGGGCCTATTCTTTTAGTTGATCCCCGGACTCCCAGTGTACTTACTAAGGTTTGTTGGCTAGGAAACCAGTTTTCTAGGAAACATTCAAAGTTTATTTTCGGAAATATTTTGTACATTTTCTAATAATTAGTTATTTTGATAAAATATGGTAAGTACATTGTTTTGAATAAATGTCGAGGTAACAAACAAACAACTGTTTTCTTAATACAACAATGCATCATGCCACAGACATTTGCGAAATGATGAATCACTGTATGGATTTATACATTCACCTACACCACCTTATCAATTTTATTTGCGTCTAACACGACATGTCAGATGTCTGTAGGTTGGAGCAAGCAATGCATTTTGTCTACAGCTGTAAGATACTCACCTATTAAAAGAGACTACAAGGCGAACCAGGTCTGACCGACAGGTAAGACGCTGTGAAGTGTTGTGTTCTTTCAGCAGCAGCGGCATACCTGCTTTTCGACTGAAACACACGACCACATACCTTGACCTTACCCAGTCACGTTTCATTTGGTAATTATCAAGTGTAAATTATTAATGTACTCGCTGATAAAAGAAAAAATATGATGAGAGCTGTACACGTAACATGGTGGTAATTATATAATGAACAAGTGTTCATCTAAAAATAAGCATTTGTTTATTGTTGTTATCAGTGATAAATCATAGGGCGTTGATACACGTAGGTAGAAAAGTGCCTGTGCAATTTATAGAAACGTGAATCAGAAGAACTTGACCTTTTATCCTTTTTTATATTTATTTGACGGTACCATTCGAAAAGTTTATTTCTAGCAATTGTTCGTGATTCAAAATGACAATAAACAAAAATTAACTTTTCCAAGTAGCGAGTGTGGTCTTATAACAAGTGATTTTTAACTATTATGCTCATGGTGTGCTATGCTCGAATTTAAACACCAGTAACTCTGCAACGAGGTGCATAAATACACCCCCATAAATTTAATTAACCACATCTGCAGCAAGTAAATTCATAAACATTAATTTATTTCATATCATTTGATTTAAAGAACAAACACCAGATACTGAGAATAAGTGTGTGTGTGTGTGTGTGTGTTTTGTTTTTTTACCGACGGCCTATTTCCGCGACTATGGCCAATCACTGACGCCAGGGAGCAGTTTCACCTCACTATCCTGGAAATTTTGCCGAACCCCTGCCTTGCTGTAAGAAGGGTAGGGAGCTTTAACGTGCCGAACATCGCATGCACACGGGACCGACGGCTTTACGCCCCCTCTAATAGGCGGCACGGGCAGACATTCAACTTACTCAAATATAATGTGAGAACGTCGGCTGAAGTTAATTTATTACAATTTGTACTGAAAAAGTGAAAGGGAAACCCTGGGAATCGAACCCAGTACCCTTCGGTTCAGAGGCACACGTTCTTACCTCTGGACCACCGAGGCTCTCCGAGAATAAGTGGTTTCAGATAAATGAAGATATGTATTAATCAGGTGATGATGTCTTATCATAGGCTATCTACATTTTATTACTGGCGAATGCATATAAAAGAAGGCCGAGAGTTCAAACATTTTCCAAATTATGTTAAATTTAATTCCGGAAAAACTTGGATACAAGAATTATCTATGGACCATTCAATAATACTTGTTACATTGTTTAGAATCTTTCCCTACAATATAATTTATACAGTGAATGGGGCCTGCATTCAGATACACTCTTATATCGAGAGCTCTGTTCTTCCACGCAGGCCGCATTCTTTTTACATTTTAGTGAATTTTCTTTAAAACCAATTTACTAATGAGGAGATCTCGACTTTTGAATTTTGAAAAAGATTCTTCAAATGAGCACGAGCTAGGCCCCCTAGAACCCATATCCGCGGTCAGTTTCAATTTTTATATGTTTATATATACAGCGTGCCCCATTAAGAGTTTCGAGAACACTCTTCTTGCGACATTTTCTTTACATAATCCGTATTTGTTTCAGGTTCTTTGCCTAAATGTTGCCAATTTTGACGTTTCAATTCGAAACTCATATCGGCTAAACGACATAAGGCTCAATGTTGAAAAGATGGGTGAGCAATTACCCAAATCCGCCACTTCATGCCCAATATAACATTCAATTTCATTTTCTCATCATATGATGCATAGTTTATGTATCTTCCAGAACTGGAACGCTTGCTATACCAATCCAACTTGATGGTATTATCAGTACTTCTATATACTCTGGTATCAAGGAAGGGAACATTTCTATCCGTCTCCCTCTCAACAGTATATTTAATGTGTTCATCAAATCCATTAAAATTCGTAGCACCTCTTCCTCGGAAGTAATAAGGATAGCAAGGATCAGATCATCCATGTATTGATAGATAAAATGCAATCTAAAGAACCGACGTGGTATTGCAAACTTCAACAATGATGACATAACTATATTTGCCAACACAGGGTGTATGATGGTGAAGAATGGTTATAAAAGAAGCTACATGATGAAACTACTTTTCAGCGTTCCATCCAAACCTACACCTGACCGAGCAGCTGATATGCTTTCTCCCCCCTTACATGGTGGGAGGGACACCCCTGACCGACGTTTTGAGTATCAAATATGCAGTGTTGCCTTACATCGGTGGACTGACGCACAGACTTATGAAACTTTTTAAAGATTTTACTGGCATAAAACTGGCTAAATACAATGTTCTGACCAACAAAAACTTTTTCACTAACAAGGACAAAATTCCGGTGTATAAATTGGTGATCTACAAGTTGGACTGTAAAAATTGTGCTCTTTCTTATGTAGGTCAGACCTCACAGTCTGTTGGTAGGAGGACTAGTCAGCATAGGAGTGACTCCAGACTTAGACCTAATAGATGTGCATTGGCACATCATGTGTCAACATTGGGTCATAACATAGATTTTGATAATGTAAAAATTTTGGATAGAGAAACCAATTTGAAAAAACGTTCCCTTCTGTAAATGTGTCTTATTCTTGAAAATGACACTATGAACTCCAAATCAGATATTCAAAAATTAAGTAACATATATAGTTATGTAATACTATTTGATAAGTCTGGTGGCGCCTCTATGTTGGCCGGTTCTATAATTTAGAATAGGAAAATAAATTATAAATTTTATCAATAGAGTAACAATAGTCTATGATCAATGGCTGTTTCTTGGTTTGCAGTTGTCACTGATGCCTATGGTCGGCGTCTAACGTAAAAAATGGGGGTTAGATGTCCAAATTCTTATACGTGAATTTTTCAAAGCCTTTTAATATCTTAACCTTGTTAACTCTTTTTTATGCTTTTTCATGACTGGCTTTGAATGTTTTTAACGTACAAATGTTCGCGTTAAGTTACATGTAGTTTTTAAAATGGTTGTTACACTTCCTATTTTGTGCATGTTTCTGTGGCAAAGTTTCTCTGTTTTGATGTTTCTGGCTTTGCTTTTCAATTAGCTGCAGTGCTGTAAGTGTTCATTGAAGCATAATCTATGTGTTATGTTAACATTTATTCATTATTTCAGTGCTCCTGAGGAAGCCTGGAATTTCAGGCGAAATATATCGAGTATTTAGTACATAGTGACTTTCTTTAAAATACAGCCCTCAAGTTTTTGGTCGCAACTGCCCTTAAAAGTATACAAATATTAGCACGCTAACGTGTAACGACTGTTACTCCTCCCTTTAACTATATATATATATATATATATATATATATATATATATATATATATATATATATATATATATATATATATATATATATATATATATATAAACGTATAAAACTTGAAATTGACCCTGGATGTGGGTTCTAGGGGGCCTAGTTTGCGCTTATTTGAAGTAATTTTTTTCAACATTCAAAAGTCGAGATCTCGTCATTAGTCTTTTTTTTTAAAGAAAATTCACTAAAAAGGCCCATTGTGGTCACAGCGCTGAGAGGCCAAAGGCCTATACGACTCATTAAACAATCCAAAATCTACAATCTAACTGCATAGGCAAATAATTACATAAATTATGGTTATTTGAATTTTTTTAAAATTTTGTCAGCTGATATCAAGCTGGTCTCGATAAATTTGCAACCCTCGTGTCATGAGAATGTAATTCAGAGTCAGCTTTAAATATATTTTGGCATTTAAGGACTTCTAAAAGAGAATAGTATATATGCTTTACATTCACTTTTGATTGGACCTATGAGAAGATATTATAGACTACAATTCCCGTTATTTTTTATATATTTAAAATTTCCCGAATCCACTGCAAAACAAATGGATTAAACCGTATTTGCAAAGCGTACAATAAGAAAGGTTGGTGCTCAAGTAACTCTAAAGAATGAAGAATAATTATAAAACATTCAATTAAACAAGTCAATGACTCTACAACATATAATCTAGAGGGCAATCATGTAAATGCATGATATAAGAGAAAAGCTACAATAAAAAGGAGCGTACCTGGCATGTAATTAATACCACTCAGCACAATTCATGGGCGCAACGGTACAAACTCTTTCTATTACCAATTTACATAAATTATCACTTTCCAGTCGGCAAATAGCGCTATTAAAACCTTAACAAATTTAGCTAACTAATATAGATTGCAAATTAAATTATACGTTATGCTGTTTGAATAATGCGGACAACAATTTAAAAAATAACTGTTACATTTGTTGAAACATTTATTCGTTTTAGTAGTTTACCGCTAATATATGTGATGATCGTTGAATATATTCGGTGGAAAACAAATTAGCACATAAATAGACTGACTTTCCAAAGAATTCCGAACACCCAGTAAGAGTCGACCAGTTGCAATGAAATTTCGGTGTTTTTTTTTAATTTCAACAACACACCACGAGGGCTTACAGCCTAAATACTATCGTACTGTGGGTGTTGACAAGGAGGAAAGAGACAACTTGTTAATTCTGGACTTGAAGGTTTGGAGGTTCGGAGGAGAAGGAAAAACATATGCCGGCAAGGAATTCCACAACTTGGAAGTCCTCGGGACAAAAGGGCGGGCATAACAAGATGTTCTATGTCTGGTGACCTGGACAGTAAAAGGGTGCATTCGCTCTGTTCCCATGGTAGATCTGTTGGGGGCAGCAGGTGGGGGAACTATGGAGGAAAGCTCCTCTGAGCAGTGCCCGTGCAGATATCTATAAAATAGAGAGAGGTCACCGACGGCACGTCGGTGGGCAAGGGATGGCAGCCTTTGGGTAAGGGTAGGGTCACCGATGAGACGTATAGCTCTCTTCTGAATGGGGTCCAGGATAGCGAGTGTAGAAGCGGCAGCGACACCCCAGATGTGGGAGCAGTATTCGAGGTTTGGCCTTATTTGTGAAGTATATAAGGTATAGAGATTTGCTGGTGAAAAGTATTTGCGAGCCCAAAAGAGGAAACCTTATTTCTTAGCAGCCGCTTCTGCAATTGATGTGACATGTTGGTGCCAATTAAGATTTATATCCACACAAATGCCAACAAGAGAAAAGGACTCATTACTTTGAATAACTTGGTTGTTCATTGTGATGGGTCTAGGGCTGGTGAATCTCTTATGAGAAAGAAAGCAAGACTGAGATTTGGTGGGGTTGAATTGTACAAGATTTCTACTTCCCCAGTCTAATATTTTTTGGAGATCCACGGAGACAGAACCCTCCATGAGTCTGCGATCCTCATCTAATTGGGCCAAAGAGATGGCTTAGAATATTGTATATTTGAGTGGAGGGTGCTGTCGTCTGCGTAACTGTGAACTGGGTTGGATGTGCTAGAGAGAAGGTCATTGATGTGGAGAAGAAACAAAGTAGGGGCTAAAGCTGAACCTTGAGGAACTCCTGCATTAATTGAATACAGTTTAGAGGAATGGCCATCCACAACAACAGAAATGCTCCTGTTGGAGAGGAAATTGCTCTCCAGGTACAAAGTTTTGGTGGTAGGCCATAGGCCGGAAGTTTATTAAGCAGCGCTGCGTGCCAGACCTGGCCAAATGCTTTGGATATGTCTAGAGCGACAATCTGGGATTCACCGTGTAGTTCCATAGACTTGTTCCAAGAATGGGTGACAAAAGAATGGAGGTCGGCAGTCGATCTGCGCTGACGGAATCCATACTGCCTGTCGTGGATTAGACTGTGTTTTTCAAGAAATTTTAGTAGTTCGGTGTTTATATACTTCTCCATCACTTTAGAGACGAGTGAAAGGAGAGAAATAGGCCTGTAGTTGCTAGGAAGTGCTTTGCATCCTTTCTTGGGGATGGGTTGTACTCGAGCAGTTTTCCAGTTACTAGGGAATATGCCTTTATTGTAAGATATCTGAAATAGACGAGTCAGAACAGGAGCAAGTTCTGGTGCGTATTTTTTGAGAACAATTGCTGGGATCTCGTCAAGGCCAGAGGCTTTCCTGGTATTAAGAGAAGAGAGCATATTTCGTACCTTTTTAGTTTTGAAAATGATATCCGTCATTTTATGCGCGACATTGGGGACTGTTGGCGGTTGAACATTTGGAGGTGGGTTGAGAGTAGAATTGCTGGCGAACAACGAAGCAAAAAGTTCAGCCTTGTCCAGGGCGGTAGAAACAATTTCATCCCCTGAGACAAGAGGTGGGAACGTGCTTTTGCAGAAATTGTTCCCAATAGATTTAGCAAGAGTCCAGAAGGGTTTGCCGCCGTTGGAGCTTAAGAGCACTTTGTTTTTGATGTGGTTATTAAACGAGTTTTTTGCCTCAAAAAGAATGCGGACATAGCGGTTTCTTACGTCGTTAAATGCTTGACGGTTTTCTTGACTGGGATTGTGTAGAAGCATTTTGTGAGCTTTGGGTTCTGGGGTAAGCCCGTGTGCCTATGAACGGAAGGGTACTGGGTTAGATCCGAGGGTTCTCCATTCACTTTTTTAGTACAAAATGTAACATTAACATCAACGGACGTTCTGGCATTGTATTTGAGCAAGTTGAATATTTGCACGTTCCGCCCTTCGGAGGGGCGTATTGCCGTCGGTCCCGTGTCCATGCGATGGTGGGCATGTTAAAGATACCTACCCTCTTTACCCTAAAGGCAGGGATTCGGCAAAATTTCCAGGATAGTGAGGTGAAACTGCTCTCTGGCGTCAGTGATTGGCCATAGCCGCGAAAATAGACCGACGTTAAGGAAACAAAAAAAACCACACACACACACACACACACACACACACACACACACACACACACACACACACACACACACACACACACACACACACACACACACACACACACACACACACACACACACACACACACACACGCGCGCGCGCGCGCGCGCATAATGAAATTTTCTATACGACCCTGTTTTGTCTCTGATAATAAACGATAACAATAATGTCAAAAAATTTCAACAGGTGTACACTTTTTTAATTTTGTGGATCAAAAAATTATGTTTTTAATTTGCGTTTCCTTCAGTTTGAAGCAATATTTCTTAGCGATTTGTTTTTTTTTTTCTGAGACGCAGTCTGTCAACAGTGTTACAGTAAAAGACTGAGGTTGGACACTGTCGCTGGAAACTGAAACAAAAAGCAGGATCACCCCGAAAACCACAAAAATAATAACAGCGTTTTGCGTTAGATACGTATTTTTTAGGTAGTGACATTTTGTTTTGTTCTTATTAGCGAATTTTTATTTAAAAAATTAAGCGTATTTCATTTTTAAAATTCGATAATAGAGAGGTATGCAAAAATATTAGATAGCATGCTCTAAAATTTAATACAGCCTAAGCTTATTTGTATGGTACCTTGTAAAATGTATGTCACAAATATATATATATATATATATATATATATATATATATATATATATATATATATATATATATATATATACATATATATATATATATATATATATATATATATATATATATATATATATATATATATATATATATATATATATATATATATATATATATATACATATATATATATATATATATATATATATATATATATATATATATATATAATATACTTGCCCTTTAATTAAATTTCCTCGGCTGCTCAGCTTTTGACTCCATTCTCAGTAGTCGGTTCTAATTTTGAGAGGGTGCTATATGAAATTAATTCTTATATAATTATAAATTTACCCCAAAGAAATACGTCAACAATTTTAAATAATAACAAATATATTTATTGGTATTGGAAAATTCTAGAATTTTTTCTTAAGGGATCCTCTACTGTTTAAATCTACTAACAAAGTTTAAATTAATTAAGTGACAGGATTTTTAATTGTTTTGATTTTTAACAAAATGGCCAAAATTTATTCTTTCAATTCCTAATTCCATACACTATCCCCCCTCTATGATTTCGCTTGTGAAACACTGTGGGAATTTGGTTTAAATTTCAGTTTATATAGATGAATTCTGCTATTACCATAACATTTATTTCTCAACAGAAGATGGATCGTTTGTCTCGATTAATATTTAGAAGAAACTTGCTTAAATTGTGATTTAAAATAACTATGTGAAATTTGTGGTACCTTGCGTCTGATGATTGCTGTTACAGATAATGTTTTGATTTATATTACCGTATATTCATTTCTTGTAGAACCTCGGTGGTTCAGGGGTAAGAACGTGTGCCTCTAAACCGAAGGGTACTGGGTTCGATCCCAGGGTACTCCTTTCACTTTTTCAGTACAAACTGTAATATTAACATCAACCGAGGTTCTGGCATTGTATTTGAGCAAGTTGAATGTCTGCACGTTCCGCCCTTCGGAGGGGGCGTAAAGCCGTCGGTCCCGTGTCCATGTGATGTTGGGCACGTTAAAGATCCCTACCCTCCTTACAGAAAGGCAGGGGTTCGGCAAAATTTCCAGGATAGTGAGGTGAAACTGCTCCCTGGCGTCGGTGTTTGGCCATAGTCGCGGAAATAGGCCGACGTTAAAGAAACAAAACACACACATTTCTTGTCGTGATTTTCTTGGCTGGAACATCTTATGGATTTCTTATTTTACTTTTAGGACATAATGGGTACTGTTCACGCACAAATTCACTTAAAAAATTCATAATTTATCTGGACGGGAAAATGACGCTCATTACTAGCCGTTCTTCAAACAACAACCTTTTAAAAACGAAAAACGGATATCGTCGAAAAATAATCTCGAAGCTTATTTCCTGACCCTGTATTAAATTCATAGCAAGCTGTCTGGAAATTATTTTCAACATTCATTGTTCTCGTCTTTTGTCCTGAGCTGCTTATACTCTGCCAACCAGTGTAGCGCGGAAAATTATCATTTCATCTGTTGACAGGTATGTCTAATTTAGATACCCGCCAAATTCAAATGCTTCACTCTAATGACATTCACCAAAGGAAACTTCCTAAATATATACATGACATTACGATAAGCTAACTTATTTTAAATATAAACAATGATTTCAATTTAACACTAGAAACACTTTTAAATGTTCGATCTTGCTTGGGAAGTCTTTTTTAAAAACCACTGTTGTCTTTTGGAGTTTTAATATTCCACTTCTTATTAATATGCAGAGTGTTTTTTCAATACATTTTATTTTTAAATGATGTAAGTAAAATCTTTTGACAAAATTCTTTGGTTTAAAATTAACTTGTTTTTAAGCTCCAAGCTATACATACACCTTTAGGTATGTAGCTTAATTACTCTTTACTAATATCGTACCAAATCATTAGAGGTTATAAATTAAAATTTTTAACAATGATTTAAGTAAAACATTTCTTTTTCAGATTTTATATCTCATTTACCCAGCACAAAATAACAGTAACAAAGAATATGTCTGGTGATAATATGTTGTTATTTATGTTTTAATGTGGCTAATGTCGTGTAATATGGATATTTTATTTTAAACGCACCGGCCTTCTTTATTTTGAGTACATCTCTATAATATTACAGAATCAGATTTGTTTTGGCGAGATAAGTTCAAACTAGTCACATTAAGGGTCATTATCAGATAAATCACCCTGCATGCAACGTGTAAGGCTTTAACTATTTACACGCTCACAACGGTAAAATATATGAAAATGATTTGGTGAGAGGGGGGTTGCAAAATCTAGTAAAGAAAATAATTTATTGGCAAACAAAGTGACCTAATCTTTACGCTTCCTGGAATATGGTGAAAAAACTTATTTTAGAATATCTTATTTTCGTAACACCCTCTTCACTTCTGAAAATATGCAAATACGGTTTTAGTTTCTTAAAACAACAAAAAATGGTATCAAAACCAAGTTCCGACGTTTCCCTTTTTCAGAATAATCATCAACTATGATTTTTCCAATGGAAGCCATATTGAATTTAAGCATCACCATGTTGAGACAATTTCACTGATGTATCACATAATGGGTCTAAAGTAATAGATTACCAACTTACATCAACTTTTGATTAGGTTCAAACCTCTTATCACCCTCTAATAAAAAATGGTCGAAACTCAGACAAAAATATAGAACAAGATTAGGCATTTCAGAAAAAGTTAAAAAGATAACATTGTAATAGAAATATTTTGAGATAACAGCCTTCAAAAATCTTCAACACAAAAAGGGCCCTCATTACCTGAATTGTACTTGAAGAAAGCTTTGGGATCTTTTTCCTGAAGCTCCAGTTGCCATAGTTGCCGAAATAATGTTTCTCACCTAATGAATCGCCCTGTATATCTGCACTTTTGAAATCTGTTTTACCGGTATTACATATGCTGTATGTATAAATAAATAAATAAAACTAGCATGCGTTGATAGTACGCATGCTAGTTTTATTTGTGGCCGCTAAAAGAGTCATCCCAAAACCCAATGTAAAATGACCACACCCCTTTCGAGATTTCTTCAACTAAAGAAATTAACTTGATATGTCAATATCAGCAATTCGATGCGCAATTTTTTACGTCAGAATCCAAATGCCTGTGAAAAGTTGACTAACTTTCCCCATTTGAACCACATTGTAGCTCCAATAATAACGGATAGCTATTCTAAACGATTTTTGTGAACACCCTGTATAAGGGCGTTGTAACTAAGACAAAATATATGTCACAAGATTAGGGGTTTCATAAGAATAAGAAGAGAATAACAGCCTTCAAAGAGTTTTAACCAAAAAAGCGCCGTCTGGTGGCAAAAATAAGAAAATAAAAAAATATTACATGAATTGTACTTGAAAAAACCGTTCGAATAGTTTTTTCCCGAAGCTCTAGTTGCCATAGTTACCAAAATGTGAATGGCACTCACCTAATTAATCACCCTGTATATCTCGGCTCCGATACACTTTTGATATCTGTTTTTACCGCCATTAAATATGTTGTATGAGGATGCTGGTTTTATTCGTGGCCGCTAAACAAAGTGATCATCCCAAAACCACATCAAAAACAAAGTCCTCTTAAGCTCCAGCGGCAGCAAACCCTTCTGTACTCTTGCTAAATCTATTGGGAATAATTTCTGCAAGAGCACGTTCCCACCTCTTGTCTCAGGGGATGGAATTGTTTCTACCGCCCTGGGCAAGGCTGAACTTTTTGCCTCGTTGTTCGCCGGCAATTCTACTCTCAACCCACCTCCAAATGTTCAGCCACCAACAGTCCCCAATGTCGCGCATAAACTGAAGTATATCACTTTCAAAACTAAAAAGGTACGAAAGATGCTCTCTTCTCTTAATACCAGGAAGCCTTGACGAGATCCCAGCAATTGTTCTCAAAAAATGCGCACCAGAACTTGCTCCTGTCCTGACTCGTCTGTTTCAGACATCTTACAATAGAGACATATTCCCTAGTAACTGGAAAACTGCTCGAGTACCACCCGTCCCCAAGAAAGGATCCAAAGCGCTTCCTAGCAACTACAGGCCTATTTCTCTCCTTTCAGTCGTCTCTAAAGTGATGGAAAAGTATGTAAACACCGAAATACTAAAATTTCTTGAAAAACACAGTATAATCCACGACAGGCAGTATGGATTCCGTCAGCGCAGATCAACTGCCGAACTCCTTTACTTTGTCACCCATTCTTGGAACAAGTCTATGGAACTACACGGTGAATCCCAGATTGTCGCTCTAGCCATATCCAAAGCATTCGACCAGGTCTGGCACGCAACGCTGCTTGATAAACCACCGGCCTATGGCCTACCACCAAAACTCTGTACGTGGACAGCAAATTTCCTCTCCAAACGGAGCATTTCTGTTGTCGTGGATGGCCATTCCTCTAAAGTGTATCCAATTAATGCAGGAGTTCCTCAAGGTTCAGCTTTAGCCCCTACTTTGTTCTTCTCCACATCAATGACCTCATTTCTAACACATCCAACCCAGTTCAGAGTTACGCGGACGACAGCACCCTCCACTCAAATATACAATATTCTAAGCCTGTCTCTTTAGCCCAATTAGATGAGGATCGCAGACTCATAGAGGGTTCTGTCTCCGTGGATCTCCAAAAAATATTAGACTGGGAAAGTAGAAATCTTGTACAATTCAACCCCGCCAAATCACAGTCTTGCTTTCTTTCTCATAAGAGACACACCAGCCCTAGACCCATCACAATAAACAACCAAGTTATTCAAAGTAATGAGTCCTCTTCACTTGTTGCCATTCCTGTGGATCGAAATCTCAATTGGCACCAACATGTCACATCAATTGCAGAAGCGGCTGCTAAGAAATTAGGTTTCCTCTTCCGGGCTTGCAAATACTTTTCACCAGCTAATCTCTATACCTTATATACTTCACAAATAAGACCAAACCTCGAATACTGCTCCCAGATCTGGGGTGCCGCTGCCGCTTCTACACTCGCTATCCTGGACTCCATTCGGAAGAGAACTAAACGTCTCATCGGTGACCCTACCCTCACACAAAGGCTGCCATCCCTTGCCCACAGACGTGCCGTTGGTGACCTCTCTCTCTTTTATAGATATCTGCACGGGCACTGCTGAGATGAGCTTTCTTCCATAGTTCCTCCACCTGCTGCCCCCAACAGATGTACCAGGGGAACAGAGCGAATGCACCCTTTTACTGCCCAGGTCACCAGACATAGAACATCTTGTTATGCCCGCTCTTTTGTCCCGAGGACTTCCAAGTTGTGGAATTCCTTGCCGGCACATGTTTTTCCTTCTCCCCCGAACCTCCAAACCTTCAAGTCCAGAATTAACAAGTTGCCTCTTTGCTTCTTGTCGACACCCACGGTACGATAGTATTTACGCTGTAAGCCCTCGTGGTGTGTTGTTGAAATAAATTTTAAAAAATACAAAATGACATAGCCCTTTGAAAGTTTTGTATGAAAATTCACTACCATAACGCACTTACTAAGTCAAAAATTTTTGATATACGATAATTTAACTAAAAAACATGATATTTAAAAATTATGCTGCATTTAAATGTGTAGAAAACTATATAAAGTCATTATGTATGAATATTAAAACTGTTTAAACTTTTAACTACTTAAGCCAAATTTCACGGATTCGGGTTGTAAATGTTTCAACTAAGACACTGCCTCCGTCTAAGATAAACCTAACTTACCTGAAATTATCTTAATAATTGCATTACTTTTCCACTTCGTTCGCACACTTAAAGACACTAAAGTATTTAGACGCTTACAACAATGCCCTGAGAATCTTTATCGTAAACTGTATCTCTTGCTTCTTGTGAGTTCTTCACGTAAAAGGTTGAAATAACTTTAATTACAGCGCCGTTTTTAATTTTCATAGAGTCATTATTTTGAGTACCGTGTCGACACTTCATTTATCCCTTTCAAAACACTCATTAAGACATAAGAGATCACATGCTTGACACACTTTTTGTAAATAATCAGTAAGTTTGTGATGATGAACAAAAATGTGTTATATGTTCTTATACAAGCTGAACCGATAGACGTTGTCCGCTCCAAATTTCAATGTGTCAAATGTGCGTACGTAGCGAAATAAATCGGAGAAAAAAAGCTTTTTCAGTGATTCCAAAATTTTCCAATTTTACCGGAAACTTTTCAGTTTCCAATTTTCCGGGAAACTTTTTAAATTTTTCTTTCGCTAAAAACCTTATTCGGACTATTACGAACACTTTAACAATAAAATCAGCCAAATCAGTCCTGCCAAAATTTTGTTAGGCTTAAACTAAAGCTAAAAAGTCATAAGTGTCGTCGCAAAAAAATGTTCGAGATAAGAGGGCATCTTACGAAAGTAAGCCTATGGACCAAATTTTCTCCAAATTAAATGGGGACTTCGAAAATAATTTTTGTTTTCGGAATATATATATATATATATATATATATATATATATATATATATATATATATATATATATATATATATATATATATATATTAGTAGCGGCTCGTGCCTTAATGCATTGGGGTGCGCGAGAAAAAAAGTTCGGGACGCAGCAAGTGCGTTAAGGTAGTAAATTTTTATTAAATGCTTCAAATTTTTTTTTTCAATAGAAAACTCCAAATTTGAATAACTCAATTTTCTAAAAATGTAGAAAGTCGAATTTTAGTGTGTAATAAGGTCTTTTACAAGGCAAAATATCCACCAAATTTCATTAAAACACATTTGTAATTTTCGGAGAAAAATATATTTTTTTAACAATACTCAAAATTTTTCCGGAAAACGTTATCCGATTTTTTTGACTAACGAACTCATCGAAGCCATTAATAAAAGAAAGGCACTTGCCGAGTTTCATCGAAATCAGTTGCTTCTTTTTTGAGTTATCGGTTGGATATATATATATATATATATATATATATATATATATATATATATATATATATATATATATATATATATATATATATATATATATATATATATATATATATATATATATATATATATTGAAACTGACCCCGGATATGGGTCCTAGGGGCCCTAGTTCACGCTTATTTGAAAAAAAATTTTGCAAAGTATCTCCATCGATACCTCTTTATTAGTGATTTTTTTAAAATAAAAATTCACTAAAAATTAAGGGCTCGCCTTTTTTTTCCCGAAAATGTATTATAAAGAAACCTACTTACTAAACTTAATAATTATTAACTACTTACCAAGTTTTCCTCTAGTTAGTTATACGTTATAGTAGTTAAAAAGTCCTTTAAAAAGTTAACCTTTAAATTTAAAATATCCACTGAATTAATCACAGTATCACAATTATTTTGTCCACTTATTAAGTAACCCGAAGTAGTAACCATCATAATAATAATTGTCTTGTTAGAACATGTAAACAACAACGAGATGATCTAATTAAAAATCAATCCGACGCGAAGACGAAAATTACTACGTAGTAGGTACACACGCTCTGCCAAAAGTCCACTACAAACTGAAGTGTGTAATTTTATAGCGCACAACAGATTGCTTGTTCGGTTGTCTTCGATGAAGATCATCAAGATTCGGCGATCATTTCGCACTGAAGTATCGCATTTCGTGAGAGCGCCGAAAAATACACACCGCCGCCCGAATGCTTTATATGGATATGAATGTATATAACGTCTGCAACGATTAACACTATACTTATTCTGATTCTGTATTCTGTATTAATGGCTGCCGACTCTCTGCGATCCTCGATATACTAATTTTGTTTATTGAATGCAGGGGGTAAAAAAGTAAATAAAAATTTATTAAAATATAGCATACCAAAAATATTGTTTTTTCCACGGCATGCAGCAGTGCGCGCGCACGGGCGCACATATCTAGGAGCCGCCCCTGATATATATATATATATATATATATATATATATATATATATATATATATATATATATATATGTGTGTGTGTGTGTGTGTGTGTGTGTGTGTGTGTGTGTGTGTGTGTGTGTGTGTGTGTGTGTGTGTGTGTGTGTGTGTGTGTGTGTGTGTGTGTGTGTGTGTGTGTGTGTGTGTGTGTGTGTGTGTGTGTGTGTGTGTGTGTTGTTTATATATATATATATATATATATATATATATATATATATATATATATATATATATATATATAGATATATATATATATATATATATATATATATATATATATATATATATCCGCAATCACCTGAAGTAATTTTTTCAAAAGCTGTTCATCGTGACCCCTCTATTAGCGAATTTTTCTTAATGCAAATCCGCCAATAATAAATAAATAAAAAGTATTGTTAAGATTTTCAGCCAGAGTGAAAAATAATGGCGTAAATACAGTGTGTTGTGTGAAAGTTATCAATATAAAGAACAAAAGACATTTCCTTCCAGCAACACTTTCCGTTCTGGTACAATAATCTGCATTCGTTTTGCAGGTATTCAAATTATATAAATTCACTTTCTTATACACTTTATACGACTTTAAATACAGTTATTACAAACAGCCCGCGGAATTTGGCATATATAGAACACTCATCACGCACACTCAATAATATAACTAATTAAATTAAATAAACATTATTATTATTATATGTTCTTTTACACCAGCCGAAATAATAGAAAAAAATCAAATTTATCAAAACAAAATGTGAGAAAGGAGATCACCTGAAAAGGTTATCCAGAGAAACCACATGTCTTCTGTGCGGAGATATCTTCAGAACCTCAAGTCCAGGCAAAGTCTGGATACAATGCAACAATCCCTTAAAATTAAGAATGACGTGCCCCCCTTCACCTGAAAAGGTTCTCCAGATGAGGGAGAAACCACATGTCTTCTGTGTGGAGATATATACGGACACTCAAGTCCGGGTAAAGTCTGGATACAATGCAACAATCCCTTAAAATTGAGAATGCCTTGCCCCCCTTCACCTGAAAAGATTCTCCAGATGACGAAGAAAGCACATGTCTGCTGTGTGGAGATATCTTCAGAACCTCAAGTCCAGGTAAAGTCTGGATACAATGCAACAATCCCTTAAAATTGAGAATGCCTTGTCCCCCTTCACCTGAAAAGGTTCTCCAGATGAGGGAGAAAGCACATGTCTTCTGTGTGGAGATATCTGCAGAACCTCAAGTCCAGGTAAAATCTGGATACAATGCAACAATCCCTTAAAATTGAGAATGCCTTGTCCCCCTTCACCTGAAAAGGTTCTTCAGGTGAGGGAGAAACCATATGTCTTCTGTATGGAGATATCTTCAGACACTCAAGTCCATGTAAAGTCTGGATACAATGCAACATGTGCGAGAACTGGGTCCACACATTGGTACAGACTACAAAAGTGGTATTTATAGGTATCTGTGACTGTTGCAGAAATGATGTGCTCTCCAAGAGACAATAATTTACGTAGATTTACTCATAATCGTCAAGTTTGTTATTATTTGATCTTTTTGGCGAAAATGCAGGCATTGTATATATTTTTAGTTCATATTATTCATTGATATGCATTGTTTTTTTAATTAAATGATATAAACAATTTGATATATGTTGTTTTCTATTCTTTTGTGGCATTTATAATTCATATTCTCTTATTGCACTTTGAGTCCTTTTGCCCTAGGGTATAGGGCAAGAGGGATCAATAGTAAGGCTAGATGTATTCTCACCATAATTATAACCGCAGACCGATTTCGCTCTAATTACAGCTCGTCAGTACAGTACACTAATTACAGCGAGAACACACGTATAAAGTAAAACGGCTATGGTAGCCAGCCTCATAAAACATTGTGAGATGTACGATAGCGTCGCCATCTCGGTGCGGAACTAGGTATTATGTTGTCACGACAGCTCCTAATAACACAAAATGTTATAAAATAGAGACTGTGTACAACCAATTAACAATTTTGTAAATTGTCAAACCTGGCCCATTTCTTCCCTAATATAGGGACAATGTTGGAGCTGCCGTGACAACATACTACCGGGTGCCGCACCGAGATGGCGACCCTGTCATTCATCTCACTATGTTCTAGGAGGCTGGATACCATAGCCGTTTTACGTTATAGGCGTGTTCTCGCTGTAATTCGTATACCGTACTGACGAGCTCTAATTAGAGCGAAACCGGTTTGCGGTTCTAACTATGGTGGGGATACATCTAGCCTCACATACATTGTCCCTATATTAGGAATAAAATTTACAAAATTGTTAGTTGGTTGTACACAGTCTCTATTTTATAACATTTTGTGTAACTTGGAGCTGTAGTAACAGCATACTACCTGGTTCCACACCGAGATGGCGACCCTGTCGTACATCTCACAATGTTCCGGGAGTCTGGCTACCATAGCTGCTTTACTTCATAGGTGCGCTCTCGCTGTAATTAGTATAACGAATTGACGAGCTCTAGTTAGAGCGAAACCGGTCTGCGGCTCTAATTATGGGTAGAGTACATCTAGCCTTACATACATTGTCCATATATTAGGAAAGAAATAGGCGAGGGCTGACAATTTACAAAATTGTTAGTTGGTTGTAAACAGTCTCTATTTTATAACATTTTGTGTAACTTGGAGCTGTCGTAACAACATACTACCTGGTTCCGCACCGAGATGTCGACCGTGTCGTACATCTCCAATCTTCTAGGGATCCATAGATCATATCAACAATATACTTGACATTTGGTTAAAAAAATGGTCTCTCTGGTGAACCACCTCAAGATTTTCTTAAAATAATGTATAGAATCTACATTAGAACTCAAAAAAGTTAAATAGTCTTTTATTTTAGGAACAATTTGTTGTGCTAAAGTGATTCCGGCTACCAGACTCTCCCCTATGCTGCTGTTCTGTGTGCTATTAGATTTAGACCACGCTGTAGAGTTAGACGCCTTTAATTGCAAACTTTCTTGTTAATATTGATAAACATATACAGTGTGTCCCAAACCGGATGGGTATTTATTGCTATCTCCGTTATTATTAGAGATAGGGTGACAGTTAAATTAGCAATCTTTTGTAGAATTTCATGCTCGTTCCAAATATGACTTGTATTTTGCCCTGTCTCTTTTCGTTTTCGAGTTATTTTGAAAAAAAAATTGTTGATTTTTTCTACCTCAATATCTAAGTAGGCGTTGATCTGACATGTCTAAGACTTGCACACTTTTTACAGAGTAATCTTTTTGTGCTATTCTCAACTTTGGATTGTCATTTGTTTTTGAGCTACAGGTATCAACGTTTGTTTTTATTATGGCAGCCATATTTGATTTTTTGCTCATGTGATAGCCTGTGAAAAGAGCTTTCCAATGATGTACAACATGCTTGAGACATCTTGTAATTGCACTGACAATTTTGAGAAAAACCGTTTTGAGGATAGTAGGCTATGAAATCCAATACCAGGAAACAAATGACAAAAAAAAAGTGTTCAAAAGGCAGTAGGCCATGGAGTCTAACAATAGACTTCTACTTTTAACATAATTTTCCGTAATGACTCATCATAAAAAAATATTGTGATTTAATTTACAATACTTAATTAGGTAATAATGCTACGTAATATTATGTGAAACAGTTTAATAACGAAACCCGGAACCCGGCAATAACAAATAGAACTTTAAACTCCACAAAACAACACAATTAGAAGCGGAACTCAACAAATAATAAAATAGAAACTTAAAAAAAAACACTAAATAGAAAATTGTTCAATATGACCACCGTTTTGCTCAATGCACTTTATACACCTTTTTGAAACATGCCTGCAAACTCTGGTGAGGGTGTTTCGGTTAATATGATTTATAGCTTCCGTGATTCTGTTTCGTAATTCATTGATATTTTGTGGTGGATCGAATGTATACACATCATTCTTCAGAGTACCCCAAAAATAAAATTATATCAGGACTTCGAGCACATCAATGAACCGGCCCATTGTTACAAATGACACGATAATTAAAATTTTGGTACAAAAATTCTTTGACGATCCTAGCATTGTGAGCTGGACAACCATCTTGTTGGTAAACTCTTCTAATTGTTGGGAAGATATCATTTCTTAATATATTAAGATACCTTTCCCCAGTTAAATTATTTAAAAAAAAGAACGGACCAACAATGAAGTTACCTGAATTTTTTTTAAATTAACTGTCTAATCTACAAATAAAAATAACAGTTTTTTACCTAATAAGCCGCACCAAACATTAATACCAAATCTGTCTTGCAATCGTCTTTCTTCCTTTAGATGGGGATTTTCATTTCCGAATAATGCCTATTATAGCGATTATACACACCACAATTTGTAAATCTGGATTCATCAGTCCATATTATTTTCAAATGAAAATTTTCATCTTGCTAACATTGTCCTTGATACCATCTGCAGAATTGAAGTCGCATAGGGAAATCGTCAACATTTAAGCCTTGTACGATTGTAGGTTTGTATGGATGGTAATGACTTTGTTTTAATACACGGTGTACCGTACTTTTTGGAACGTCAATTTGTTCACCATAAAACCAAACAGAGGAGGGTTTTGGTTTGACACCTGTAAGACGGCATTATTTCTTTTTTCATTTCTAGGCATTGGTAGTTTCTTTGCGTGGAAGCTACCGTCGTTCAATAGATTGGTCACTATCCTGCGAAATATTTTGGTGTTTTGTTGTCGTCTTTCTGGGTATTTTAACAATATAACATTCCAACATGTCAAAATATTCTTCATTACTGAACATGTTGAATAATATTTAAAATAAACAGGAAACAAACTATTTAGTACAAAATTTTAAGCAACGTGTTAAATACACCTCAAATTGTTCAGATAATTAAGAATGACAGAATTCTCAATTGTCGCGATAGTGTTATATCCATAGCAACCTTTCTTATGTTGTTTTTCAGTTGACTTACGTTTAAAAATCAAACAATTTTCAAAGGCGACTTCGTAAATCATTAATCTGCATTTTATTGAGTTCTGTTGATAAATTTAGTTATTTACTAGCTTAAAATATTTAATTCAATTATAACAATTTTTTAGGATAATGTAGTAATGTAGAATAGCATTTGTAATAATAAGCCGATTCATTGGTGTGCTTAAAGTTCCTATCTTTTTATCGTAAATCATTACAGAAAATTATGTTAAAAGTAGAAGTATATTTTTAGACTCCATGGCCCACTGCTTTTTGCACACTTTTTTTGTCATTTGTTTTCTGGTATTGGATTTCATAGCCTACTATTCTCAAAACGGTTTTTCTCAAAATTGTCAGTGCAATTACAAGATGTTGTACATCATTGGAAAGCTTTTTTCACAGGCTATCACATGAACAAAAAATCCAATATGGCTGCCATAATAAAAACAAACGTTGATACCTGTAGCTCAAAAACAGATGACAATCCAAAGTTGAGAATAGCACAAAAAGATTACTCTGTAAAAAGTCTCCTGATAATGTGCAAGTCTTAGACATGTCAGATCAACGCC
The DNA here is from genome assembly GCA_964006375.1 of Tillus elongatus. Classification (NCBI taxonomy): domain Eukaryota; kingdom Metazoa; phylum Arthropoda; class Insecta; order Coleoptera; family Cleridae; genus Tillus; species Tillus elongatus. The sequence continues at coordinate 23,375,405 of OZ023265.1, read as the reverse complement.
TACTTAGATATTGAAGCAAAAAGAAATCGACAAATTTTGGTTTTTCAAAATAACTCGAAAACGAAAAGAGGCAGGGCAAAATACAAGTCATATTTGGAACGAGCATGAAATTATACAAAGCAATGCTAATTTAACCGCCTCCCTATCTCTAATAATAACGGAGATAGCAATACATTCCCATCCAGTTTGGGACAGGCTGTATATTGATTATATTAGAAATTTCACAAATATCTAAGGAAATTATAACATAAATATTGATAAAGTGACAGTGTTACCGTTGCTTATATTGTTTATAAAAAACCCTGGCACACAATAGTTTTATAATAAAATAATAGGTAAACAGAACTAATACCTGCCGCACAATTACAATAAATTACTTTCTACAAAACAGTTTAACGTTTTCTCTCGACTTCCTCAGCGGGATTTTTTTTCTCTGAAAGGATGTAGACGTTATATATTAAAGAAATTTTCATTTCCAGGATTTGCTGAATCATAAACACCTAAGGCTACATCGCTACATACCGAATGAAGTAAGACACTGAAGCGACAAATAAATGATTTTTTAAAATTCGGTCGGTGAGAGTTATCAATATGATCAAAAGATGAAAAAACAACTTTCTTTGTAAATGGTTAATAAAATGGCTTGTTTGCTGAAGAAAATTAAACGAAAACTTTAGGTAAGTGTTTTTTTAAATATTTTAAATAACTTCTTACATCCCAAATTATGTGCAACATTCAACAGCTCATTTTGTAAAATTACTTTAACGATTATATAGTTGCAGAAACAATGCTAAGTAAAAAAATTAGCTGGTTAGTTTTGTGACAAAAGGTGTAAAGTTTGTTCGCCTCCACGTGGTGCACCCTGGATAGCGTCTACTATTAGACGTGAACTAAATGAACTAACCAAACCGTAACCTTCCTAGTCATGTCTTAGGAGGGCCGGGAATGCTTGCCTTAATTGGCCGGCATTGCGAGGAGAGTCCTCTATAAAAAACCCACATCGCAAGGTCGTTGGCGGGTTGGTGCCGAGGCGATGATGCTTCTGGCCGATATGGCCGAGCATTGGCAGGTTGGTAATTCTGTCGCTAACGTTAACCCTCCTCAGGGAAACCGGGCGACCTCCCTGTGTAAATGCCTATTCATGGGATGCGGGGCTCTTCCATGGAGGTCTATTTTCCCTTGCTGCTCGTGGGACCAAACATGGACACGACTTACACAGACCCAATAGAGGAGGTGGCAGGATTCAACCTTCCACTGGAACCTCCAGAGGGAAAAAACAGGGGAAAGGAAAGTCCACCCCTAGGACGACTACCAAAGGTAGACCCTCCTATAGGAAGCTTGGTTATCGAGCTCCTAAAAAGGAGGAGGAACCTACACCATAATTCCCTTTTCCTTTAAGCTCCTTAACCTACTCCTTTATCCTCTATACACTCCTATATTCCTACCCCAATGCCCACCAACTTAAGGTGCATTCAAGCTAATCTGCATCATGCTAAGGCTGCGACATACCTTCTTAGCATGAAATTAAAGGAAGAGCAAATAGATATTGCTCTTCTCCAAGAGCCCTGGACCGCTAATTCGGAACGAACTAAAGGGCTGGGTAACACTTCTGGTAAGATAGTAGAGGTGGGCTCTGGTACTAAACCCAGAGCCTGTATCTGGATCAGAAACAACTTGCAGTATTTTACACTTTCAGAGTACTGCACCAAGGACATGGCATCCATCCATCTCGTGATCACATCCGGGGGGACCAGGCTGGAAGTAGTGGCCTGTTCGGCCTATTTCCCTGGAGACAGAGATGCAGAACAACCACCTCCAGCAGAAGTGCGGAAATTGATCGCCTACTGCAAGAGGAACAATTATCACCTCGTAATGGGGTGTGATGCGAACTCCCATCACTTGGCTTGGGGGAGCACGGACACTAACAGACGAGGTGAATCATTATTTGAATACATTTTAGGGGAGGAGCTGGTTGTCAACAACATAGGCTCGGAACCCACCTTTCTTACAGCTAACCGGAGAGAGGTTTTAGATCTTACGATCAGCTCAAGGCTTTTGAGCTCAAAAATCCTCAAATGGAGGGTGTCGTCTGAACCCTCATGTTCAGACCATGCCCATATCCTATTTGAAATTGAAACAGGCCCTAGACCTGTGTTAGAGTATCGGGACCCGAGGAGGACGGATTGGGAGGGATACAAACAGTCCCTCGCCGGCAGACTTGGGTCCGCAATCCCCACAGTGAGGGATCGTGATGAGATCGAGATTGCGGCCGAACAGGTTAGGGAAGCTGTGGTCTCTGCCTATCACGAAAACTGCCCACTGAGGTCAAAGAGAGACAGTCGGGGGTCTACTTGGTGGAATAATAACCTCGATAAACTACGAAGAGAAGTTAGACGTCTCTTCAATCGTGCTAAGATTACAGGCAACTGGGAGCAATATAAAACTGCTCTAACGCATTATAATAAAGAGATCAGGAACGCTAAGAGGGAGTCCTGGAGGAGGTTCTGCGGGGACATTAATAGTGTGCCCAGCAGCGCCAGAATCCACAGGATTCTCTCACGCGACCGTGTAAAGGAACTGGGATCGATAAAACGACCAGATGGTTCCTTTACTGAATCTCGGAAAGAAACGTTAGAGCTCTTAGCACACACACACTTCCCAGATTGTCTGATCCTGAGCAACGGTGAGGTCCTACCAGCTGAGGGACGATCTAAACGCCCCCAAAGGGAGGACTGGCTAGTTGCTCGGAGAATAGTTACAGCCTCGGCAGTAGAGTGTGCTGTGAATCATTTCCAGCCATTCAAGTCGCCAGGGGAGGATGGGGTGGTACCGGTCCTACTACAAAAGGGACTGGAGATTCTCCTACCCTTCCTTATCAGGCTGTTCAGAGCCAGTCTGGCCTGGAACTATATTCCTTCCAGCTGGACGGTGGTTAGGGGGGTTTACATTCCCAAATTGGGACGTAATGACCTCCTACCTACTTCACTGAGACCTCTCAGTATTACATCATTCCTCCTGAAGGGATTGGAAAAAATACTGGACAGACACATTAGGGGGAACATCTTACCCAAGAACCCCCTAAATACCCACCAGTATGCCTATCAAACTGGCAAATCAACTGAGTTAGCGCTCAATAACCTCGTCGAGAAGATCACACACTCTCTGGAAAATGGAGAGGTTGCGGTGGCGGCATTTCTCGACATAGGAGGAGCATTTAATAATGCATTACCGATCTCCCTCTACGAGGCCACTATCGCTAGGGGGGTGGAACCTACCATCTGTGGCTGGATCGGAAACATGCTGCACAATCGGACCATTATTACCTCATTACGGGGAGAGGTGGTCAGCGTTAGGGCTGCGAGAGGGTGTCCTCAGGGGGGCGTTCTATCCCCCCTGTTGTGGTCCCTCTTTGTGGACGACCTGCTGGCTATCCTCGGACTCTGGGAGGTTGAGGTCCAGGCGTATGCGGATGATCTTGTCATAATGGTTAGAGGCAAATCTGAGGAGGAACTGTCTAGTACTCTTCAAGAAGCACTAAATGTAGTCAATGATTGGTGCCGTAGGGAACAGATGTCTGTGAACCCTCGCAAAACGATCATTGTCCCGTTCACCAGAAGAAGAAGGTTGGACAAATTAAAACCACCTAATCTTATGGGGGAAAACATTCCATTTTCGGACCAAGCAAAATATCTGGGAGTTATCCTAGATAAGAAGCTCAACTGGGACAGACAGTTAGAAAATGTTATCCGCAGGGCTAAGATGTCCCTGTGGACCTGCCGGAGAATCTGTGGGAACAACTGGGGAACAAACCCCCAACAGATGTACTGGCTCTATGTAGTGGTTATCAGACCTATGATAACATATGGAGCCATAGTTTGGTGGCCTAAGGTGCTTCATGGTACCGCGAGGGCCAAACTGGCTCATCTACAGAGACAAGCATGTCTGATGATAACGGGAGCGATAAGCACCGCACCATCAGTCGCTCTGGAGGTCCTCCTCAATATTCCCCCACTTCACATATGGTTGGAGAGGGTGGCGAGGTGGACAACGTACAGACTAAAACAAACGGCAGATAACATGCCGAGGGAAGTCAGTCTGAGGGGGTCCGGACTCCTTGATGACAGTGATTGTCACAGGATTCTGGGAATGGTCTCGGACTTGATGCCTACAAAAATCAGCAGAGATCTGTCTTTCAAGACCGTCCTCCCGGAAAGGGAGGACTGGGACCGGAACCAATCGACCCTGTTGAGAGCGGACCTCTGCTGGTACTCTGACGGCTCCAAAACCAATATGGGGAGTAGGAGCCGGCGCATATGGGGGCAGCACCGATGCTAGACTATCAGCTAGCCTCGGCAAGTACGCAACCATACACCAGGCAGAAGTTTATGCCATCGAGATGTGTGCAAAGGAAAGCTTAAAAGACCTATGCACAAACAAATCGATAAAGATATTTGCAGATATCCAAGCTGCAATAAAGGCTCTTGGTTCCTACCGTTGCAATTCAAAGACGGTATGGAGTTGTAAATCTGCCCTTAACGAATTGGGCAGCTGTAATGAGGTGTCGCTGGTCTGGATACCGGGTCACTCGGACCATGATGGCAACGTTGCGGCAGACGCGCTTGCCAGGAGTGGTGCCCAGTGTGACTTTGTCGGACCAGAACCGGTGCTGGGAATAACATCTTGCACAGCAAAACGCACCTTAAAGACCTGGACAGATAGAAGGACAATTCAATATTGGCAAAATCTTCCAGGATTAGCTCACTCTAAGGCCTTCATAAATGGCCTGTCTGAGTCAAGGGCTAAGAAACTTCTAGAGTTGAACAGACAACAACTGAGTACTCTAGTCGGCCTGTATACAGGACACTGTCGCTTGCGGCATCACATGCACCGCATTGGGATCGGTCAGGAGACCGAGTGCCGGCTGTGTATGGAGGATGACGAAACAGCAGAGCACGTGCTGTGTTCCTGTCCGGCAGCGGATAGGACTAGACACCTGCTCTTTGGCAAGGTAAAGCTTGCTCCAGAGGATCTGGATCAACTTTCGCCCGCAAAGGTTATCGACCTCTGTAGGAGGCTGGATTTGTTGGGCGAAATATAGACATTAGGCGTGAGCCACAATAGACCTTATGGTCGCGGTGGAGGGACCGATATGGACCACTCACAAACTAACCTAACCTAACCTTTGTGACAAAAAGCAAATAATGAAGTTAATTAAAAAAGTAATAAAACAAATCGGGACGCAGCCAGTTTTTTTTATTTTATTTTTTTATTTCAACAACACACCACGAGGGCTTACAGCCTAAATACTATCGTACCGTGTCGACAAGGAGGAAAGAGGCAACTTATTAATTCTGGACTTGAAGGTTTGGAGGAGAAGGAAAAACATGTGCCGGCAAGGAATTCCACAACTTGGAAGTCTTCGGGACAACAGAGTGGGCATAACAAGATGTTATATGTCTGGTGACCTGGATAGTAAAAGGGTGCATTCGCTCTGTTCCCCTGGTAGATCTGTTGGGGGCATCAGGTGGAGGAACTATGGAAGAAAGCTCCTCTGAGCAGTGCCCGTGCCGATATCTATCAAAGAGAGACAGAGGTCACCAACAGCACGTCGGTGGACAAGGGATGGCAGCCTTTTCGTGAGGGTAGGGTCACCAATGTGACGTTTAACTCTCTTCTGAATGAAGTCGAGGATAGCGAGTGTAGAAGCAGCAGCGGCACCCCAGATGTAGGACCAGTATTCGACGTTTCGCCTTATTTGTGAAGTATATAAGGTATAGAGATTAGCTGGAGAAAAGTATTTGCGAGTCCGGAAGAGGAAACATAATTTCTTAGTAGCCGCTTCTGCAATTGATGGGACATGTTGGTGCCAATTGAGATTTCAACATATATGTCAACAAGTGGAAACGACTCATTACTTTGAATAACTTGGTTGTTCGTTGTGATGGGTCTAGGGCTGGTGTATCTCTTATAAGATAGAAAGCAAGACTAAGATTTGGTGGAGTTGAATTGTACAAGATTTCTGTTTCCCAATCTAATATTTTTTGGAGACCCACTGAAACATAACCCTCCATGAGCCTGCGATCCTCCTCTAATTGGGCTAAAGAGACATGCTTAGAATATTGTATATTTGAGTGGAGGGTTCTGTCATCCGTATAACTGTGAACTGGGCTGGTTGTGCTGGAGAGGAGGTCATTGATGTGGAGAAGAAACAAAGTATGGGCTAAAGCTGAACCTTGAGGGACTTCTGCATTAATTGGATACAGTTTAGAGGAATGGCCATCTACGACAACAGAAATGCTCCGGTTGGAGAGGAAATTTGCTGTCCAGGTACAGAGTTTTGGTGGTAGGCCATAGGCCGAAAGTTTATTAAGCAGCGCTGCATGCCAGACCTGGTCGAATGCTTTGGATATGTCTAGAACGACAATCTGGGATTCACCGTGTAGTTCCATAGACTTGTTCCAAGAATGGGTGACAAAGGAAAGGAGGTCGGCAATTGATCTGCGCTGACGGAATCCATACTGCCTGTCGTGGATTAGACTGTATTTTTCAAGAAATTTTTGTAATTCGATGTTTATGTACTTTGCCATCACTTTAGAGACAGTGAAAGAAGAGAAATAGGCATGTAGTTGCTAGGAAACGCTTTGGATCCTTTCTTGGGGACGGGTTGTACTCGAGCAGTTTTCCAGTTATTAGGGAATATGCCTCTATTGTAAGATGTCTGAAACAGACGAGTCAGGACAGGAGCAAGTTCTAGTGCGCATTTTATGTGCAGTGCGTTATGCTAGCGATTTTCATTAAATGATTAAATTTTAACAACTATTTTCTGTTAAGCTAGGAACTTCAATTTTAGCGTACAATAAAGGGCGATATATCGACCACATTTTTTCAAAATAGCTTTGTTATTTGTCGAGATGACTTTTTTTAGAAAAATTTACTTTTTTCCTTGAAGAACTTGTTCAATTGAGCTGGCTAACGAAATCATACATTAACACAAAAAAATAACATGTGCCCAATTTCGTCAAAATCGGTTTTTTTTTGAGTTGTGGTTAGATACATACAGACATAATATGTCTGGAATAATGGTAGTAACGTTTTAGAAACAACATGTATAAAAAAATTTTAGTGCCTCGGTGGTTCAGGGGTAAGAACGTGTGCCTCTGAACCGAAGGGTACTGGGTTCGATCCCAGGGTACTCCTTTCAATTTTTCAGTACATACTGTAACATTCACATCAACCGAGGTTTTGGCATTGTATTTGAACAAGTTGAATGTCTGCACGTTCCGCCCTTCGGAGGGGGCGTATCCCTACCCTCCTTATAGAAAGGCAGGTGTTCGGAAAAATTTCCAGGATAGTGAGGTGAAACTGCTCCCTGGCGTCGGTGATTGGCCATAGTTGCGGAAATAGGCCGGCGTTAAAGTAACAAAACACACACACACACAAAAATGTTTTAGACAAAAGTTTTTTTTTCCTTTTTTTTACACCTTCCAGTAACTTTCGAGTTTTTCTGGAGCCAGTGATTTCGTTGCCATGGTAATAGGCAAGGTTAGATGTATTCTCACCATAATTAGAAACGCGGGCCGGTTTCACTCTGATTAGAACTCGTCAGTGCGCTGTACGAATTACAGCGAAAACACACCTATAAAGTCCTCCTAGAACATTGTGAAATGTACGACAAGGTGTAAGACAGGGTCGCCATCTAGATGCCGACCCTGTCTTGCACCTCACAATGTCCTACGAGGCTGGCTGCCTTAGCCGTGGTACCTTATAGGTGTGTTCTAGCTGTAGTTACTATACCGCGCTGACGAGCTCTAATTAGAGCGAAACCGGTCTGCGTTTCTAATTATGGTGAGAATACATCTAGCCTCATATACTTAACTATATAAAAATTCAAACTAATCCCGAATATTGTAGTTCTAGTGGTCTTAGCGCGCTCATTTGAAGACATCTTTTCAAAATTCGATAGTCGTGCTCGCAAGAGTAAATTTTTGTACGAAAATACGCTAAAAATGCTACTTCCATATAACACAAATTGCAGCTTATATATGTGATATTAAGCTATTTTATAAACCTGTAATTCTTATTATATGCACTGATTCCTTCCATGCCAAGTATACCGGTGTGATAGATCCGATTTTCCGTTACAATAAATATATTGATTTGTTCGTGGACTGTTGAACAAGGAATTCCTATATTATACAAACATAAAGTAGTGAAATAACTACTTAATATTCTAATCTACCTATCGCATCTTCCTTTATGGTTATTCAACTTCACATTCATTAATAATTCCAAGATTTCCAAACGGACGACAATATTTAATAGTATTGTCATTATTATTATTAAACAATAGCGTGGCTAACTGCCCGTATAAAGACGATACACCACACAGTGACTCAAAACAATGAACGGCTAATAATCTTCAAAGTCAGCGAGTATGAAAAAATTAATTATGCCCTGACTAAAAGTGGAAAGAAAAAAGAGAAAAAGGAGAAATTGTGTAATTTAAAATCCCATACGAAGGTGTAATGGGCGTCAAGGTTTGCTGGAAATAATGTATTATGGGTACGAGTGACAATCAAGGTCCCCTCTTGTGCAACATTAGCTCATCTTCTTTGAAAATGAATGACGTTTATTATTATATTCATCTTGCAAATATATGCAAAGAATACTAGAATTAATGAATAGCAATATATCTACATAAAAAAATACGAAACGTATAATTACCACGTTTCATTTTTTGGTAATAACAGTTATTAATTATTGAAAGTTCCTGATTATATTCATCTTCATAATAAAAAGTAATTTGGCCTGTCAGGATAAAATTAAATGTCTGCTTTTGCCAAAATAGAGAAGCCTCCTCACTGTTTTAGAGTTCGATGATACAAGGTGTTTGAACTACATCCTTTCTTTAAGCTAAAATTATGTTCATTAAATAAAGAAAACAAAAAGTCCAAGGTAGATTTAAGTGCTTCAACAAAATTTAAAAAGCTGTAAGCAGCAAATGCGTATGGTCCAGCTCTTTGACTACCTTTCTGAAAAAATCGACCATCTGATTTCTGAATATCCTTCCTCCGAGGTCACTATTCTTGGTGACTTCAATGTCCATAATAAGGAATGGCTAGGATCTTCAAAAACCGATCCACAAGGAAGAGCAGCGGAGGCCTTTGCAGTCAGCAATTCTTTAGCCAATATGGTTCAGCAACCTACTTACTTTCCTCGCATCCCAACACACAGCTCAAATCCCTTGGATCTCCTTCTTACTACAAATCCTGACTGCTATAAAATATCAGTCACCGCGCCACTGGGTCGCTCAGACCACGGCATGGTCACTGCTTCCTGCGCAATGCAACCCGAGGTCACACAGTCATCACACCCACGTATCGTTTGTCACTACAACTCCGCGAACTGGGACGAAATGCGACTTTACTTTTCCTCATTTCCATGGACGTCTGTCTGCTTCTCTCATCCTGACCCCTCTGATATCTCACAAAACGTAACCGAAATTATCCAAGCTGGCATGGAATTATTTATTCCACGTACACAGAAAACCTCTGCACCCACTCAAAAGCCTTGGTTCTCTAAATCATGTGACAAAGCCAGACTTGAAAACGTCAAAGCTCACAAAAAGCTTCTACACAATCCCAGTCAAGAAAACGGTCAAGCATTTAACGACGCGAGAAACCGCTATGTATGCATTCTTTCTGAGGCAAAAAACTCGTTTAGTAACCACATCAAAAACAAAGTCCTCTTAAGCTCCAACGGCAGCAAACCCTTCTGGACTCTTGCTAAATCTATTGGGAATAATTTCTGCAAGAGCACGTTCCCACCTCTTGTCTCAGGGGATGAAATTGTTTCTACCGCCCTGGGCAAGGCTGAACTTTTTGCCTCGTTGTTCGCCGGCAATTCTACTCTCATCCCACCTCCAAATAATCCACCACCAACAATCCCCAATGTCGCGCATAAAATGATGGATATCATCTTCAAAACTAAAAAGGTACGAAATATGCTCTCTTCTCTTAATACCAGGAAAGCCTCTGGCCTTGACGAGATCCCAGCAATTGTTCTCAAAAAATGCGCACCAGAACTTGCTCCTGTCCTGACTCGTCTATTTCAGACATCTTACAATAGAGGCATATTCTCTAGTAACTGGAAAACTGCTCGAGTACAACCCGTCCCCAAGAAAGGATCCAAAGCGCTTCCTAGCAACTACAGGCCTATTTCTCTCCTTTCAGTCGTCTCTAAAGTGATGGAAAAGTATATAAACACCGAATTACTAAAATTTCTTGAAAAACACAGTATAATCCACGACAGGCAGTATGGATTCCGTCAGCGCAGATTAACTCATTTCCTTTGTCACCCATTCTTGGAACAAGTCTATGGAACTACACGGTGAATCCCAGGTTGTCGCTCTAGACATATCCAAAGCATTCGACCAGGTCTGGCAAGCAGCGCTGCTTAATAAACTACCGACCTATGGCCTGCCACCAAAACTCTGTACGTGGACAGCAAATTTCCTCTCCAACCGGAGCATTTATGTTGTCGTGGATGGCCATTCCTCTAAACTGTATCCAATTAATGCAGGAGTTCCTCAAGGTTCAGCTTTAGCCCCTACTTTGTTTCATCTCCACATCAATGACCTCCTCTCTAGCACATCCAACTCAGGTCACAGTTACGCAGACGACAGTACCCTCCACTCAAATATACAATATTCTAAGCCTGCCTCTTTAGCCCAATTAGATGAGGATCGCAGACTCATGGAGAGCTCTATCTCCGTGGATCTCCAAAAAATATTAGACTGGGGAAGTAGAAATCTTGTACAATTCAACCCCACCAAATCTCAGTCTTGCTTTCTATCTCATAAGAGATACACCAGCCCTAGAACCATCACAATAAACAACCAAGTTATTCAAAGTAGTAAGTCCTTTTCCAGTACCCTCCACTCAAATATACAATATTTTAAGCCTGCCTCTTTAGCCCAATTAGATGAGGATCGCAGACTCATGGAGAGCTCTATCTCCGTGGATCTCCAAAAAATATTAGACTAGGGAAGTAGAAATCTTGTACAATTCAACCCCACCAAATCTCAGTCTTGCTTTCTATCTCATAAGAGATACACCAGCCCTCGACCCATCACAATAAACAACCAAGTTATTCAAAGTAATGAGTCCTTTTCACTTGTTGGCATTTCTGTGGATCTAAATCTCAATTGGCACCAACATGTCACATCAATTGCAGAAGCGGCTGCTAAGAAATTAGGTTTCCTCTTCCGGGCTCGCAAATACTTTTCACCAGCTAATCTCTATACCTTATATACATCCCAAATAAGACCTAACCTCGAATACTGCTCCCACATCTGGGGTGCTGCTGCCGCTTCTACACTCGCTATCCTGGACTCCAGTCAGAAGAGAACTATACGTCTCATCGGTGACCCTACCCTCACCCAAAGGCTGCCATCTCTTGCCCACCGACGTGCCGTTGGTGACCTCTCTCTCTGTTATAGATATCTGCACGGGCACTGCTCAGAGGAGCTTTCTTCCATAGTTCCTCCACCTACTGCCCCCAACAGATCTATCAGGGGAACAAAGCGAATGCACCCCTTTACTGTCCAGGGCACCAGACATGGAACATCTTGTTATGCCCGCTCTTTTGTCCCGAGGACTTCCAAGTTGTGGAATTCCTTGCCGGCACATGTTTTCCCTTTTCCCCCGAACCTCCAAACCTTCAAGTCCAGAATTAACAAGTTGCCTCTTTCCTCCTTGTCGACGCCCACGGTACGATAGTATTTAGACTGTAAGCCCTCGTGGTGTGTTGTTGAAATAAAAAAATTAAAAAAAAATGGTAGCGATTTTTCATAGAAATGGAAATCGCTCATTTCTTTACGAAAATTCGCTAAAAAAAACTTTTTATGCAAAAATTTTTTGGGACGCAGCAAGTGCGTTATAATAGTGAATTTTTATAAGAATTTTGCAATGTGAAAACTGGAACCTGTGATGAGCACTGATAAGTACACTTGGAGAACCCAAATCACCACAACACATATTTTAAAGACCTTACGATCGTTTCACTGACAACGTCAGCGTCATCAGAGGATAAAAAATTCTAAATGAAACTAGCAGCTACGGTGTATTTATATCGCATCTAGGTAGACGAACTAATCCAAAGTAAAAATTGTAGTCGGCGACCCATCGTTTGTCTATTGTGTCAATATTGAACGGACGAGGTCGAAGAACTAATTTAATCTTCTGGTTGACAAATTTATAGGCTTTTATCTAATTTGAGGATAATGAGCTTAAAATAAAAGGTGTCGAGAACTAAAAGTAGAGCCTAGTATCTGTATAGACCGGCAGAGTTATTGACAATAATTCATTATTCTGCCAGACAGATTAGGAGTGTTTAGCTGGTCAAATGCAAAGTGAAAATAAAGGGCTTGAAATTAAAGGTGCCGCACGATTCAATGACGTTTTGTTTTTAATCGACCTTGATATATAAATGCTTTCAAAAGCATTTATATATCAAAAAATTAGTTTGTGTTTAGACCCCATTTGGACAAATGGTAAAATAAAGTTATTTCCTTGACATATACTGCAGGTGTGAGTATCTGTCTAACGTCTGGTCTAAGTTCTGAATCTTAATCTGACTCTGAAGTTTGAGTCTGAGTCTGAGTTTAAGTTTAAGTTCTGTTCTGAAGTTCAAGTCTAAAGTTATAAGTTTAAGTTTAAAATTAAGTTCTGAGTTCTGAATGTCCGTATCACTATCTGTCTGAGTTTGCTTTCCGTTTGACCTGGGTCCAGTTGAAGACTTTTTAAGTTTCAATACAGCGTGCAGCTCCTCAGATGCATGGATTATCGGGATATGTTGCCAAACCTGATCCATTGGCTAGCGCTGCCCATTTGGATGATTGGACGTTGATTTGGAAATGCATCATCAGCAGAAATAAGGCTGAATTTTAACTATGGAAGCAAGCGAGTCCTGTTTTTAAGTTATGTGAACGTATCAAAATTTCCTGCATCACATATAAAGTTTTTCTAAAGAAATGTAAAAGAAGTCAAGTAGAAGTCAGTTAAAAATCAATCATTTTCTCAATAGTTCTTCAAAGTGACATTGCTACTAGTATTACTTCCCTATCTACATTATAAGCTGTAGTTGTGTAATATAGATCTTAATTGTTATTGCCACATCTTTAAATATAAATATTATTGATTCAAGAGCAGCTGCTTTTTTTTAATTCGCTAAAACCTAAAGGCATGTGAGATTAGGAGACCTTGAGCGCCAGTTTGCCGGGCCACCACGACGAATCCATCTATCCTGAAACATGTTATTTAGTGTCTCTCACTTGGCGCGTAAAGTGTGGCGGGGCTCCGTATTGCTGGAATCACACTTCTTTTTGTTGATTCTCTACGTTGTTCAGAAGTTGAGGTAAATTGTGCCATAAAAAATCATTGTATATCTCCCATTATGGTATTTCATCCTAGTTCTTACTCTTTTTTTTTGAAAAATTCATAAGTATGCAACCAGGAGAGCAAATGCAACGATTTTCTACGCACAGACGCAGTTCTACACGGAGAATCGAATTTTAAAAAAGCACCATTCTATTCGACGTTTATAACGTGACAGCGTCCCTTCAAAATCAGGCGGGGGGTAAATGTCAGAAATATTTCCATATGTGTCCGCCAGCCTACTTATCACTCCACCAAATTTTCAGAAAAATACTCCGAGCAGTTTTTTAGATATCCGATCGTAACATTTTAAAATCCCCCGCCTGTGTATATATATATATATATATATATATATATATATATATATATATATATATATATATATATATATATATATACGAAATGTACGAAAAAAATTATGTATCAAGGTAGGAACTTGAAATTCGCTAAGTAGGGTAGTCTCTATTAAAACAATTTGCCTACTAGATTTCATTAACCATTAGTGGATTCATAAAACACATTTTTTCGAATTTATAATTAAATTGCAAATAATAATAATAATAAAATAAATGTAATAAAATTATAAAGAGAAAAATAAATACTAGTGTTATGAAAATTTGTTAGCTATCCATTGTCTTCGTATTAGACGGTATTTAAAGATTTGTAAATAAAAAAAAATCTTCTCATTGCCCAACTCTGGAAGTGTTTATTTTGATTGTAAAATTAAGTAATCCTCGCTTTGCATAATACAGTGGGAAAAGTGGCGATCTATTTGAATTATCTTCTCTAATTGTAATAATATCCTGGGATAATGTTACTGTTGCATGGTTTAAACGAACAAATGAAACATGAATTATGAAATTATAATGGTGTGAATTTGTTCACATTTTGAACCATTTGTTTGAATGGGAAATTTCCAGTTTACTGTACGCAGTTTGTGATGCAAACTAAAGGAAAAAATTTTCTGGACTTCATAGTGAATTTTCATCAGAATTGTACGCTATTAGTACGGCATATTATTACCAAAATTAATACTTGCAATTTAAACAGGTACGAAAGATGCTCTCTTCTCTTAATACCAGGAAAGCCTCTGGCCTTGACGAAATCCCAGCAATTGTTCTCAAAAAATTCGCACAAGAACTTGCTCCTGTCCTGACTCGTCTGTTTCAGACATCTTACAATAGAGGTATATTCCCTAGTAACTGGAAAACTGATCGAGTACAACCCGTCCCCAAGAAACGATCCAAAGGGCTTCCTAGCAACTTCAAGCCTATTTCTCTCCTTTCAGTCATCTCTAAAGTGATGGAAAAGTATATAAACACCGAATTACTAAAATTTCTTGAAAAACACAGTCTAATCCACGACAGGCAGTATGGATTCCGTCAGCGCAGATCAACTGCCGACCTCCTTGCCTTTGTCAACCATTCTTGGAACAAGTCTATGGAACTACACGGTGAAACCCAGATTGTCGCTCTAGACATATCTAAAGCATTCGACCAGGTCTCGCACGCAGCGCTGCTTAATAAGTTTCCGGCCTATGGCCTACCACCAAAACTCTATACCTGGACAGCAAATTTCCTCTCCAACTGGAACATTTCTGTTGTCGTGGATGACCATTCCTCTAAACTGAATCCAATGAATGCATGAGTCCCTCTAGGTTCAGCTTTAGCCCCTGCTTTGTTTCTTCTCCACATCAATGACCTCCTCTCTAGCACATCCAACCCAATTCACAGTTACGCGGACGACATCACCCTCCACTCAAATATACAATATTCTAAGCCTGTCTCTTTAGCCCAATTAGATAAGGATCGCAGACTCATGGAGGGTTCTGTTTCTGTGGATCTCCAAAAAATATTGGACTGGGGAAGTAGAAGTCTTGTACAATTCAACTCCATCAAATCTCAGTCTTACCTTCTATCTCATAAGAGATACACCAGCCCTATACCCATCACAATGAACAACCAAGTTATTCAAAGTAATGAGTCCTTTTCTCTTGTTGGCATTTCTGTGGATCGAAATCTCAATTGGCACCAACATGTCACATCAATTGCAGAAGCGGCTGCTACGAAATTAGGTTTCCTCTTCCGGGCACGCAAATATTTTTCACCAGCTAATCTCTATAACTTTCTGGTACCTACGTGTGTTGTTGATATATATATATATATATATATATATATATATATATATATATATATATATATATATATATATATATATATATATATATATATATATATATATATATATATATATATATATATCAACTCTCTCTTGTAATTGTGGAAAATAAATTGGTATGTTGGAATTCGCCGTAAACACATGTCTGTAAATTCTGTGGGACAGTGGTAGACGGCAACGGCAACGGCATGGGCTATAGGTTCACGGGTTCTATTCCAGTTCTGATGTGGATATTTTTTTGCAATACATTTTTTTTTTAATCTTAATTATAAATTTATAACAGAGGACTTAAATGTAAAAAAATAATCGATAGTTAGTTATATACTTTGACAGTGAAAAGTTTATGTATTTATGTCATAAAAAATACAGATGTGAAGATTTCTTCTCTGGCTTCGCAGGTGCTTCTTTTTTTCTCTATGTAACCGGTTTCGTCTTTTACGGCATCGTCAGTCAGGAGAAATATTTTTTTGTGATAATCTTCTAAAAAAAGTTAGGGCTGAATATGCTGTAAAAGACGAAACCGGTTACAGAGAAGAGGACAAGCACATTTAAGGCCAGAGAAGAAGTCTCTACATCTATACTTAGTATAAAACGGTTACACCAAGTAAGGACAACAATTATTTTAAAAAAATGAGTGGTGAACATGAACATTTACAAAATATTTTACCTGACATGCAAAACATTTAAACATCTGACCTGTTATAATCTGTTTTAAAACACGCGTCAGAGCCTCAGTTGTCTAGTGGTAAGAACGTGCGCCTCTAGATCCAAGAGTACTGGGTTCGATTCCCAGGGCCTCCCTTCACTTTTTCAGTACATACTGTACAATTAACATCAACCGAGGTTCTGACATTGTATTTGAGCAAGTTGGATGTCTGCACGGAGTGGCCGTAAAGCGGTCGGTCCGGTGTACCATGCGTTGGGCACGTTAAAGATCCCTGCCACCCCTGAGATTAGGCAAAATTTCCAGGATAGTGAGGTGAAACTTCTCCCTGGCGTCGGTGATTGGCCATATTCGTGGAAATAGGCCGACGTTAAAAAAAACGCGTCTACAAAACCAACAGTGTGTGTTTAAAACCATTAAAAAAATTAGAATTGTTTAAGTAGCACCTTGCGAAAGTTTTTGCACAAATATTTTTTTAATAAAAAAAATTTATTAGTCATTTAAAATATTTATGAAAATTCGCTACCATAACGCACTTGCCGCACCTGAACTTTTTCAACTTGAGTAAATGAATTATAAATGTGGTATTTCACTCACAATTTCTACGGGTGTCCTAATTATGAGAGGTGTCAAATTTCCATTAATTCATTCGCTTTTTGCTTTTGTTTGCCAAGTATATATTTCCTAATTAACTTAATCTTCTGTGACGTCTCACCCACATGACACTCAGTTGGACAAACTGTGGTTGAGAATAAATATTGCAGTTATTTTCGCAATGCCATTTCACGCCCATGTTTTGCATTATGCCAATGACATTAAAGATGTTATGGGTACAGGTGGGTCGCAGTGTTGCCAATATTCACAAAAAGAAATGTCAGAAAAAAGGTACTTAATTATTTACGAAAAATGCAACATCTAGTATGTCAAAGTTCTTTCTATACCTACTGCGATCTAAAACTGCATTCCGCAGGTTAAGAATTAGACGCAAGTTCTACAGTTGTGAAGCGTAAGACAGAATCACCCCAAAACCCACAAAAATAATAAGAGAGTCGCGCTCTAGATACGCATTTCAATAACGAATATTTCTTCATCAGTAGCTGTCGCTAACTGTTGTGGTTTTTGGGGTGATTCCGCTATCTCTAAACCGTTGTTCGGCGGAGATATTCCTTTGTTAAAATTAACCTTATTGTTTTTGTCTTTAGAATATTCCAGTTCCCCTGCATCTTATAGTTTGGATACATTCCATTGCCTTCTTATAGTTTTTCTATGCTTTGTTATCGCGTTTTTTCAGTCTTCTAGTGCCAGGTTATGGGCATCACCTATATCTGTATCAGGATATGACAAGTTAGTCTTAACCAATTTCTGCGAAGTTTGTGTGAACATTCCCCAAGTGCGGGAAATAAAGACCCATTTGGCAACAATGTACATTGTATGTACACAGGTGAGTCGTGAGGAATTCAACATAGCCGATCGCTTCACCGGTCTCATCCTCATTTCTGAATAATAATGACTTGCATATCCTTTTGATTTAAAGAACAGATAACGACGTTTTGTTACGTTTACAAAACATGCTGAAAGGTATTGGCATAAAAAGTTATTGAAAGGTATCGAGAGATTATTCTGCAGACTAATAAATGAGAAGCACACTTGGAGAACCCAAATCACCACAACACATTTTAAAGAACCTGACGAACGTTTCACTAACCAAGTTAGCGTCATCAGAAGATGAATGATTATAAATATCTTACATCCACAAGTATATTTATATTCTTCTCCAGGTAATCGGCCACTAACGATTTAGGAAGGTTCAACGACACAAAAATTAACATATTTCGTTTGACGGAAATGTATGTATTCATTTATTATCGATCGGACGTGCTTCTACCGGTATTTATTTTATACAGCAACCTATCAGAAGACTACTCATAGGCGGAGGAGCGAGATTCATATTTTTTTATTATTACTATATTTAGCAATATAAGCAATATATATATATATATATATATATATATATATATATATATATATATATATATATATATATATATATATATATATATATATATATAATTTTTTATCAATTTCAGATTCTCCTCGCTAACGTGGTGGTTATTATCCCAAATATGTCGGGTGACGGAAGATCTATCTGTAGTACCGCATCTTAATGCAGCTAAATGTTCTTTGAATCTAATTCCAATAGATCTTTTTGTTTGTGCGACGTATTGAAGATCACAATATTTGCAACTTATTTCATAAATTACCCCCATTTTGGCCGTACTTTCCTTGTATTTTGGGTTGCCTAGCAAGTTTTTTAAAGTATTTTTTTTGTCGAAAATGTTAGTTGCAAATTGGCTTTTTCAATGCAATATAGACCACTCGTGATTTGAGGTTCAAATGGTAAGCAAACAAAGATTTTTTCGGCTTTCTCTCTTCTAAGAATCGTTGAAGAGAGAAAGCTGAAAAAAAATTTGTTTGCTGTCACACCAATAACGCAAAAAATAATGTGCCGTACTTTCCTTGTATTTTGGGTTCCTAGCATGTTTTTTAAAGTTTTTTTTTTGTCGAAAATGTTAGTTGCAAATTGGCTGTTTTTAATGCTATATCGACCCCTCGTAATACGAGGTTCAAATGGTAAGCAAACAAAGTTTTTTTCGGCTTTCTCTCTTCTAAGAGTCGTTGAAGAGGGAAAGCTGAAAAAACTTTGTTTGCTCTCACACCAATAACGCAAAAAATAATGTGCCGTACCTTTCTTTTGCAAGTGTCTTGGATAAGTTCGTTAGCGAGGAAAATCGGCCCAGGTTTTCCTGGAAAATTTTGTGTTTCCTTTCGGAAAAAAATGACATCTCCGGAAATAACAAAGTAAGGGCAACCAAATTGGGTACGCGTGTTTGAATTAGAGTGAACCATCTACCAAAATGTAGGTTTGTAAGTTTAAAGACAAAAAAGTTATGAGCATCTAAAGAAAAAAATTTGGGGTTTTCCTCAAAACGTCAAAATCGCGATTAGAAACGTCAAAATTGGCAACATTTAGGCAAAGAACCTGAAACCAATAGGGATTATGTAAAGAAACTTTCGTAAGAAGAGTGTTCTACTTGGCGAAATATTTTTCGATTATCATCAGAAGGATCTTGTTCGACAAGGCTTACTACTTTATCTTCGGCATGCAAAATTCCTTGGTGCCATCCTAGTTCACCGCCACACCCTTGACGTGGTTGCAGCATACCAGGTTTGTCGTGCATCGATTACCTGGGCGCTGAACTTTATCTAAGTAAAGATTAGAAAGTGTGATGAGCACTGATAAGTACACTTGGAGAACCAATATTACCACAACAAATATTTTAAAGACCTGACGAACGTTTTACTAACAAACCTAACGTCAGCAGACGATTAAAATACTGATTTTAAGACCTGACGATCGTTTCACTAACAAAGTTAGCGTCATCCGAGGATGAAAAATTAAAAGAATGAGCGTTAGTTTCTGTTTTAGGAAACCGCTCAGCGTACCATCGGCTTGCAGCAGCAGAATTCTGGTGTACTTTCTTATGAATTAGCAACATGTCAATGTATTCATTATAAGTGCGATGAGCCATGTTTACTTCCCTTATCTGTATTTATTTTGAACAAAGTTATTGGTATCATCGCACTAAGTTTAACTCCACGATTACGTGCAAATATACTCTGCATTCAACAACAGGGCACTAACTTTTTAATGCGTTTTAACGTTAATAGCCCTCTTTAAACGTGTTTAATCACCCATTGAAAATAAAATCAGAAGACCATAACAGGGTACCCAGAGGAAATCAAAAATCAAATTCTCTGCCCTTTCCGGGGCCCCCGAGTGAATTTTGCATATACTACTCGAAATGGGACACATATCTCTAAAAACTATTTTATTAAGACAACCAATAAAACATCTGAACAAATAACTTTTTTAATACCCACACATAATCAAAAACATGAATGAACTCTCCTATTTTGCATTTTCTTGAATGTGTTTTCCTCGTTTCTACTTGATATTTCTTTACGTACTTTATGTTTCATTTTGTTGCTACTCGTCTCAAGCACTGTGTTATAGTTTTCATCAAGAGCTCCGTTATGTTTATGATATAAGTTATATCACCTCAGCTTATCGTTGATTTCTATATATCCCTCTCTTCCAACTTTCTTTACACTATCATACACAATGCGGTATTGAAGTTTTCTCTTGTAGATTACAATACAAATACCCATATAAAAAAGCACAATATTTTCACTCCAACTTTAACTCTATATTACATGATCATAAAAGTTTAAATAGAATAAACACATTCACAGCGCAGCTCTACGCCGCCAATAACTATAAAGCATTTTGCATTTTATGCATTCAGGGAAAAGCATATTGCATTTTATGCATTCAAGTAAGAACATTACAAGCGAAATGAACGAAGGGGACATGTCTGAGACATGTGAAGAAAACGCTACATTTATATCGGCGCATTATGTGACATGCGCTGCGTTTATTGGTTGTTTCAATAAATATACCAAACGGCAGCCGTAGGAGAAACATATCTAAGTAAAAAAATTCATACAGTAATAAAAGAAAGATTCTTGTCAATTTTATCAAAATCGGTTAATAAGTTTTGTAGTGATCGTCTGGAAGCATATATATATATATATATATATATATATATATATATATATATATATATATATATATATATATATATATATATATATATATATATATATATATATATATATATATGTATATATATATATATGAGATATACTTGGTTCTCGGGTTGAACCTCGTCCAGAATTTATTAAAACTCGACATTTCGGCTCCTGTTTTGGAGCAATTTTCAGGAGGTACATGAAATATGTAAGGACATGAACTTTAAGGCCTCAATCTGCCTGCTCGTTAGAGCGGTGGACAAAGGTGGGTTGGGTTGTTGTAGCTCGATTACGGGGCCTCAATCTGCCTACTCCCCAAATATCTCCGGAGATCGTCTCTAAGGTCTCAGTGAGTTCAACCCTAGGCCTAGATCTCTCTTAGGCAGATTGAGGCCTTAAAGTTCATGTTCTTACATATTTCCTTTACCTGTTGAAAATGGCTACAAAACAGGAGCCGAAACGTCGAGTTATAATAAATTCTGGACGCGGTTCAACCCGATAACCAAGTATATCTCACATTGAAGATGGAAATCTTTCCGAACACAGTTTAAGATGCAAAAACGCATTTCACTCATTCCGATAAGAAATGTGCTGATAGTCAATGGTTTGTTGGTTTGTAAATAAAAAATAGACTATCAGAACATTTCTTATCGGAATGAGAGAAATTCGGTTTATTATTTCAGTTTATCGGTCGATTTGATACTTGATAGTACTACCGAAAATTAATTTCACAATATGCTGTAGAAGAAAGAATTGAAATAATTACTCTTTTTTTTCAAAAACGATGACTGTGCCAACCGTCCAGCAAATTTGTTTAATGAACGACATCCGAACAGACATGTTAACAAAAAATACGTTTTGGAGTTAGTTGCAAAGTTTCGATAAAGTGGTTCAGTAGCCAACAAAAAACGGCATCCTGAACGTGCATTTTCTGTTAGAAATGAGACTACTGAGATTGAAGTTTTAGGACAAATTGCTGCAGACCCAACTTTCAGGACGAGAAAATTGGCCACTGTATCAAACATCAAAAGAAGAACTATTCAGCAAATATTGAAGCATCATAAATTTCACCCGTATAAAATTCATCTTGCACAACAACTGAATGAAGATGATTTTGATCGGCGGCTGAAGTTTTGTGAAGTTATGACTGCAGGAATAGCTGATAACGGGAACTTTCTGTTCAATATCTGTTTTTCAGACGAGTGTACGTTTTTATTAAACTCTACAGTCAATCGTCATAATTGTCGTTATTGGGCAGATAATAATCCAAGAAATTTTCACGAAGTCCACACTCAAACTCCACAGAAATTGAATGTCTGGACTGGCATTTTTGGAGACCGTTTAATCGGAGCGACTTTCTTGATGGCAACTTGAGTGGCGAAACGTATTTGGAGTTACTAGAAGATATCGTTTACCCTCTACTAATTAACATTGTTGAAAATGATGATCGCTATCAAGAAAATCAATTAGTGTTTCAACAAGATGGAGCTCCTCCGCATTTTCCACAAAGTGTTAGGGAGTTTTTGAACAGAGAGTTTCCAGAGCAATGGATTGAGCGTAGAGGTGCTATTGAGTGGCCCCCTATATCACCAGATTTAACTCGTTTAGACTTCTTTCTATGGGGCCATTTAAAGAGTAGAATGTTCGCAACAGAACCGGCGTCCCTAGAAGAATTACGACGACGCATTGTTGAAGAATGCCGTCTAATAACTCCACAAATGCTCCAGAATGTCAGGGCTGGTTTTGAACAAAATTTGTACTTTTGTATGGAAGCTGGTGGTCAACAATTTGAACACTTGCTTAATTGAATAAACAGTTTTGAACGTTTGGTTTTGTTTTTTAGTTTTTTTAACGAAAAATTGACTAATTAGTGCATTTCTTATCACAATTAATGAAATACGTTCTTGCAACTCCAAATGTGAATAATTTTTAAACGAGTTGATAAAACTTCCAGAAAAATTTGTGTGCTGAATTCAGAAAAGAAAGCGCTTTCAAATGATGTAACACAGGACCCATGTTCCCTATTTAAAATATAAGGGTTGTTATCACCACACTTAAGGGGTTGATGTGACAAAGTTGAGTTTTATGTCAAAATATGTCCCCCTCAATATTAAAATTGACGTGTTTCAGCGTTTCTTAAAAAAACATTCTTTGGACGCAAATCGGTCTGTTTCGTTTTCAATGCGCCACCCTATGTATATATATATATATATATATATATATATATATATATATATATATATATATATATATATATATATATATAGGTAATCACAACAAAAATAATCTGCTAGTGGCGGAATTTAACAAATATATAAATTGCAGGTCTACTGAATGGTTCTCATGACAAAATAACAAATTGGTATATCCTGGAATTTTGGGGTATTTCAAATTTCCCGATTTTTCAGGTCGCTTGGTACCCTGCCGTAAACACCTGTATATTTACATTTTATTGCATTCCACCGGCATTACAGTAATCAACCAATTTACATCCAAAGTCACGTCTACATACATCATCTATCACAAGATGGAAATAATTTATCTTCATTTGTGAGAACTAATTGATTACAAGTAAATATGTACATTAAACTTTGACACTTATATTGCTGTTATTCGCAAGGTCTTCTGTTAATTTTATGCCCTAATGTTGAAACGTGAAGGAATGTTGGAAACACACACGTACCTAATCTTAAGATTTATATAATTTCTCGTCTTTGTTTGATAGCCTTTTAATTTCGTGTTATCCAAAATAATAAAACAAGTCATTACCGCACAAAACAAATTAGAGGTATTCAAAATTAAATGAAGCTTTAGATCACTTGCAAGAATTATAGTGTGAGTTTCTAATTTGGAATAAATTCAGTTAATCAAATACAGCTTATTTTCTTTAAAATGCTTGAACGCTTCGATTAATATTTCAAGTTGCGGTCTTTTAAAAAGGACATTATTATATTAAAGTCACCACTCGAGTCAATCGCTAAACCAACAGACCAAATGGAGTCACTCGCCAAACCAACAGACCAAATGGAGTCACTCGCCAAACCAACAGATCAAATTGAGTCACTCGCCAAACCAACAAACCAAATGGAGTCACTTGCCAAACCAACAGACCAAATGGAGTCACTGGCCAAACCAACAGACCAAATGGAGTCACTCGTCAAACCAACAGACCAAATGGAGTCACTCGCCAAGCCAACAGACCAAATGGAGTCACTCGCCAAACCAACAGACCAAATGGAGTCACTCGCCAAACCAACAGACCAAATGGAATCACTCGCCAAACCAACAGACCAAATGGAGTCACTCGCCAAACCAACAGACCAAATGGAGTCACTCGCCAAACCAACAGACCAAATTGAGTCACTCGCCAAACCAACAGACCAAATTGAGTCACTCGCCAAACCAACAGACCAAATGGAGTCACTCGCCAAACCAACAGACCAAATGGAGTCACTCGTCAAACCAACAGACCAACTGCTAGCCAAACTCGACTTCATGCTCTCATTCGATGTGGTCACAAATGGCCGCCAGACATGAACCGAACACAGTGCAAGGCTGACACACAACTTACCAGTATGGTATACAGACGGGTCTAAACAAGTGGAGTGAGCAGGACTGGAAATAACACGACCCAACTTTAGACCGGCTAAGTCTCTGGGAAAAACTTCCACCATCTTACAAGCGGAAGTGCTTGCTATAAATCTCTGTGTAAAGAAGTGCATACCAAGAAGACTCAGAAATAAGAGAGATATAAATCCTGTCAGACAATCAGTCAGTACTAAAGACGCTAAAAGCTTTCAATACCGAGTCTAAACTGACCTTGGACTGCAAAAAATCCTTGAAGCAATTGGTTACGAACAAGAAAGTAACTACGATGTGGGTACCAGTACATCAAGGCATTGAAGGAAATGAGAAAGCAGGTAGTCTTGCAAAAAGGGCAGCAACAGCACCATTCTATGGTCCAGAGCCCTACTGGAGACTAACAAAAAGCTACGTAAGAAATGAACTTGATACTTGGGAAAAGAACCAAATGCTGTCATACTGGAGGAAAACGCCAAGCTTAAAGCAGGCAAAACGATTCATCACCATATCAACAGAGAAGTCTGAACTGTTTCTTGGATTTAACAGGAACGACTTGAGAATAATCACAGGACTTTTCACAAGAGACTCCCCAGTAAGGTATTACCTTATGAGGATGGGCAAGGCGGACAGTGAAAACTACAGATACTGCACCGAAGCGGCAGAAACAACAGAACACCTGCTATGCGACTCCATGGCTCAGTTCTGCAAAAGGCTCAAATACCTTGGAAGGGTGACCCTAACACCCTAGGAAGTAGGCAAAATAGCCCCCAAGAAGATAGAGGGCTACATAAAAGTGTGAACTTTTTGGGCATCTACTTAGAAAAAAGTGATGCATACAAGACACATTGGGGCCCCAGCGTTGAGAGGCCAAACGACTCATTAACCCGTACGATGGTGAGGATGTCATATGACATATTTGCATCTGACGGGCATATATTGTTCTTTTTCTACCTAGACCAATTTATTAGTTCACATGCCCATGCTGTCACCTAATGTGATTTATTCTATGGGAAATAGGCGAAACTATGATGGAAAATGGCTTTACACTGATGCGCGTAATAAAGTGGTTGGCAGGTGAAAAAGCTGTCTGCAAAAAAGAGAACTTTAGAAACAGATTTACAATGTTTTCGGATTTTTAATCATATAGAACTATTAAAATATCTTGTAAAATTATAAACACAATAGAAAAATAAGTGGTTTTCGAATGCAATTGTTTATTGTAGAACTATAAGACTTTTAATGACACGCCACTGGCCTCAAAAATTAAACGACCTCCAAGCAACAACAAAAATTATATCTAGGCTTCTTGTTACATATTAAGTGTGCTACTGGTGAAAAAGATATAATATTTGGAAAAAAAATTCGCCACTGCCTGTAAGAACTATTAAATCTGCTCCCCACTTAACGGCTTGAACAATCTTTAACAGCCTACAAATATTAAAGTCAAGTACACTGAGCCTTTACAATCAATTTATTTCTAATAAAAAACCTGCTTATTTAAAGAACATTATTCGCTCCAGAACTGACATTCGTAACATAAATGGTCATCATCGTAATTACATCATTCCCCTAACCACTAAACCTCTCTCTGAAAAAATATTTGGTTATAATGTACCAAAAACCCTATAATACCACACCAAATGAATTAAAGCATTGAATTGATTATTCGTATGATTTAAATACAGTAATACCCCGGACTTACGCGGTAGGTGGGTCCGAGCGATTGCCGTGTAAGTCGAATTCGCGTGAGTCGGGGTTCAACTTTACATATAAATACATATAAAGTATGTTTAATCGGGACCAGAGTTTAAAGAAAACAATAATTTAGAAGAAAAATGTTTAATAAAGTGTAAGATAATAAAACAATTTACATTGTTATGAATAAAGTAACCTAAACCGAAGTTATTTTGATGTCGAAGGCTTCATATATTCTAACAATGTTGCCTGACGAGTTAAGTTTTTCTTCTTCTCACGCAAAATTTCCTCGTAGCATACCGGTAATTTTGTTATTCCCCGTTTTGTAGTAGAAACGCGTTCTTCATTGGAATCTATTTTTTCTAAAATTTGTAACCCCTTTTCAATTGAATTGAGTCCTTCTGTTAAGTTTGCAATTGTCATTTAATTTACCGATTCAACTGGGTCTAGCGAATCAGTTTGTTCAATGTCTGGCTCATACTTACGCATTTCTATAACCTCGTCAATTGTTAGCTCTTGATTGTGTGAATCTAGCAATTCTTGAACGTCATCATAATCGACCTCTAAATTTAATTATTTGACGATATCGCCCACTTCTACTATTATGCTATCGACTTGTTCAGGATCTCAAACTGATTCTCCTTGGGTTTCAGTGGTGAAAAAAAATGGACACAGTTTTTTCCAGACACCATTCAAAGTTTTTTGTGAAACCTCCTTCCAAGATTGTCCAATAATTCTTACAGCATCTAAAACAGTGAATTGCTTCCAAAAGTCTTTAACAGAAAGCTAATTGTTTTGTCTCATAGCTTCATGTAGTTGTGGAAATGACCGCCTTGTGTAGTAAGCTTTAAATGTTTTAATGACTCCCTGGTCCATTGGTTGAAGCAAGCTGGTAGTGTTTGGTGGCCAAAATACAACTTCCACTCGTGCATCGAAATTAATTAGAGTTGCGGGAGGATGACCTGGTGCATTGTCAATTAGTAGCATCACTTTAAATGGGACTTCTTTTAATTGGCAGTAACGTTCGACTTCAGGAATAAAATGATGGCCAAACCAGTCTTCAAAAAGAGAAGCCGTCACCCAAGCTTTCGCATTAGACTTCCAAATGACAGGCAAACCAGCTTTGGATTTATTTTTAAGGCTCTTGGATTTTCTGAGCAATAAACTAAGAGAGGTTTCAATTTACAATCTCCATCTGCATTCGCACCAACCATCACTGTCAATCGATCCTTGGCGGCTTTAAAACCTGGAAAAGTTTTCTCTTCACGTGCAATAAAAGTTCTTTTAAGCATTTTCTTCCAAAAAAGACCGGTTTCGTCTATGTTGAAAATGGTTTGGCTAGTGTAGCCACCTTCGTCTATCATTGTTTTGAGTTTTTCTGGATAGAGAGATGCAGCTTCTTTATCAGCGCTTGCCGCTTCTCCACTGTCTGAGATGCTATGCCAATTACAACGACTCTTAAATCGGCTGAACCAGCCGTTACTAGCTTTAAACACTTCATTTTTAGCCGCCTCCCCAGCTTCTTCTTTTAGTTTTTCAAAAATCTGCTTTGCTTGAAAGCACACTGTATTTTGATCAACAGCACAATTTTTCACTCTTAATTGATTACCACACCATGACTGTAGCAATGTTTCCATCTGTGCGATAATACCGTGACGCTTACGGATGATACCTGAATTCAAAGATTGAGAGCCTTTCACAGCGTTCATAATTTTTTCTTTACCTTTTATAACAGTTCGGACTGTTGATTCCAATTCATAAATTTTAATTTTTGCTTCAAAGTCTTCAAAGAGATTATAAGTAAAACGCATTGCGCACGTAAAACAATTCCACGCGGAACACGCTTAAACTTGTCGCAAACTGAACACTGAGAGGGCGGAGCGAGATGGCCGATGCGCGCGGCAATCAAAATAAAAAACCGCGTATCTCCGAATTCGTGTAAAACGGGGTAGCGTAAGTCGGGGTAATACTGTACATATATGGGATCTGATAAAAATATTGTCCAGTTTAGCGAATATGAGGAGATCTGTGTTTATATATATATATATATATATATATATATATATATATATATATATATATATATATATATATATATATATATATATATATATATATAGATTTAGGGGAGGAGTAACAGTCGTTACACGTTAGTGTGCTAAAATTTGTACACTATTAAGGGCAATTACGACCAAAACGAGGGCTATATTTTAAAGAAAGTCACTCTGTACGAAAACTCGATATATTTCGCTAGGAGTTCCTAGCATCTTCAGGAGCACTAAAAATGAACAAAATCAGCACAAACATCTAGATTATTCATTAAAAAATACTTACAGCACTGTAACTAATTGTAAAAGCAAGGCCAAAACATTGAAAACAGGGTAATTCTGCCACAAAGACATGCTAAAAAACAACAATGCAAAAACATCCTTACATTAGATGTAAAACTCACGCGAACATTTCTACTTTCAAAACATTCAAAGCTAGTCATGAAAAAGTATAAAAAGTTGTCATTAATGTTAAAAAACTAAAAAAGCTTTGAAAATCCATTTTGTTACACGCGAATTTTTCAAAGCTTTTTTAACATTAATGACAACTTTTTATACTTTTTCATGACTAGCTTTGAATGTTTTGAAAGTAGAAATGTTCGCGTGAGTTTTACATGTAATGTAAGGATGTTTTTGCATTGTTGTTTTTTAGCATGTCTTTGTGGCAGAATTACCCTGTTTTCAATGTTTTGGCCTTGCTTTTACAATTAGTTACAGTGCTGTAAGTATTTTTTTAATGCATAATTTAGATGTTTGTGCTGATTTTGTTCATTTTTAGTGCTCCTGAAGATGCTAGGAACTCCTAGCGAAATATATCGAGTTTTAGTACAGAGTGACTTTCTTTAAAATATAGCCCACGTTTTGGTCGTAATTGCCCTTAATAGTATACATACACACACACACAGATATATATATATATATATATATATATATATATATATATATATATATATATATATATATATATATATATATATATCACACCGATAACTCAAAAAATAATTGTAAAATTTCGCGCACACCTTCCTTTTGTAAGTGGCTTGGTTAAGTTCGTTCGCCAGGAAAATCTGACAAGTTTTTCCATAAAAATTTTGAGTTTTCTTTAGGAAAATGTTTGTATCTCCAAAAATAACGGAGCTATGACAACTTAATTTTGCATATGCGTTTCTACTATCAAACTTACCTTACCCTCCACAATTCACATCTTTAAGTTAAAAGAAAAAAAAATTATAGACATTCAAAGAAAAAAATTTTGGGTGCCAGTGGTGATCAGAGGAAAGCGCAAGAACAAAATATTTTGTGTGATTAACAAAGTCCATTGAATATAACAGACAACGGTTAAGGTTTCTTGTCGCAAAAAGTTCCCAGAAGTAGCAGAAAATGTTTTAAAAATTTTATAATTTTTCTTCTTAAAACGTCAAAATCGCTATTTGAAACGTCAAAATTTACAATTTTCAAACAACGAATCTGAAATAAATACGAAGTATGTATAAATAATGTAATAAGTGTGCTTTACAAAGCCTAAGTTTAAGTTTCAACGATCATTGTCATTTTAGTAAAATATTTTCGGAAAATCTATTTCAAATAGACCCTCTTTCTGATATTTTGGCAGTAGTTTCAGCTATAGCGTTTATGGTTTAATAGTCTATATTTTAGCAAACTTCCGTAGAAAAAAAGAGAACACCGCGACTTATGAATTTTGCAAAGATTTCTTCAAATGGGCGCGAACTAGAACCCCTAAAACCCATATACGGGGTAAGTTTCAATTTTTGTCTGTTCACACAAATACAGGCTGACGCATTTTTACGGTAAAGCTCAATATATCCGTTATTATACAAGATATGAGAAAAAATGATATACGTTAATTATAGGGTGTTCCGAGCTGCATCTTATAAACATATTCTGACAATCACAGGCTGACCCATTAGTCGCTGGTGACACACTTTCTTTTTTTAATAGAACACACCTTGTGTTATTGCATTTTTGTAGTTTCCATCGAATTATAGTGAGGTATAAAGAATGATATAGTTCATCGTTTTTGAGTTATTTCAATGGTTTTGCAACTTTTCACGTTTTTGGCACATATCACAAACACATATCACAAATTGTGATAGGGCATTTTTACTGATAGATAGCGGAGCCCCGTGAAAATGACACATTCAGAGAGCTTTTAGTTTGTACTATTCGTCGAAAAAAACGAGCTGCCGTATACAGGCACTCTCAAACAGTGGCTGAATTTGAAAAGTTTTCGCAGAATAGTTTTTAGTGCTTCCGTAGAAATTATTTTTTGTAAGATTTTTTTTTGTTATGTTGGTAATTAATAATAAATGTTTGCGTAAGTTATTGTTAAAAAAATGTTGAATATTTGTGAAAAATATAAAATATAATTTGGTGTAACATTACTGAAGGCAATTTATGGTAAAATAAATGGTGAATTTTACACACAAAAAATGTGCAAATTTTCATAAAAATGTTTTTTTGGTTTTAGTCCTACAGCTGTTTGGGAATAATTATATCTTGGGAAGTGCGTAAATAGCTTGAAGAGGTGTGTTCGCCAGGAAAATCAGACCAGCTTTTTAAGTAGATTTTCGGAAAATGTTTGTGCTTTTTGAAACAACAAAGCTATTTCAATGAAATATGGTACATTGTTAGTACTATATAGTACTATATATACTAAAATACTATATACTGCCAACCAAATGTCATTTTAAAAACAATACATATTTGACATTAAAAACATTTTTACGAAAATTCGTTACCATAACGCACTTGCTGCGTCCAGACTTTTTTATTGATCCAATAGCAAACTAATAAAAGGTTTTTTTGCAGGTCATGGTAAGAAGCGTCTTCCTCAGCCTGCTCTTCTCAGCAGTGCTGTTCACCCTTTCTGCATCCCAATGTCCTTGGCAGCGGGAACTCATCGAACTACAATCAGCATGTCTGTGCTCATACAACTTAGGACACGAGCTCTCAGTGCAGTGTGACATAGTGGAATGGTCGAAACTCATCACGGCCTTAAACAAGTACGCCACCGCTACGCCACTAGATCTCCTCTACGTCAACAATTCCACCATAGGTGTACTTAAAGACAATGTGTTCGCGAACTTACAAGTGCAAAACATACAGTTATCTGGGTGCAAGATAAAGTCAGTGTCTAGTGATGCCTTTAAGGGGCAAGAGCGCAGCCTTAAAAACTTAAATTTGCAAGATAACGACCTCACGGAAGTGCCTGTTGAAAGTTTAAGACCGCTAAGGACTTTATCGCTATTGGATTTATCACATAACAGGATATCTCACGTGCCAGCTGGTGCTTTTGAAACGCTAACAAAATTAGCAACGCTCAAACTATCGGACAATAATGTAACATTAGACAAAGAATCTTTAACGGGGTTAGAGGGTTGTCTGAAGAATTTAAATCTAAAAGGTACTCGCCAAAAAGAAATACCGCAAGCTGTAAGAAACATGAGGACGCTTGCATTTCTTGACTTGTCCCAAAACAGTCTCAGGCAACTACCCGGTGAAAACGGTGTAGAGGCATTCAAAGGCTTAAGTTCTTTAACTGCACTAAATCTCGAAAGAAACTTGATTCAGTATTTAGGTAAAGAGTCATTTGAAGGCGTCAAAAGAACACTAAGCTCATTAAGTTTGCTAAACAATCTTTTACCAGATTTCCCAACAGAAGCATTAAGCTTTTTAAGAGAACTTAGGGTTCTTGATATTGGATTTAACCTTCTGACAGAACTGCCAAACGAGGCATTTAAAGGCAATCCGTCGATAACATTACTAGCCTTGGATGGTAACCCTTTGTCAACAATACCCTTTGAAGCTTTAGCTCATCTTAACAACACACTGAGAGGGTTAAGTCTTGGTGGTAGATTTTTACATTGTGACTGTAGACTTTTATGGGTGATAGAGTGGATACGTAATGGAGACCTCCAAGTCACCAGTCGCGAAAGAAATCCTCAATTCTGTGGAAGTCCACCAAGATTTAGGGATAGAGGTTTTTATAGCATACTCCCAGAAGAACTAGCATGCGAAAATAAACCAAGTGAAGGTGTTGGGGTTGCTACCGTAATTGATGCAAACCTGGACGATGTTTCTTTAAGTGACACACCACCACCAGAAATTAAATCGACCACCAAACAACCAACTAAGAAGACTACCACCAGTGTTACTACGACAACTACAACAACTAGCACCTCTTTAAAACCATCGACAACCGCCACCAAAGTCACCACGACTGCCACAAGCAAAAGTACCTCAACATCCACACAACGAACTAAATCTAAGTCTACGACTCCACCGTGGAAAAACAACGCTCAAAAGCCATCTCTGGTCATGAATTACCCGCCAAGAATCAAAGCGGAAGAAACTACTGAGGTTATAGTGAAAAACGCCTATCGGCAAGACAATTCGGTCATAATCCAATGGGGATCTGAAACAGCCAATATTTTAGGATTTCGTGTCGTTTATAGACTGTTTGGTGACAAAAGTTTCAAACAGGGACCACCTTTAGAAGCAAGTGAACGGGAGTTTAAGATTAAAAACGTACCTTCACAGGTAAGCAATTATGTTGACATAGAGTCAAGCTCGTAAACTTTAATATTTAATTTTAAGTCACCTTTTTAAACAATTTATGATGAATATGCGTTTATCTTGTATTATGCCAAAAATATGAGGAATGAGACATAAAGATTCTTTTGTACCAGGAAAAAACAAAATTTTTTTGAGAAGATTTCGTATACTTCCGCAAGTAATGAGTTTTGACACACGTTTGGCCTTTGCAAATGCACCATCTAGCAAAACAAAGGTTACTAAATTAATTAGAGTCGAATCCTAAATATTTAAATAAAATAAATAAATAAATAATAATAATAATAATAATCTGTATTGACTACAATCATACAGCATGTCTATACAGATAAGTATTTAGACATAATTTAGTTAAAGGTCAACCTAAAAATGTTTTGACAGCTATTTTCCAAACATTATACTTCAAATTTTGACACATCAAAAGTCTAGAATTTATATCTTCCGTTTCAATCCTTCATCCTAAAAATGCTTCCAAAACTTTCACTGCTTGATTTCCCTTTCTACTTAGCAATGCTTCACAAGAAGAATCGTTCTTGTCTGCTCCATATTTTTGCCAAAAATACAAATTTTACCGTAGATAAATAAATACAAATTCGCTACCAGAACACACTTATGCTGTCGAGACTTTTTAGTTAGCTTTATGTAATATATTTTATACACTGCACCGCAAACTAACGCATAACCTGAATATTCCCCAAATTTTGACTCTGAATATTCTCCCAATCCGTGATCCTATTAGATTTTTCTTACCAAATCATAGCAGCCCTTTTAATGTATAATTTACAATAGTCAAGAGGTGCGCAAAAATAAGGTAATCATATTGTACAGGGCGTTTGAATAATGTCATATTTTCTTCAACAAAGTTTAACACTTTCTGCGGGCAATATCAGGTTACTCACGCAGATGAAAATTATACAGTGCTATAGCCTCATGTCTTCGGAGTATTTTGTTTTTAGTGAATTTTCTTTTAAAAAAATTCACTAATGAGGAGATCCCGACTTTTGAATTTTGAACAAATTTCTTCAAATGAGCGCGAACTAGGCCCCCTAGAACCGATATCCAGCGTCAGTATATATATATATATATATATATATATATATATATATATATATATATATATATATATATATATATATATATATTGAAACTGACCCTGAATATGGGTTCTAGGGTAAATACCTTCCTTTTGCAAGTGGGTTGGATAAGTTCGATAGTCAGGAAAATCGGCCCAGGCTTTCCCGGGAAAGTTTTGTGTTTTCTTTCGAATAAAATTGATATCTCCGGAAATAACAAAGTAAGGGCAACCAAATTTGGTACGCTGGTTTCCGTCATAAAGAGTATCCTATGTACCGAAATTCTGATTTCTATGTTAAAAGACAAAAAAGTTAAACGTAACTTAATTTTTAATTAATTAAATCTGATTCAAGAAAGTTAAAACGTCATAATTGATAATTATGGTAAGAGTACGAATGTGAGTGAAAAATACGACAGTAAATGACTAACAAGCTCCTAGATATGTGTGTATGTCGTTATTTTCCTTGATTTCGAAAAAACTTTATATCTCCGGAAATAAGTAAGTAAGTTCAACCAAATTTGGTACGCTGATTTCCGTCATAAAGAGTATACTATGTGCCGAAATGTATATGTTAAGAGACAAAAAAGTTAGGCGTAAATTAATTTTTAATTAATTAAATATGATTCAAGAAAGTTAAAACGTCAAAATTGATAACTATGGTAGTAGTACGAATGTGAGTGAAAAATACGACAGTAAATGACTAACAAGCTCCTAGATATGTGTGTATGTCGTTATTTTCCTTGATTTCGTTAAAATATGAGCAAAAAATCCATTGTACATCAAAATTGTTTTGTGTAAATATTAAAGACGTTAGAAAATTAACATGTACTACGGGATATACCTGCTAGTACATACAGGTCGAGCGTAGATAAGTGGGCTAAGCCCTGTACATCGGATAGATAATGGAATCCTACATGACGAGTTCTAATCCTAGTTAGTGATTGAACTTTTTATTAGTTTTTTTAGTCTCGTTTCACTTAACCGTTATCTAATCAGATTGTTGTTATTCCGGTGAATTTTTTAGCGAGTTTTTGTATAAAAAATAATCTGATAAAGAGGAGATGAAAGTTTTAAGACTTAATTCAATTTGAATAGCATATCTGGTTGTTTGGTCTTGCCCTCACTTAGTGAAACCGTTCCATATTTAAAACAGTCGTAGATTTTTCCCGTGGTTTCACAAGTGCTTGTTTTAGTGAATTTTCTGAAAAAAATCACTAATGAGCAGATCTCAACTTTTAAATTTAGAACAAATTTCTTCAAATTAGCGCGAACTATGCCCCTTACAACCCATATCCAGGGTCAGTTTCAATTGTTGTCCAAAATCACAGCCTTATTACCAAAAATTTGAAAGAAAATTAGTCCACAAAAAAAATGTTATGAAAATAGTTAAACAATTGCGAGAGAAAGATTGTTTTTATGTTTAAGCAAATAAGAGTAATAATTGATATATAATGTGTTGAGGTGATTTGGGTTCTCCAAGTGTGTGTATCAACGAACAGAAAAGATATTCTAAATATAGTGGAAGAGTTTTATGGAATGCTATATAGAAGCCAAAGTGATATAAGTCTACATCCAGAATCTGACATACTAACCCGTAAAAAAAGGTGTGGTTAAACAACGCTCGGAAATACTGATGATATAGATGAGATTAAACTAGCCCTGAAAAGGATGAAAAATCAAAAATCGCCCGGAGAAAACTGCGTGGTTTCCGATGCGATAAAGATTGGTGGTCCTTGCTTGCTCCAAAAAATCAAATCTCTTTTCAACCTTTGTCTTTTCAATAGTACGATACCAGAAAAGTGGCACAACACCATCGTAACACTGGTCCACAAGAAAGGAGACATCTCGAACCTAGAAAATTACAGGCCGATAAGTCTACTTAGCGACCACTACAAATTATTTAGTAGAATAATTACCACACGACTTGAAAAGAA
This sequence comes from Tillus elongatus, assembly GCA_964006375.1. Classification (NCBI taxonomy): domain Eukaryota; kingdom Metazoa; phylum Arthropoda; class Insecta; order Coleoptera; family Cleridae; genus Tillus; species Tillus elongatus. The sequence goes on along the minus strand of OZ023265.1, from coordinate 23,339,547 downwards.
GTTGAGCTTTGTCCAGTCAGTGGAACAAGCTGGTTTCCGAAGTGGGTTTGGAACCAATGATCATCTCCAGAGCGTCAAAACAGTGATTGAAAAGACCATCGAATATGGCAGACCTCTTGTCCTTGCTTTTGTGGATTTCCATAAGGCTTTCGACACTGTGGAGCTGGACGCAGTGTTGCAGTCCCTAGGAGCATGCCGTATTGACTATCGCTACACCAAACTAATTTACAATATATATATAAATGCTACTCTTGTGGTAAAACTACATGAAAACACGAATCCTATAAAAATTGGGAGAGGAGTACGCCAGGGAGATACGATGTCTCCAAAACTGTTTAGCACCGTCCTGGAATATGTGTTCAATAAACTAGATTGGGACCAGAAAGGTCTAAGAATAGACGGCCAAAGTCTGTCAAACTTACGGTTTGCAGACGGCATTGTCTTACTGGCGGACAACTTGGAAGATATTAGAGTGATGCTACAGGAACTTCAGGAGGCCTGTGCAACAGTAGGTCTAAAAATGAACATCGGAAAAACAAAATTTATGACAAACCTCGTCCCTAGTAACAATATAATTATTGAAAATTCTGAGGTGGAATGGGTAGATAAATACACATATTTGGGCCACGAGATAAGCATATCCAAAGCCAACCAAACATGCGAGATAAACAAAAGAGTTATACTCTCCTGGGCGGCTTACGACAAACTTGGAGACGTTTTCAGAGGCGACCTTCCAATATGCTTCAAATGAAAAGTTTTCAACCAATGTGTTCTACCGGTTATGACCTACGGCGCCGAAACATTAACCCTCACCAACGCTTCTGCTAAGAAACTAAAAGTATCACAGCGCAAAATGGAGAGGTCGATCCTTGGCGTTTCGTTACGTGACCACGTTAGACATCAAGAATTACGCAGAAGAACAGGAGTGACTTATGTGGTCGTACATGTGGCAAAACTCAAATGGAAGTGGACGGGACATGTGGCTCGCATGCAAGATGACAGTTGGACAAAACGATTACTTGAATTGAGACCCAGATCCGATAAAAGAGACAGAGGAAGACCACCAATTCGCTGGATAGACGACATTACAAAAATTACAAAAAACTGGATTCGTAGCGCTCAAGACAGAAAACAATGGACTCAACTAGGGGAGGCCTATGTCAAGCAGTGGACGCAGAGGGCTAATTGATGATGATGATGATGATGATGATGATGAAGTGTGCTTATCAGTGCTCATCACAGGTTCCAATCTTCACTTAGTGAAAACAATATTACTTGAGAAAGAAATTAAAAGCATAATTTCCTTATAAAAACTTAACAGCTTACATATCATTGTCCATGGAATTTCCACACGAAACTGTAACAGCAATTATGTCTTTTCACATAGCATTTTCTCTTTTTCTCTGAGGTCTGCAATACATATCAAATGCAGTCGTGATTTAGAGCAATTATACCTAGTAATGTTTCCAACTTACATAACTGCACGTATTATTAAGAGATATATCTTTGTGAAATCTAGGTAGGACGCCGCCTTAATAAAAGATACAATAGTCTGAGATAAAGCATAAGATCAGCAAAAATGTGTGTCACGTGCTTTAGTGTTATAGTGAATGACTTAAATTGAGTGGCCTTTTAGTCGTATATAGAAAAACAGTATTGTTATTCTCCAAACTTCACATCAAGAATTAGACAACTTTTTTTTGTATAGCCATTAATAACAATGATAGGGGGTGGCTAATTTATAATTAACAAGCCTGTACACAAAATGACAGTTTTTTCAAAGGAGAAGGAAAAACATGTGCCGGGACAAAAGAGCGGGCGTAACAAGATGTTCTATGTCTGGTGTCGTGGACAATAAAAGGGTGCATTCGCTCTGTTTCCCTAGTAGATCTGTTGGGGGCAGCAGGTGGAGGAACTATGGAAGAAAGCTCCTCTGAGCAGTGCCCGTGCAGATATCTATAAAATAGAGAGAGAGAGAGAGAGAGAGAGAAAGAGAAGGGTCACCAACGGCACGTCGGTGGGCATGGGATGGCAACCTTTGGGTGAGGGTAGGGTGATCGCTGAGACGTATAGCCCTCTTCTGAATGGAGTCCAGGATAGCGAGTGTAGAAGCGGCAGCGGCACCCCAGATGTGGGAACAGTATTCGACGTTTGGCCTTATTTGTGAAGTATATAAGGTATAGAGATTAGCTTGTGAAAAGTATTTGCGAGCCCGGAAGAGGAAACGTAATTTCTTATCAGTCGCTTCTGTAATTGATGTGACATGTTGGCGCCAGTTGAGATTACGATCCATAGAAATGCCAACAAGTGAAAAGCACCCATTACTTTGAATAACTTGGTTGTTCATTGTGATGGGTCTAGGGTTGGTGTATCTCTTATGAGATAGAAAGCAGGACTGATATTTGGTGGAGTTGAACTGAACAAGATTTCTGCTTTCCCAGTCTAATATTTTTTGGAGATCCACAGAGACAGAACCCTCCATGGGTCTGCGATCCTCATCTAATTGGGCTAAAGAGACAGGCTTAGAATATTGTATATTTGAGTGGAGGGGGCTGTCGTCCGCGTAATTGTGAACTGGGTTGGATGTGCTAGAGAGGAGGTCATTGTAGTAGGGGCTAAAGCTGAACCTTGAGGGACTCCTGCATTAATTGGATACAGTTTAGAGGAATGGCCATCCACGACAACAGAAATGCTCCGGTTGGAGAGGAAATTTGCTGTCCAGGTACAGAGTTTTGGTGGTAGGCCATAGACCGGAAGTTTATTAAGCAGCGCTGCGTACCAGACCTGGTCGAATGCTTTGGATATGTCTAGAGCGACAATCTGGGATTCACCGTGTAGTTCCATAGACTTGTTCCAAGAATGGGTGACAAAGGAAAGGAGGTCGGCAGTTGATCTGCGCTCACGGAATCCATACTGACTGTCGTGCATTAGACTGTTTTTCAAGAAATTTTAGTAATTCGGTGCTTATATACTTTTCCATCACTTTAGAGACGACTGAAAGGAAAGAAATAAGCATGTAGTTGCTAGGAAGCGCTTTGGATACTTTCTTGGGAACGGGTTGTACTCGAGCATTTTCCAGTTACTAGAGAATATGCCTCTATTGTATGATGTCTGAAACAGACGAATCAGGGCAGGAGCAAGTTCTGGTGCGCATTATTTGAGAACAATTGCTGGGATCTCGACAAGGCCTGAAGCTTGCCTGGTATTAAGAGAAAAGAGCATATTTCGTACCTTCTTAGTTTTGAAAATGATATCCGTCATTTTATGCGCGACATTGGGGACTGTTGGTGGTTGAACATTTGGAGGTGGGTTGAGAGTAGAATTGCCGGCGACCAACGAGGAAAAAAGTTCAGCCTTGTCCAGGGCGGTAGAAACAATTTCATCCCCTGAAACAAGACGTGGGAAGGTCCTCTTGCAGACATTATTCCCAATAGGTTTAGCAAGAGTCCATAAGGGCTTGCTGCCGTTTGAGCTTGAGAGGACTTTGTTTTTGATGTGGTTATTAAACGAGTTTTTTTGCCTCAGAAAGAATGCAGACATAGCGGTTTCTTACGTCGTTAAATGCTTGACGGTTTTCTTGACTGCGATTGTGTAGAAGCGTTTTGTGTGCTTTGACCTTTTTAAGTCTGGCCTTGTCACAGGATTTAGAGAACCAGGGCTTTTGAGTGGCTGAAGAGGTTTTCTGTGTACGTGGAATAAATAATTCCATGCCAGCTTGGATAATTTCGGTGACGTTTTGTGAGATATCAGAGGGGTCAGGATGAGAGAAGCAGACAGGCGCCCATAAAAATGAGGAAAAGTAATCCCGCATTTCGTTCCAGTTCGCGGAGTTGTAGTGCCAAACGATACGTGGGTGTGATGACTGTGTGACCTCGGGTTGCATTGCGCAGGAAGCGGTGACCATGCCGTGGTCTGAGCTACTAAGGGGGGGGGGGGGGGTGACTGATGTCTTGTAGCATTCAGGTTTTGTAGTAAGAAGGAGATCCAAGGGATTTGAGCTGTGTGTTGGGATTCGAGGAAAGTAAGTAGGTTGCTGAACCATATTGGCAAAAGAATTGCTGACTGCAAAGGCCTCCGCTGCTCTCCCTTGTGGATCGGTTTTTGAAGATCCCAGCCATTCCTTATTATTAACATTGAAGTCACCAGGAACAGTGACCTCTGAGGAAAGATATTCAGAAATCAGATGGTCTGTTTTTTCAGAAAGGTAGTCGAAGAGCTGGACAAAGTTGTTGTCGAAGGTGATCGGTAACTGCAGCAGATGAATTTAGTTGCAGCCCTGAGAGAGAGTTTCATCTAAGGTATGTCTTTTCTTCTAGTTTCTAAATTGAGGAGTCTGGTGCAGGGTAGATTGCTACGGACGTATGCGCACACACCTCCATGCAATCTAAAGGAAGTAAGGAGCTGATACCCCGGAAAATTGAGGTGATTAGTGGCTGTTTTGGCACTGATTTGGGTTTCGGTGAGGAAGAGGAGTTGGGGCCTATCACCCTGGAGGAAATTGTGGGCGGAGTTCAGGTTAGAAGTTAGGCCACATATATTCGAGAAGGATATGTTAAATCTTGATGGCGACACCCCCTGCACATTCCTCTCCCGGAGATCCCAATGGAGGGGTATTTTATCTCTGGAATATTTTGTAGAAGGAGCCATAATCATTTTTGTTTATAAAGGAAACCGACTCATACACCAGAACCGGAAACGTCCATTAGGACTTCACCGGCCCTTGAAGTAAGAGATGGTACCTTCTCGGGCGTGAAAAAATTCTTCACTATAACAAAAAAGAAAAGTCCACTGCCACCTGCCGTTATTATTATTAATTATTATCCGCCAGCGACGTTCTAGTTAAACATTTTTTGACACACCACCATCGTTTCTATAAAGTCCTTTCAAAAGAAATGACGAATCTCCTGATACGCTTCTGAAACGTGACGACTTTTTTAGGGACTTGAACCTCGAGTTTCGCCTGTTTATAACTGTGCCAATAATTCAGAGAACCCAATATCAATATTATTCACTACATATTTTACCTGTTAGTCATCATCGGAACCAGTTATATTTAATAATTCAACACTCATCGTCATAACACAAAATCCATTTGAACTTACCCGTGGAACGGTACATCGTACCAGTTTCAAAGGCGATAACGCGTCATATATGTATATGCACGTTTCTGTTCGCCAAATACAAACACGCGACCATTATTATTATTAAATGGTTTCTTTCCCGTCTATTAATGAAAATTCTGATGGAATTCAGTGCATAACACTCAACGGCGTTTGTGTTACACGCCGCATCATCTTTCTCCTGGTTACATGAAAGAAAACTTTCACGGAAAGCTTAAGCTCGATGAAGATCAAAATGGTAATTGTCCGTAATCGTCTGGTTAATATAACGGAGATACGTTAGGTTTTAGTTGGTCGGAGCTAATTAGTGGATAGAAGTATGATGTAATTTGCTAATTAAATGATCTAGAAAAAAATATTTAGTTAATTGAACATAAATTGCATAATACAATAAAAAAAGGGACAATAAACATAAAAACCTACAAAATTATACAATACATATTAGGTAATTATTTATCAGACTCTGTCGGTCATGCTAAATTAAGCAAAAATTTAGAGACGCAGCAAGTGCGTTATAGTAGCGAATTTTCGTAAGAATTGTACACTATTATTAAACGGCATATTAGTGTGTGTGTTTTTGTTTCTTTAACGTCGGCCTATTTCCGCGACTATGGCCAATCACCGACGCCAGGGAGCAGTTTCACCTCACTATCCTGGAAATTTTGCCGAACCCCTGGCTTTCTGTAAGGAGGGTAGGGATCTTTAACGTGCCCAACATCGCATGGACACGGGACCGACGGCTTTACGCCCCCTCCGAAGGGCGAAACATGCAGACATTCAACTTGCTCAAATACAATGCCAGAACCTCGGCTGATGTTAATTTTACAGTTTTGTACTGAAAAAGTGAAAGGAGTGCCCTGGGATCGAACTCAGTACCCTTCGGTTCAGAGGCACACGTTCTTACCCCTGAACCACCGAGGTTCTAAGCATATTAGTAAAGTTAACACTTTAAACTTACACAGACCTTGAAGATCGATTTTAGACATCCTAGTACACGCACATTTGAAGAATTCTTTTGAAAGTGTTACCATCGAAATCTCTCTATTAGCAAAAAAAACCTCTAACTCCTTTTGAGAAAAAAATGGCAAAAACTCAATTTTCTATGAAGCTAAAGAAATAAATTTTAGTGTAAGTCTCTTGAAAAGAAACTTGTATTACAAATTTCATGAAAGTTATACAAAAGTTTAGAAAAGTAAGGTATCTGCCAAATTATAAACATAGCAGTTATTTTTCCTTATTAATCGCCAGTATGATTTCATTTTAGTCAACATAATCAAACCGGTTTTTTTTTAATACCAACAATAACAAAACTATAATTTTAGACTTAAAGGTGACAAACTTATTCAGGCGTTTAAAAAAAGGAGTTCTTGTTCAAAACGTCCGAAATCTGTGCATTATTGTTTCTCCAAATGTCAAAATAAAACATACAAAACATACATTCATCGAGCTGGATTCGATCGCGTAACCTTCTGCTTAGAAGACAACGACGCTGTCTCTAAGCTATGTAAGCACATGTTAGCTAACGCTTTGTTTACATGATACTTCAGATCGGCTTCATGCCCGGGATATTATATTTAAAGTATACCTAACAATTATTTACAGAATTAGTAGAATTGGCATTGAAACACATCCCACGATTGTTTCGGTCTAATATGACGTATTATGTTTAAGTTTAAAGATAAAAGACCCTATTTTAGAATCATTTTTATAGAGACTGTGCTTGATTTTGGTTACATTTCTACTATATTATGCTACTGCACAATATATATATATATATATATATATATATATATATATATATATATATATATATATATATATATACTGCGCTAAAACTGTATTGGGGGTCGTTCATAAAGCTACAAGTACAGTGTGTTTTAATAATTGATTGAATCCCCCTGTTAAATAACAATCACTTAACAAATTTTTAATTTCATGTCGTTTGGCACTTTCCAAAATTTCAGCCGAGATTTCACGATTGTTGGTTCAGGTAGTATGTTTTCTGCCTGGAATATATTTAGTTTGGTTACCGTTGAGGTATGGTTTATACCTGATGTATGAATCAATCTAGGCGTGTCAGTTAACTACTCTGTTTGTCAGGGATTGGACTTTAACCACTAAGTCGTTTCACCACATGCCTGTGGGATTTTATTTTTAATTTGGAAAAAACTCTAAATATTGTGTACCAAATTACTTAAAATTAACAACATAGGTTTATTTGCACTATTTCTAGCAACATGTAAAGTCACATTCCAGTTTCTCTGATACTTACAAAAATAAAGCGTTTTCAAAATGTTTTCCCCGATTTTCCACCGGAAAAACTTGAGTATAAAGGCTGATTAATGAAATCGACCTCGGTTTTTGCAAACAAGATTTTTGTCAAGTTTGATTTAAATCAGTTATTATCAGTTATCGCTCAGATACATACATACTAACATTCGCAAAAATGCTTCCATAAAAATATTTAGTTAAAACTCAATGGGAAAAAATTATATCTAGCCGTATGGGTAGCCCTTTCAAACAATGTAAATATTCCCTATACCTATCTTTGATAGTTTTAAAGATAATACCATCATTCTTATATTTATGAATTTAATTTATTTAATGTCGTTAATCTAGGTTGCTTGGCTTCGGTTATCAGCTCGGTTATCAGTTTATGACATTTTACTTTAAACTGTTTTCACTACTATTTTGTTTGTTGTGCAATCTTGTAATCGAAATGAAACAATATTCTATCCAAGAAAGGCTGGACATGATTCTCAGTATAGGTGAATGTCATAAAAAATGTTTTTGGCATCAAAAGTTTATGGTCAAAAGTACCCCGACACGGATTAACCGAATAAAAGAAGTTTTAAAAGATTTTAATACGATTTCGCACAAGCAGTGTTATTTAAAAAAACTGTCAGAAATCCGATATATTTTAGTGAATTTTCGTAGAAAACATTCACTAATGGGGAGATCTCGACTTTTGAATTTTGAAAAAGTTTTGCAAATGAGCGCGAACTGGGACCCCTAGAACCCATATCCGGGGTCAGTGTGTATATGTATCACACCGATAACTCAAAAAATAATGGGCCGATTTTGATAAAATTTGGCACATACCTTCCTTTTGTAATTGGCTTGGATGAGTTCGTTAGTCAGGAAAATCGGACGAGGTTTTCCGGGAAAATTTTGAGTTTTCATTCGAAAAAAAATTATATCTCCGAAAAGTAAGGGCAACCACGCGGGTTCATATCAACATAGGTAAGCTACCTACCAAAATTTAGCTCTGTAGGTTAGACAAAAAAGTTACAGGCATTTAAAGAAAAATAAATTTGGGTTTTCCTCAAAACGTGTTGGCTATAGAGTTTATGGTATATCATTTTTGTCAAATTTTCGTAAAAAACCATTAAAGCTAAATATATCCGTTATTATGCAAGTTACGAAAAAAAATGGTATACATTAATTATAGGGTGTCTTAAGCTACATCTTAAAAAATATTTGCACAATTACAGGGTGGTCCAAAAGTCGTTGGTGATTCAATTATTTTTTTAACTCGTACACGCCCTATGTTATTGCATTTTTGCATTTTCCATCGAAATATAATACATCTTTGTAAGAAAAGAAATTCGGGACGCAGCAAGTACGTTATGGTAGCGAATTTTTTAATCGAACACGCCCTATGTTTATTGCATTTTTGCATTTTCCATCGAAATATAATACATCTTTGTAAAAAAAAGAAATTTGGGACGCAGCAAGTGCGTTATGGTAGCGAATTATCATTAAATGCTTCAAATTGGAATAGCTCAATTTGCTATTAACCTATAAGGTTGACCAGGAAACCAGTTTTTTCGGGAACAATTTAAGTTTACTTTCGGAAATTGTTGTACATTTTCAAACAATAAAGTTATTTTGATGAAACGTGGCATATTGTTTCTACTATTGATAGATTGATGCCTGCTTTCTTAAAAAAACATGTTAGCTATTAAAATCATTTTTATGAAAATTCACTACCATAACGCAATAGCTGCGTCCAGAATTTTTTATTTTTTTATTTTAGAAAAGAAAATTATGTCTCGACTACTAAGGTCATTGACATATATAAAGTATATAGGAAAACATTTTAAATACAATATAGGTGCGATAATAATATATGTGTTTTTGAGCCAATAAGCTATACATATATTACAGTTATGTGTTCATACAGTTCACTAGATTTTAAGAAATGTATCATCTTTTCTGGGGCAGCTGTGGCTAGGGTTAACACGGATATATTTCCGCCTAAAAACAACCTTCTTTGGAGTCTGTGTTCAATGCACTCTGTGGCAATATGACTTGCTGAAAGGCTCACGTTGCAGGTATCACAAACTGGTCGAATTTGTTGTTCCAGTAGATATTTATGTATGAATGCTCTGTGTCCTATCCGGAGTCTTCTTAGGGCGATCAGGGACTTACTACTTATAGTATATAGTATAGGTGATTTTGAATGCCTTTATGGTTGGTGCTAGTTCGTGCAGCTTGGTGGTTTGATTATTCCACTATATTTACCATTTGTCGTGAATCACTGCTTTAACTTGTGGTCTTAATAGTGTCACACCCGTCTATGAGATTTATGTTTATGAACTTTGTTACTTCTATGATCAGAGGTCGATTGTAGCAGCAAACAGCGAACGCTCTGGAATTATATTTCTAGAAGGTACCAGAAGTGACAGGTGTAGAACAGTGTAGAAGGTCTAGAATCCCTATGGAGAGTATAAATAGACGAACGTCACATACAATTAGTTAGTTCAGTATTGAATTAGTTTGGTGTAGAATAAGTGAGCTAGTAAAACCAAAAGTGAAGAGAGGAAAAAAAGGATGGATGACACAGGACATATTGAATCTCATGGAAGAGAGACGTAAACACAAAAACAACAATTATAGTGAATACAAGAGACTGCACAATATAATACGCAAAAAAATTAAGGAAGCAAAGGAAATATGTCTCAGAGAATCCTGCAGAGAAACGAACATCTTCAATCCATACATGATGACTTTATCTTACATAAAAAGCTAAAGGAACATTCTGGCATATACAGAAGAAAAAACACAACAGTACTGCATAGCGAGAGTGGAGAGGCACTGTTAACAAAAGAAGACCAGGGTAATGAATGGCAACAGTATATCCAAAAACTGTTCGAGGACGAGACCCGCGAAACGCCAGATAATCTACTAACTGGTTATATGACAGAACACAGACCAAACATTCTCAAATCCGTAGTTCAAAAAGCAATACACCAATCAAAGGCAAGAAAAACTCCAGGACCCGACGAAATTCTCATAGAACTTATAAAACTACTGGATGACGAAAGCATATCTGTTTTAACGGCATTCTTCGACCAAGTTTACCAAACTGAAAAACTTCCCAGCGACTGGCGAAAATCGATCTTCATCGTCCTAGCAAAAACCAACAAAGCTAGCAGGTGTAATGATTTCCGATTAATTAGCCTAATGAGTCACGCTTTGAAAATACTCTTAAAGATACTCCTCAACAGATTATATACCAAATGTGAACACAATATTGGCAAGGAACAATTCGGATTCCGTAGCGGACTGGGCACACGCGAAGCCCTTTTCTGCGAGAGGACACTATTACAAAAAAGCTGTGAGTTCCGAAAACACACACACACACACACACACACAATATATATATATATATATATATATATATATATATATATATATATATATATATATATATATATATGCTTTATTGACTTTGAAAAAGCATTCGACCAAGTCAAACACACAAAACTTTTCCAATGTCTAAAATCATATAACGTAGACTACTATGATATGCGCCTTTTGATAAACCTATATTATAGTCAAACAGCTGTAGTTAGGCTAGATGACAGCGTTACAGGTGAAATACCAATAAAAAGCGGCGTAAGACAAGGGTGTGTTCTATCACCCCTGCTGTTCAACCTTTATTCAGAGAACATATTTCGGGAGGCTTTATATGGTAGGACAGAGGGAGTAAAGATATGTGGTGAAATTATAAACAACGTAAGATACGCAGATGACACTGCCATCATTGCGGAGAGCATGGAAGGCTTACAAATACTACTGGATGGAGTACATGAGGCTGGTCGAAGATGGGGCATCAATATAAACATAATAAAAAACAAAATGGATGATCGTAGGTAAAATAAACATAGAACCAATTCCGATTACAATGAACGGACACAACATCGAACTGGTACCACATTTCAAGTATTTGGATAGCTGGTTAAACAATGAAATAACATGCGACGAAGAGGTGAAAGCGAGGATTGAAATGGCACGTAGGGCATTTAGCAAATGGAGACCAACTCTCACTGACAGAAACCTCACAGTTCAGACGCGGGTAAGAACAATCCGCTGTTACGTATGGAGCATTCTCTTGTACGGATGTGAGACATGGACGCTTAAAGTTGACACCATGAATAAAATAGAAGCGTTTGAGATGTGGTGTTACCGGAGAATCCTCAAAATTCCTTGGACTGCACATACCAGTAATGAAGGGGTATTAATACAGCTGAATAAGAGTCGAGAACTTCTGAACACCATAAAAATGAGAAAGGTTAGTTATTTCGGACACATAATACGAGGCACCAAATATCACATCCCTCGCCTGATTATCCAGGGAAAGGTTGAGGGTAGAAGATGGATAGGGCGCAAAAGATATCATGGTTACGGAACATCAGAAATTGGACAGGACTGGGAGTGGAACAGCTATTCCGAGCAGCGAAAGATAGATACCAATTCAATCAAATTGTCATGGAGATAGCCGACGCCTGAAGACAGGCACGGCACCGAAAGAAGAAGAATAAGTGATCATAGAGTATTAAGCCGGTCAGCAGTAAGTGTATAAGAAGCGATCAACGAAGGCGGATAGTGGAATATAGTTCCATGGACATTTAGTAAAATGAGATAACCATCTTCTGTCATCAAGGCGCTACAGATCATTTGCCGGATCTTATAGAAAAAAACTCGCGTTTACTCCTGGGTCCTGGGAACCTCCTCATTAATTTGAGGATTTTTTGAAAGTTTTCCTTTTGTCAAATTACTGAATATGAAAATTTGCAGGATGCTAAATTGTAGCGAACCTTTAAAAGGTCGTGTTTTAATTATAAACAATCAAATCCCAAACACATTCTGCTTATAGAAAAATTGACAATCTGTATTTTAGTAGAAAATAATAGGAAACTGTTAAAATACAACTGGTTTTTGCTAATAAGAATCTAATTAAAGTTAATGCCATGTAATCATCTAACAGATGGCTCTTTTACTAAATCTAGCGTTTAAAAGGTGGTAGTCAACATCTGTCTCTTCAGCTTGGAGGCTTATACGCTTTAAAGTGTGATGGGTAAAACGCAGTTGCCGAAGAATATTATTGTTTCTATTACCGATGGAAATTAATAGTTTTAAATATTTAACAAAAAAGTATGTATGATTTCCACTTTATTATTATTACATGACAGTTGTTTCTCCACGATGTGGATTCTTCAAATACAAACATGTTTTGTATCTGAATTAATTAATTTAAAAAAAGTCTGGCCGCAGCAAGTGCGTTACGGTAGTGAATTTTCATTAAAATGTTTTTGATAGCAAATATGTCTTTTCTTTTAACAAAAGCAGGCATTAAATTTGGATGCCAGTATAACCCATACAGTAGAAACAATGTGCCATATTTCATCAAAATAACTTTATTATTTGAAATTGTAAAAGATTTTTCGAAAATAAACTCAAAATGTTCCCGAAAAAACTGTTTCCTAGCCAACAAACGTTAACCTAATAGCAAATTGAGCTATTGAAATTTGAAACATATAATAAAAATTCGCTACCGTAACGCACCTGGTGCGTCCTGAGTTTCTTTCCCTACAAACATGCATTATATTTCGATATAAAATGCAAAAATGTAATAATATAAGGTGTGTTCGATTAAAAAAAGTTTTTAATAACAACTGTCTTTCTTTAATGAAAGCAGCCATCAAGTTTCGTTACCAATATAGGAGAAACAATGTACCATATATCATGAAAATAACTTTATCGTTTGAAAAAGTGCAAAATTTTTCCGAAAAAACTATACGTTTTCGAAAAAACTGGTCCCATTTTTCTGGCCAACTAACCTCTTCAAGTTATTTACCCACATACCAAAATATAATTATTTACAATACAACACTGTTGATTGGGGTTGTGCTACTGAAATTGAGCGGCTATTTGTTGCACAGAAGAGAATCGTCAAGACTTATGTTTGGTATTCAGCTGAAGGGTAGCTGTCGGCCATATTTTCAACAACACTCCATCTTGACTGTTCCTTGCGTCTACATCTACAAGGCTATTATGTTTGTGAGACTATATCCTCAGTGTTTTAAATTTAATGTGGACGAATGTGCTTATAACAGGAGAAATAGACTCATAAGTATCCACCACATAGCTGGCTGTCACCTTAGTATGCTGCTGCCTGTTTGTATAATCACTTGCCTATCATCATTAGGCAGATAGTTAATGTTAACCATTTCAAACGCCAACTTAAGGAATTTTTATTAAGAAATTGTTTTTATTCGGCTAAGGAATATTTAGCTTTTAAGTGGTAGTGTCGTTTGCAATTATGTCTCAAGATTTAGAAAGTGCATCTTTTTTTTTAATTTCAACAACACACCACGAGGGCTTACAGCCTAAATAATATCGTACCGTGGGTGTCGACAAGGGGGAAAGAGGCAACTTGTTAATTCTGGTCTTGAAGGTTTGGAGGTTCGGAGGAGAAGGAAAAACATGCGCTACGGCAAGGAATTCCACAACTTGGAAGTCCTCGGGACAAAAGAGCGGGCATAACACTCTATGTCTGGTGACCTGGACAGTAAAAGGGTGCATTCGCTCTGTTCTCCTGGTAGATCTGTTGGGGACAGCAGGTGGAGGAACTATGGAAGAACGCTCCTCTGAGCATTCCCGTGCAGATATCTATAAAAGAGAGAGAGGTCACCAACGGCACGGCACGTCGGTGGGCAAGGGATGGCAACATTTGGGTGAGGGTGGGGTCACCAATCAGACGTATAGCTCTCTTCTGAATGAAGCTCAGGATAGCGAGTGTAGAAGCGGCAGCAGCACCCCAGATGTGGGAGCAGTATTCGACGTTTGGCCTTTTTTGCGAAGTATATAAGGTATAGAGATTAGCTGGTGATATGTATTTGCGAGCCCTGAAGAGGAAACCTAATTTGTAAGCAGCCGCTTCTGCAATTGATGTGACATGTTGGTGCCAATTGAGATTTCGATCCACAGAAATGCCAACAAGTGAAAACGACTCATTACTTTGAATAACTTGGTTGTTCATTGTGATGGGTCTAAGGCTGGTGTATCTTTTATGAGAAAGAAAGCAAGACTTAGATTTGGTGGGATTGAATTGCACAAGATTTCTACTTCTCCAGTCTAATATATTTTGGGGATCCACGGAGACAGAACCCTCCATGAGTCTGCGATCCTCATCTAATTGGGCCAAAGAGACAGGCTTAGAATATTGTATATTTGAGTGGAGGATGCTGTCGTCCGCGTAACTGTGAACTGGGTTGGATGTGCTAGAGAGGAGGTCATTGATGTGGAGAAGAAACATCCTTTCTTGGGGACGGGTTGTACTCGAGCAGTTTTCCAGTTACTAGGGAATATGCCTCTATGGTAAGATGTCTGAAACAGACGAGTTAGTACAGGAGCAACTTCTGGTGCGCATTTTTTGAGAACAATTGCTGGGATCTCGTCAAGGCCAGAGGCTTTCCTGGTATTAAGAGAAGAGAGCATCTTTCGTACCTTTTTAGTTTTGAAAATGACATCCAACATTTTATGCGCGACATTGGGGACTGTTGGTGGTTGAACATTTGGAGGTGGGTTGAGAGTAGAATTGCCGGCGAACAACGAGGCAAAAAGTTCAGCCTTTCCCACGGCGGTAGAAACAATTTCATTCCCTGAGACAAGAGGTGAGAACGTTCTCTTGCAGAAATTATTCCCAATAGATTTAGCAAGAGTCCAGAAGGGTTTGCTGCCCTTGGAGCTTAAGAGGACTTTGTTTTTGATGTGGTTATTAAACGAAATTCTTTTATTATTTTGTATCTGGAAACGCTTCTTTCACCACTTGCAACTGTTAGTGGTAAAGTCAAAATAGTTATAGTGATATTTTAAACAAATTTTAAATATGCTATAACTTTTAAAACGTCTTTTAGAAGACAAAATACAATATAAAATCATACAAAGAACTAATAACTCCTCTGAATGTTATAATCCATTTATATCAGATGAAACCTCGTGGGTTACAATAGTCACGAGGTTCTTACAATGTTATAACAATTCATCTTTTGGCAGTTCTCTTAACGCATATATGTTATACAAAAGAGCAAAATGTTTACCATGCTCAGTAATCTGGGACAATCTTAACTCCAAGGAGTTTATAGCTGTATCTATAATGTGAAAAAATACTTCGATCTTATATTTTTAACAAGGATCAATGATTATTTCATCATCACACTCGTAACCAAGTTGCTTCTCTTTGGATCGAACATGATGTTTAGGCACATTTACAAAATCTAACACCTCGCTCTCCATTTCAGCAGCTACGGCTTTGGCGTCTTCAAAAACTTGCGGAAATTACTCATCTGAACGTGAGTTTTCAAAGAAAACTTTGGTGTTTTTTTTAGTAATGACAGAAACTAAGTCAAAATCTTTACTTTGCATTAATTTACTGACAGGATTTATCCGTTCCAAAGTTTTGTACCAAATTATTACAGATCATAAAAATTCTACACTGCTGAGTATTTTAGCATTTTTCTCTCCGTGCAACCGCCCTCAATTATGCCGCCCCTCATTTTTGCCGCTCTGAGCAGTTGTTAATCCTATTGCTCTAGGTTTATTTTCAACAGTCTATAATACATTTTGAGCGGAGCATATCTTTACCAACCAAAACGATGTCATCAGCAAATCCTAACACCAAACTTCTGTGTTTGCAGTCGTGAAAACCATAGCAAAAATGAACTTCTTTTACTGTTAGTTCATCGAAACTGTTATTTTTACACATATTAAACAAGAATCTAAATTAGGTATAGTACTTATATTGGTACTTGTGTTAGAAGGAAGCAATTATTTACTGTTTTTGCAATGCTACATTTTCACCATTTACAAAAATTAATATTCTTTTTTTCAGGAATGTATCATAGTCTGCGTGGTCTCGCTGGAAGAAATTAACGTGACTCCAGACACAGTCCCTTACAGTCAATGCCGGGAGATCAGGACTGCTTCCTCAGCTTCTTCCAACATGGACAAAATCACCATAGCTGCCAGTGCAGCTATATGTGGTACAATAGTGGTGGCTGTTATAATATTTGTAGCAGCATCAAGAAGAAGATCAAGAAAGCTACATGAGCTTCATCAACAAAAAATGGGTGGCAAATCTGGAATGCCCATTGCGGGACTTCCTGTTAACTGTTGTGCCGGTATGGGTCCCACAGGTAGTCCTGGAGGTCCTTTGAGTTCACTGGCTACACTGAATGCCTTTACTGCAGCCAAGGTAACTTTTACAGGTAATCTTGACAACTAAACTGGAGAGTAACTTTTTTTTGCCTTTTTTACAGGACTGGGATCAGGTATCTGCTTACAGTACTCACAGTCAAAGACCCAGAATGTACGGGCTAGAACAACCCTCATCCCTGACCGCTGAGGACATGAGATCACATTTTGGTTCGAAAGGTAACAAACCAAGATCAATAGCCGATGGTCAATCACAACATAGCTTTTCTAATAACTCCGGGAGGTACCTAACATCTAACGCTTTTCCTAGCAATCTCATCTCGACACGGCAAGGTAATCAATCACAAATCACTGCACATTTTTAATGGGTACTTAGTTTTTCTGGAAAAAGTAAGCCTTGATATGTATATTGGAACAATAACGATAGTAGTAATAGATGTAAATGCATAAAACAGTAGGTGAACCAATGGGAGTATTCTCCTTATCAAACTAGGTAGCTTATGACGTCATTGGATTTTCGGTATTTGCAAATTAAGCAGACGCAGCAATAGGTACCGCCCTCTGACGTCATAAGACTCCACTCTCAATAACCGTAATCGATAACCAGTCAAAATGCAAAATTACCGACGATTTGAAAATGAATGTTACGATATCACGGCAGGGCCAAAATTTAAATTAACCATCATAAATTCAATAATTTCAAGTTCCCGCTAAAATATCGCAGAATATGTCTACTTCAAATAAATTTCCTGTAATTTTAGTCAAATGTAAAACTGTTATAACAAAAATTTAAGACCTTGTTAAACAGATATTTGCAAAACCTGTTGCCCATAACATGCATTTCGTTCAGAATCTTTGCTTAAAAATCACCAATATTGATTCGAATCACCACTTAAACATTTATATCAGAAAAACCATGAAATATGTAAAGCTTTTTTATACTTCTTGACTGTTTTGCAAAGCAACAATCTTCCTGGGTAATATTCAATAGATTTTGTAAACCACATAAAATATTTTCGCAACGTGTCCTCCCTTGGCCTCCGGTGCGACCAATTTTTTAAATTATCTTTAATCGATTATTAGTTAGGTTAGTCCAGACAAAATTTTGTATGGCGAAAGGCCAGTGATGTTATATGGAATTGAAGAGGATGCAGCCAAGATAGGGCATATAAATGACGAGAAATACAATACATTTCTGTAATAGCTCTGCTAAAATTAGTGTGAAGTGGAATATTTTGGAACACTAATCCAAATAACTATATATATATATATATATATATATATATATATATATATATATATATATATATATATATATATATATATATATATATATATATATATATATATATATATATATATATAATTATTTGGATTTCAAATGGACGCCACCATCGCCTTTTTTTCGTGTCGCCAAACCAAACACCCTGTATAATGCAACTTTACTGTTTTAGGCTAAACGATGAAATTCCAAATTCTGACATTGACGCTTATGAATTTTAGTGTAAAATATTCAAAATATTCCACTTCACACTAATTTTAGCAGAGCTATTACAGAAATGTATTCACCCGTGTATGCATACATTTTGCTAAAAGGAACATATTTTTTCTACTGGCTGACTTTATGTCAAAGTAAACCATAAATTCTGTAAAATTACAAATTATTTGGTAAGCGAAGTATATATATATAGGTTATTTGTATCCCAAATGGACCCTACGATAATTTATTTTCGGGTCATGCCAGCTCAGGTTAGGTCACGTCAAAACCAGACACCTTGTATACAACCCAAGTGTCAAATAATGTGACTAACCATATATATAGTCTGGCCCACTTAAGATGGAAACACCACTATTGTTCGATTTTGATGAACAAAACATATAAGATGAAAAACTCTGTAACTGCTCATTGATTGTTGTTGCCCTTACTTGGTGAAACTTGTCCATACTACATACAGACTTGGAGACTACTTCTCTGGCTTCACTGTGAAGCCAGAGAAGTAGTCTCCAAGTCTGTATGTCTACAACTGCTGTAAAAATTGTTCTCTATGTCACCTGTCACCTTACTAATGCAGTCTTTCAATGTCAAAAAAAATGGGGGAAAGGGTTAAGGCCGTTTTTAGGAAGAAAATTAGTACTCCACCTAATTTGGCATCCCTCAAAGTAGATATGTACCAAATTAAATCCAAAAAAAAAAAAAGAAATAATTATTAACCATTTATTTGTGTCACCTTTCCAATATGGGAACACGGCTGTAACTTTTGTATTTGTAAAGCGATTTTTTAAATGAGACTTCAAAAGATAGAAAATCGAGAAGTCTATAGATCCTGTGAAAATTGTTTCCTATGCTATTCGATCAAATTCGTCAAAAATTTTTAAAAATATTTAGGGTTGCTTTTAGGAATTAATAATTTTTTATTTTTTTTTAATTTCAACACACCACGAGGGCTCACAGCCTAAATACTATCGTACCGTGGGTGTTGACAAGGAGGAAAGAGGCAGCTTGTTAATTCTGGACTTGAAGGTTTGGAGGTTCGGAGGAGAAGGAACAAAGCAAGGAATTTCACAACTTGGAAGTCCTCGGGACAAAAGAGCGGGCATAACAAGATGTTCTAAGTCTGGTGACCTGGACAGTAAAAGGGTGCATTCGCTCTGTTCCCCTGGTAGATCTGTTGGGGGCAGCAGGTGGGGGAACTATGGAGGAAAGCTCCTCTGAGCAGTGCCCGTATAGATATCTATAAAAGAGAGAGAGAGGTCACCAACGGCACGTCGGTGGGCAAGGGATGGCAGCTTTTGGGCAAGAGTAGGGTCACCGATGAGACGTATAGCTCTCTTTTGAATGGGGTCCAGGATAGTTGTTATAGACAAAGCTTATTAAGGCGCCTTTTATTATTATTTTCAAATATATCAGAATAAATGTGTGCTTTTGTAAAAGTGTGACTATATATGCATCAAGATTATTCAAGATTCTCGCTTATTACGATTTGAAATATTTGTATAACTCTTTGCAACAAAGCAGTTGCTGTATGTAGATTTTTTTTATACCTTTATTTACTATTTACCATTTTTTGTAATAAAATTTGCTACCACAAGTAACTTGCTGCATACAAGTTTTTTAACAAATATTTACTGTTTAAGAACAGGAATTTGTTATGCAAATTTGTTACCATTACGTATTTGCTGCGCTTACACTTTTTTGTTATTGCGAAACAACAAATCTTATCAAGTGCCTTTTATTAAGTTTTCTCAAGCATCGGAATGAGTGTGTGCTTTTCTGAAGGCTTCACTATATATGTATCAAGATTTTTGAAGATTTTAGCTGAATGGGAAGGATTTAAAATTTGAAATGAATGAAAAACATTTTTAATGCTTTTATTTACTATTTAATCTCGCTACCACAACAAATTCGCTACCAAAACGCACTTGCTGCGTCAACACTATTTTGTTGTTGCAAATGGATAACTCTTATTAGGTGCCTTTGATGATTTTTTTCAAATATCAGAAAAGATCTGTTAGTTTGGCTATTTAGGTTTGTTTTAAAATGGTCTTATATATCCAAAACAAGAGTTCTTTTAACTTAATCATAGGTATACTATATCAACACGCAAAAGTGTTAAGCAAATTGCCTATTGCATAAACTTAAACTTAAACTACCGCGATGAAATACACTCGACCAATATATTATTGTACGTCCGCCTAAATGAATTGGTGTATGCAGGGGTTGCATACCTATAGGCGCTGTCGGTCGAACAATACGCACTCGTTCCAGTCCCGTATTCGGACAGTCAAGTCTTTTTCACTCGAATGTGGAAAGGCCGGCTTCTGATGAGTTATGGGTGGTGTCCTTTGTCTAGATGTGTATGTAAGCTCCCCCCGCACAAGTCAAAGACTTCTGAGTACGGAGTTTGTCTACTGTCGTGTTATTTTTTAACAAAGAAAAACTGCATTAGTACGTCTTTTTAACGTGACGCAAAAAATAAAATTTTTACAGAATTTATAGAGTTTTTCATCTTATATGTTTTGATCTTTTGTTGATCAGAATCGAATTATAAATACAAAAGTTACAGTGGTGTTTCCATTTTAAATGTTTCACACACTATATATATATATATATATATATATATATATATATATATATATATATATATATATATATATATATATATATATATATATATATATATATATATATATATATATATATATATATATTAATAGAGAGAGAGAGAGAGAGAGCAAGAGGGAGAGGGGGAAGGGGGGTAGGAGATAGAAACTGGTTCAGGATATGGGTTTTAAAGGTTATAATTCCCGCTCGTTTGAAGACAATTTTTTTAATTGCCGTGATATCATTTGCTTTTTTTTTTTACGAAAATTCGCTAATAAACAAATAAACAAATTTTCAATCTGTTATCAACTATAACAACAACAGTGGTGAACTTCAAGTACATATATAAAAGCATACGTAAAAATTATGGAAGACCTTGTCACCGAGCTTTTGGAATATTATTTTAGCTGTATGTACCGTTTTGTTTATAAATGATATCTGACAAGAGCAAGCTAGAACTTTTGAAGGTGCGTCTTGTAATTACTTTTAACAAATTACCATTACTATTATCATATCGTCAAAAATTACAACAAGGCTTACTTTATTCCAAACGCTTTTTGAATGCAACATGGAGCTCATCCATGATATAATCATATTAATTATACAACCAGAAATTTCTAAAGCTACTTAAGAATAAAATTCCCACCAACTATAACTATTTTTCAAAGTAAATATAAGGCATAATAGTAGATTATATATACCACGGGTGAATAATGATAGCTATTATTCCCGAGGAATATTTACGAACCGAGCCGCGAAAGCCGAAATTCCGAGGCAATAATAACCATTATTGCGAGTAGTATACTTTATCTACGACTAATTCATTAAATTGAAACTTTTAATGAACAACTTTATTTGTTAATAATATTAAAATTAGTAATAGTACAATTAATAAACTGAATTGGTCGTGAACTATCAATAACTCTGGAAGACTTTTCAAAACAAATATTCGGCTGCTGTAAAGGAAGAAGATGCTTCATTACTATTTATCTGTTTAGCAATAGGATCTGCTGTTGCTGTCTTGTTTCTCATAGACCGATTAACGTAACCTTCAGCCAGCTATGTAGATTTCCAGCCCCCGTGACGCTTTAATCCAGTTATATCGCCTCCTCCATCAATGTACACAGTGGCAGATGAGCTGCGATAACAATGGCCGGTATAATTTTGAGGATTTGGCAAATTAAATATTTGCCAATTTGTCTACCAATGTCTGCAAATTTGTTTTTTCCTATACGTTGTATTGTACATTTGGATTTTTGATAATTTAGAAAGAATGAATTGATTTTTACATGTGACGAGCGGAGATTGATGTATTTCTTTACAATATTGTAAAAAGTACTGTTTATGATGAATGTTCGTACAATTTTGGTTTTAGTCTTGAGAATTGTTATAATAAGTGTGTTTGGAGATCCTTCACGTCTTTAATATTCATTTGATAAAGCTCGTTTGAGCGGCATACGCCTATAATTCCAATAATTAATATAACCTGAAGCAAACAAGAATATGAGTTTTTGAATAGATAAGATCAATATGTATATTCACCTTATGTAAAAGAAACATGTTATCAGAAGCTTCATCAATAAATTTCCTAATTTGTACCGGGGTTAGAGTGGAAGACTTCTTTGCTTGAAATCCTTGAGAATTTCTTTTTAAAAACGATCGTAGTTTGCCATAATTTTCCAGATCAACGTCATGGTTTATTCTTAACATAGATTTAATTCTTGAATAGAATAACCATAATTAGGATGGTTTGAATTGTGCACTTAATTCAGCGAAATGGGCCAGTAGAACTTGTTCGGAAAATGAATTTGCGTTCTTTCGAAGACGCCATTCGTTGAAGGTTGCGTACGTTTTATTATAAATTAATTTTGATGTTTCCGGTATCAAGGTAGATGATGTTGCTGCAGCTAATTCCACAATTTCTGAAGGTGTAGAAGTAAAAGACTCTTCATTATCATCCATCTCAATACACATACACAAATACTACGCGTTTGACACTGACAGTTTTGAGTTTGTCTACTTTGTTTCCATAATGTTATTTAATTTGAGTAAGGGAATAATATATGATATTGTTGCGTTTTTGCCGGGTTCTGGATAAGTGAGGCTTTAAATTTTAACAAAACAACTTTATTTACTCTCTAAATATAGATACAATAAGAGTTCTAGAATGTCTCTCTCACAAAACACTTAGTTTATCTGGCCTTACAATCACTAATCTGCACACAAGTCACTATACTGGAACTACAGTCGATACTCTCTAACACTTCACACTGGTTACTGCTTCTTCGAGTCACTTCAACATTCTCTAATTGAACTGAACTGAGCTGGCTTACTTCCACCTCTATATACCCGTCGTACCTTCCACCTCGTTTCTGGAGTGTTCCATTCCAGAATGTTCCAGGACTTTCTTTTGCTAGAACGTTATGTGAATACAGAACGGCTGTGTGTGTACAGGGGGATGCATATACAGGATGATCCGAATGTGGCCATCACCCCTATGTTACACATTTCTCGTACTATGAGGGCTCTCTGCGTATACAGGGTGTAGGGGTTCTCTGCGTATACAGGGTGTTAGGAATGCGCAGATCTCAGTTATCCGTTTCGACGGGGTACAAGTTGGTAACTTCGTTATTTTTGATCCTAGAGGGTTGTGACTTCGCCTGTGGAGGTCGCCCCAGGCACCACCCAGGGGGCTGTGGAAGCGGTGTTGCCAGATTGTGTAAGAATTCCCAGATGTTGGCGGTGTTTTGGGGATGTGGCAACACCGCATCTACATCTATTGAAGTGCTTTGTAACAATATTATACTGCAAAAAACACCAGTATAATACTTACATCATACATTAGTCGTAGATAAAATAATATATATATATTTTCCAATGATATGTATTCCCGTCACACACTTATCCTTTAAACGTTCATTTGTTACTTACCTAAGTGTCAGCTGCCGGATGTTTACTTTGATTTTGAGTCTCTTAATAGCTCTGCTATGTACCTCATCCTTATCTATTATGTATAATATGACGGATGGCCAATATAAAGATTTCATATTTTATTTGCTCTTAAAGACACGATATTTAGATTAATCTTCTTTCATTTCAGTATTTTTTTGGCTAGAAAAATGTAAGTTTCCGATATTGAAACTGCACTTTTGTGTGTAAAGTTTCAATAAAGTAACCTTAATAAATTTAAATGCCATTTCTAAGAAAAAAACATTTTTGCCACACTAAAAACAAACTAACAAAATTAGGCTAAGGTACCGTCCAGCTAATTTTTGGTAAAAGAAATCAAAGCCGTTCATGAGTTAAAACACTTGAGCGATACATAATATTATATTAACATATAAAATTTACGAATGTCGGGTATAGGCTCTAGTGGCAGGCCCTAATTTAAAAAGGTTTTCTAAAAGCTTTACAAGCAAAATTGGTCAAGTAATTTTGAAGACGAAAACGTTTATCCAAAAAACGCACATTATTTCTAATATAAAAATACATCAAATTTAACGTAATACTCTTGCTTCTTTAAAATTGATTATTAAAAAAATTGTTTATTTTTTCATTTACCGCTTTTCTATTTTGGGCATGTACATTTTATATGGATGAGCCCCAAAACATATCACTTCGTTTTTTTCTAAAGATGAATGAATATAAAACTAGTAATACATTTTTCAAACAAGTTTCTTTTTGTTTTGTTTCTTTTAACGTCGGCCTATTTCCGCGACTATGGGCAATCACCGACGCCAGGGAGCAGTTTCACTTCACTATCCTGGAAATTTTGCCGAACCCCTGTCTTTCTGTAAGGAGGGTAGGGATCTTTAACGTGCCCAACATCTGATGGACACGGGACCGACGGCTTTACGCCCCCTCCGAACGGCGGAACGTGCAGACATTCAACTTGCTCAAATACAATGCCAGAACCTCGGTTGATGTTAAATTTACAGTTTGTACTGAAAAAGTGAAAGGAGAACCCTGGGATCGAACCCAGTACCCTTCGGTTCAGAGGCACACGTTCTTACCTCTGAACCACCGAGGTTCTAACAAGTTTCTTGTGAGTTGTTAGTTTATTATTTGTAAATAGATGTAGACTTTACACGGGATAGCGTGACGATGCCGTAAAACGCAAAACCGGTTGCAGAGAAGAAAACAAGCACTTGTGAATCCAGAGAGGGAGCCTCTACATCCGTATTTTGTATGTTTAGTCAAGTAAGGGCAACAACAATTCATGAATGTATGATTTGTAATGACATAACCATGAGGTAAGGCCAGCAGTATTACCCTAGGGAGCCAGCTCTGCACTATAGCGTCATCTTTTGACAACACGAAGAACCTTAAGGCGTCAAGTATCACTGGAAATTGGGGAGTAGATATTGAAGCCCCGTAATTGAGCTCCAACAACCCAACCTATCCTTATCACCGCTCTAAGGAGTAGGCAGATTAGGGCCTTAGAGTTCATTTCCTTTAATATTTCCTATATGGCTCCAAAACAGGAGCCGAAACGTCGAATTTTAGTTTCTGAACGCAGTTTCACCCGAGAACCTAGTGTCTCACACTAATGACCGCGAAAACCATTCCGAACACAACAATGAATGAATTTATTATTTGTAATGGCATAACCATGAGGTAAGGCCACCAGTATTACCCTAGGGAGCCAGCTCTGCACTATAGCGTCATCTTTTGACAACACGAGGAACCTTAAGGCGTCAAGTATCAGTGTAAATTGGGGAGTAGAGATTGGAGCCCCGTAATCGAGCTCCAACAACCCAACCTATCCTTATCACTGCTCTAAGGAGTAGGCAGATTGGGGCCTTAGAGATCATTTCCTTTAATATTTCCTTAACCTCTTGAAAATGGCTCCAAAACAGAAGCCGAAACGTCGAATTTTAGTTTCTGAACGCAGTTCCACCCGAGAACCTAGTGTATCTCGCACTAATGGCCGCGGAAATCATTCCGAACACACACTCACACAAATATATATATATATATATATATATATATATATATATATATATATATATATATATATATATATATAGATAACAACTATCAGGGAGATAGCTACATTAATTTTTGTGTGATCAGGAGTATTAACGAGGAATCCATTAAAATCATTTTAAAACAGTTTGATTACATTTATGTTATATTTCGGTTTGGCAAAGGAATCGGTTATTAATTGATTTTTACCTATAGCAGGTCAATATTACTGGACAATTCATAGCGATTTCAGGAAGAAACGACCTACAAAGGTAATTTTGTGTTGAGTGTATTGTGTTAACATTTGTATACACATTAAGTATGTGTTGTATTATTTATTGGTAATATCGTCTTGTGTTTGCAGTTACTAATACATTCTTCGATTCATTTTTTTCATGTTGGTTAAAGTCTACTGTAATTCACAAAATTCAACACTTTCTGACATTTCACATCTTGTACTTTCCCTTTTCATATAGCACAAAATTCTCTTTTACTATTTTATACAAGAAAATTCGGTAACAGAATAGTTTTGGCTGATAAAGTTGCCAATGCTTTCAAAGTTCATTCTGGTATCGATATTGATGAATCGAATGAATCAAAAATACTACTAATCTGCACACAGCAAGTGCGTTATGGTAGCGAATTTTGATTTAAATGTTTTTAATGTCAAATATGTGTTTTTGTGAATTTTCTAAAAAAAACACTAATCAGGAGATCGCAACTTTTGAATTTTGAAAAAAATGTCTTCCAATGAGCGCTAATTGCGACCCCTGGAACACGTATCCGCGGTCAGGTCAAATCAGATCATATATATATATATATATATATATATATATATATATATATATATATATATATATATATATATATATATATATATATATATATATATATATATATATTTATATATATCACACCGATAATTCAAAAAATAAAGGGACCGATTTTGGTAAGTACCTTTCTTTTGCATGTGGCTTGGATAAGTTCATTAGCTAGGAAAATCGGCCCAGGTTTCCCGGAAATTTGTGGGTTTTTTCGGAAAATTTTTATATCTCCGCGAATAACAAAGTAATGGCAACCAAATTTGGTACACGTGCTTGTGAACCATATACCAAAATTAAGGCCTATACATGTTAAAGACAAAGTTATAGGCACTTGAAAAAAAATGGGATTTTTTTTAAAACGTCCAAGTCGCACTTTGAAACGTGCGTTTGATATATGTGATTGATAACATTTAAGTAAAGAACCGGGAATAAATACGGGTTATGTAAAGAAAATGTCGCAAGAAGAATGGTTTACAAAGCCTTAAGGTTCAGCTTCAACCGTTATTGTCTTTCATTTTACTAAAATACTTCCAGAAAATTCATTTCAAGTAGACCCTTTCTCTGATGCCTTCGCAGTAGTTTTAGTTAAGTTTGTGGTTTAACGATCTTTTTAGCTAATTCTCGTAGAAAAAATTCACTAATGAGGAGACCGCCACTTTTCAATTTTAAAAACATTTCTTCAAATGAGTGCAAAGTAGGCCCCTAGAATCCATATCCGGGGTTAGTTTCAGTTTTTATCTGTTTACATATATATATATATATATATATATATATATATATATATATATATATATATATATATATATATATATATATATATATATATATATATATAGGGTGAGGCATTTCCACGGCAAAGCTCAGTATATTCGTTATTAAACAAGATACGAGAAAAAATTGTATACGTTAATTATAGGGTGTCTTGAGCTGCATCTTATAAAATTATTTTGACAATCACAGGCTGGCCCGTAAGTCGTTGGTGAGACAATGTTTCTTTTCTAATATCTCTTATATTATTGTACTTTCGCATTTTTCATGGAAATATGATGCATATTTCTAAGAAAAAATGAAACGCAATAAGTGCGTTATGGTAGCGATTTTTTATTAAAATCTCTTGCATCTCGAAGTTATTTTCTCACAAACATGCATTATAATTAACGTGGTCGTAATTATTTACATTAAAAGTCAGCTCAGAACTAGCACGAACGGGGAAAACCGTCTGTGTAGTTAAAACAAAGCAATGTTTAACCTATTTGGGCTGGGAAAATTTTCCTGGCTAACGAACGTATCCAAGTCACTTGCAAAAGGAAGGTATTCACTAAATTTGATCGTCCTCGGCGCATTATTTTTGGAGTTATCGGTGTGACACATAAATATATATATATATATATATATATATATATATATATATATATATATATATATATATATATATATATATATATATAAACATATAAAGTCTGAAACCGACCTCGGATTTGGGTTCCAGGCGTCCTAAATAGCGCTATTTGTGGAATTTTTTTCAAAATTCAAAAGTCGCGATCTCCTAATTAGTTTTTAAAGAAAATTCACTAAAACTAAAAAATAATTCTTTGCGTGGTTTCCTCGCAAGCATGACGATAACAAAGGAAAGGTCCTCCATAACATTGGGGCCAATAATAGATCGAATCTATTCTAACCGTGCTGGGACTCCAACAAACATGGCATCCTCTTTCTTTAGCGTTGGTTCCATTTTCCCCTTTAGGGCAATATTCTGGTGGGCCCGAGTACCCCCCATCTCTCTCTCTCTTTCTCCCCCCATCCCCACCCTCCCCGCTGCCTCTCTCCCTCTCTCTCCCTCTGTTTAAAGTCTACTCACTCTGATACTTTATAGGCACATCATAATTAGTCTTATTATTACGCTGTGCTTTAGGGACAATCAGCAATAGAATCCTCGAAGTAAGCATATTAAACCTTACAATATCCTTCCAACTTATTTCTTTTAATGACTATGCGAGGAGGCCCTCGATTTTTAAACACCTTTCAGATTTCTTTTTTTAATGTCTTCCTTTCATAGTCTTGCACGTGCTCTACTTTCTGAAATTGGCTCAAAAACCTATAACTACCTACCACATTCACGACTGAAATTTTTTTTAACTAAAACAAGAAAAACGTTCATCTTCAGTTTTTTACACAATATATTCTTTTTTCAGCGCTGTATATTGTTATTCCTTTTTATTTTGTAGTTTTAAAGCTCCTTTAGCAAAAATACATAATGTACCTAATATTTAAGTGCACTTAGATAACCCCAATCACCACAACACATTTTTAAAGACCTGACTATCGCGCCACTAACGAAGTTAGCGTCATCAGGAGATTAAAAAATTCTAAGCATTCTAAGAATTTTTCATCCTCTGATGACGCTAACTTTGTTATTGAAACGATCTTCGGGTCTTTAAAAATATGTTGTGGTGATTTAGTTTGTCCAAGTGTACTCATCAGTGTTCATCACAGGTTTCAGTCTTTGGTTAGTAATGCTTTTTTTATATTTTCACAGAACTTCGTCAATCAAGACAGTCTCTAGCCATGCAAAGTGACCGTCTATCTTCAAGAATGAATCCACATCATGGTCCAACCCAGTCGGTAGCTTCTTCGAGAAGATCAAGGCCACGTTCGAGATCGCGTGACCACAACAGGCCTAGCAGCCGCTACAGCACCGCGGGTTCAACACACACCCTCAACAATTATTGTGACACATCCGATAATAACTGGACAGACCACGATATGGATATTTATATGGCCAGAAATCCAACCACAAGGAACGGATTGGTTCCGCTTTGATTATGCTAGTTTTAGTTTCTAATACGTTATAAATTTGGGTACAGATTTTTGCGAACAAAAAATGTCATTATTAGTCTTTAGTTTTCTATGACTGATTTTGTTTTGAGGTGAAAATGTGTAATGTAAGATACTGTGATTAGAAATGTGAAGAAGGGATGTCAAAGGTATCTGGTTCTCTGGAGAGTTTATATTTAAAAACGGGTCAAAATAAACATTAAAGTGCTCAAATATCAACATCTTCATGTTACAGACTGCTAAATAGAAAACTCGAGCCAAAGATTTTTACTTTGGAGCTATCTGGAAGGTGTTAATCTTCACTGAAACAGGAACCATCCCAAAGTTACACATTTATTTGCCAAATCAACGCATCTTTAAAGTAACAAAGATAATAATACGTGTCACCCTGTATATTTAGTTTGGGATGCAGATTCCATTATCAAAATAAAAGTGAAATGGCAAATTATATAATATAATCTGTTATTATCTAGGTACCTACTGCCCTTTTTGACTGGATCAACATGGAGGGTTAGACATAGAGTTATTAAAATGAAAATTGTTATTTTGAATTTGTATTTTGAAATATCAATTTTCTGTTAAAAGAAAACTTTTAGTTATTTAAATTAAATAATAAGAAAATTTCTATTTTAAATATAGGTATATGTTTGCTAATGTCTAACGTGGATTCTTGAATTATTTGTGAAAGATTGTTAAATAAATTAATGAATACATTCACAAAAGCAATACTTATCATTATTTTGCGATCCACAAACTTAACATAGCATTGCTAGTTAATATTCAAGTTATAATTGCAGCTACTTCATCATTTTAATGTACACGTACTTGACTATTGAACGGAAACATACTTAGCGTGTTAATTAATACATTTAGTTGGAAGCTGATTTCTTCTATAGCTGTCACTTGCAAACCCAAATTAGCAATACCATGTTCTTTTTTGCCAGTCTTTAGAGTTCTTGGCGATATTACCAAACCACTCATAGTTTGCAAACACCTCGAGACTGTCTAACATAATATAAATCCGCTTGTTTAAGTAGGCTATACGTCTCATCGGTGACCCTACCCTCACCCAAAGGCCATCCCTTGCCCACCGACGTGCCGTTGGTGACCTCTCTCTCTTTTATAGATATCTGCACGGACAATGCTCAGATGAGCTTTCTTCCATATTTCCTCCACCTGCTGTCCCCAACAGATCTACCAGGGGAACAGAGCGAATGCACCCTTTTACTGTCCAGGTCACCAGACATAGAACATCTTGCTATGAGCGCTCTTTTGTCACGAGGACTTCCAAGTTGTGGAATTCCTTGCCGGCACATGTTCTTCATTCTCCTCCAAACCTTCAAGTCCAGAATTAACAAGTTGCCTCTTTTCTCCTTGTCGACACCCACGGTACGATAATATTTAGGCTGTAAGCCCTCGTGTTGTGTTGTTAATATATATATATATATATATATATATATATATATATATATATATATATATATATATATATATATATATATATATATATATATATATATATATATATATAAAGCTCACTTTTAGTTTCCTTTCGCGCACTCCAGTGTATAAACTTTGATTTACAGTTCGGAAATACAGTTCCATGCTGGACCTTACCCCATAGGTGGAAACTACAGCAATTTGTCTCTTCGATTTCTTATAATATAATAGTGGGCGAATGACGTAATCCGTATTCCTGTCCAATATAGATTCCCTGCATTTTCCTTTTGCGCACTCCAATGTATGAACTTTGATTTACAGTACAGAAATACAGTTCCATGCTCGACCTTTTTTTTCCCCTTGGGGCTCGTCCGCGTCTTTGCCGCAGCGATAGCACCGCAGCCTTTGGCTTATTGTGCATGCCCTTTGCCTTTTCTACTCCACCTATTCCAAAATCACTGTGCTTTGAAATAGTCTGCACAGCAATTGGTAGGGTGAAGCTTTATATTGCTCTGTCTCCGGTCTAGGCCGTCCGTAGATCAGTTTTTTTGCGGTCCATAGCTTTACACTCGCACAAGATGTGCTGCGCTGATTTCTTCCCCTCGCCACAGTCTGCATACCAGGTCGCCCTCGAAGCGCCCCATTTTATCCAGGTGTTTCTTGACGGCCATGTGTCCCGTCAAGAGTCCTGTTATGTTCCTGGGCTGCCCTCTGCTAAGATTTAGCAGCTCTACATGTCTCTTTGAACTGGGTTCCTCAATTAGTGACTTTCCATGGCTGAGCCATGGACAGTTTGCCCAGTACACCTTGTGTTCGTTTCTGACCCAGGACTTAATGGACCTTCTGGCAGTGCTCTTCGTCACGCCCAGAACCGGTTCTGTTCCAATAAATGGTCTTCGCGAGACTGTCAGCTTCTCCATTGCCTTTGACCCCCGAGTGAGCCGGCACCCAGATGAGGGTGACCTAATTCTGCCCAGCCAGGTCGCTCGTCTCGTCTCGGCATTCACTTACCAGCCTGGAATTTACCCGTGGGCTACTTAGAGCCTTAAGGGCTGCCTGTCTGTCTACGGCTATGAGGATCCGCGTGTTGGTGTAGCCCCTTCTCTTGTTCTCTCGCACGCAGTGCAGGATGGCGTACACTCCAGTCTAAAAGACCGTTGCATAAGCTCTGAGGGAAATACTGTGACTTACCCTCGGTCCTTCCGAATAAACGCCTGCCCCCGTCCCACGCTCCCCGCCGGATCCGTCTGTAAACCAGACGAGCGCGTCCCGTGGGTACCCGGCGTCTCGCCCCGCCATGCTTCGCGGTCGGCGATTTCCACTGTAAAATTGTTTTCCCTGCATATTCGCGGGCTCACGAAGTCTGACCTCATTTCCTGCATGGGCTCCTTCACGATCTCCTGAATTTTGCAATGGCCCCTACAACCTGGGTTGCTCTTCAGTCTATCATTGCAGGCTAGTCTGTATAGTCCTAACCTTGCCTCCCCCATGATAACTAAGTGTGTGGGGGGGGGCAGATCCATCAGAAGCGCCTCCATGGTGACTGTTGGGGTTCCAGCCATGGCCCCTGTGATGTTTAAGGAAGCCATCCTCTGGATCTTGCCTAGTTCTTGTTTGGCACTGGATTGTGTCACCTTAGGCCACCAGAGCAGTGCCGCGTTTGTTAACGATGGTCTGACCACCCTTGTGTACAGGCAGTGAGCCAAACTAGGTCTTAGTCCCCACGTTTTTCCATATTGCCACCTAGTGACGGCTAGGGTCATAACTGCCTTACGCAGTATTTTTTCAAAGTGACCATTCCAGGTTAGCTTAGAGCCCAATACGACCCCAAGATATTTTACCTCCCTGGCCATTGGGATGTGTCTACCGTATAGAGTGA
The DNA here is from genome assembly GCA_964006375.1 of Tillus elongatus. Classification (NCBI taxonomy): domain Eukaryota; kingdom Metazoa; phylum Arthropoda; class Insecta; order Coleoptera; family Cleridae; genus Tillus; species Tillus elongatus. The sequence continues at coordinate 23,306,874 of OZ023265.1, read as the reverse complement.
GAGTTCTGTGGCTCTCCCACTTCCTCCTCCTCCTAAACGGTATGACGGTTGCTTTCTCGGGGCTCACCCCGAGCCCTTGGCCAACCGTCCACCTTTCCACCACTTTCGGTGCTGTCTGCATGCGCTCCCACACTGGCTGTGTAACCTTTCCTCGGACTATGATGACAATGTCGTCCGCATAGCCCTGTACCTCGTACTACCCCCACCCCCTCCCCCCTCCCTAGCGCCTCCCTAGCTCGACCTTACACCATAGTTGCTCGGCCCAGCACCCGTTTCGGTTTTTGACATGCCGATGTACCAAACCAAGCTTTCAGATGGAAATAGCAGTTTGTCTCTTCGATCTCTTATAATAACATGCAACGAAACTTCCAGACATACTGTGGGCAAATGACGTATGCCGTATTCCTCTCCACTATAGATTTCCTGTATCACATACCAAATTATATCTCCACTCATATCTTGTGATAGTTGGACAATCCGTTACATTCTATGCAGCTCCATTCTCGATATATACCTACCTCCCAACCCCTCTCCTCCAACGAATCACAATATGAAATGGTGAGATGTCCATAAGAGGCCCAATTTAAGATACTCGCCCCTACAGTTTCCATACAAGCAGATATTTCTATTTTATTTAATTTTAGTTTGGCAGCCTCTTGTCTGAATTTTGGCCATCACACCAATACGGCATAGGGTGTTGTAGTAGGCCTAACCAATCCGGTGTATAATCAATGCAGCGTTAAGTTCTTCTGGTCCCAATTTTCTCTTACATTCATCACACCATCCGAGTATATTTAACGACTTTCTAGCAATTTTTAGAAAATGCTGATACCAGGTAAGTTGTCAACTAGGATGACTCCCAAGTATTTTATCACCCTCACTACCGGAACTTGTTTACCATGGAGAAATAGAAGTTCAAAGATTCATCCGTAAAAACATTCAAAAGTTCCTTCTTGACAACTGAATCATCCTGCAAAACCATTATTGTTTTACGACCAGTCGCTCGAAATTCACTAGCTTTTTGGGCTATATGGGCGATTGGGCAAGACTGGAAGATAGCTGGAGACCTGTCAACATTGTTTACCTTGATTTATCGAGAGCATTTGACAGAGTAGCTTTGAGGTGTATTGCGGTATTGGTGGAGACCTGCTTTAGACCGAACTTTTTGTGTACTCACCAGTTTGATAGCTTGACAACGAAATTTCTTTTTTAATTTCATAAGAACCAATGATAAACGTTATAATTGACGATTTCATTCCATATTCCAAATAAATATTTAAAAATCAGACTATAAATGGATCTGGTATTGAGAGAAGTTCTCTGGTCCCAGGAACTTTGGAAAGGAATCTTTCTCTGTTGCCTTCAAATTTTAAGTAAATTGTGTTGCTACATTTATATTATTAACTTTTACTAGTTAAACTGCGCTAATGGCTAGCTGCCTCCGCCAAAACAGACAGACAGGTAATTTTTACTAGATTGACATTGTGTCACATAGCCAAACTTCAAAAATAAATCGTTTTTTAAATTAACGGACAATTATATTAAATTCTTAAAGAAAACATTCCTTACCATAATCAATAAAACGATTTTGTCGCAAGGATGGCTTTTCTTTGAAAATACGAATCATAAAATACCTATAAAATCAACCAGAAAAGCAGAAAATACAAAACATGCAACACATGTTAAGAAACATTTCCAATTTCGCGCAATGCACATGTCAAAACGGCCTCGTGGTTCCTGGTTACAAGAAGCTACTAAAGTATGACAACTAATACCCACACGACTAGTTTTATTTACTAAGTGTGTCATCTAATCTATTCTACTGGCTCAGCATACACAATTTCCAACAACAAAAATCACAAAAACACATTATTCGGCGTTAAATCCGGTGATTCTACTGGCCACCTTAGTTGTCCAGTTGTTCCAATTCATCTTCCACGGAAGGTTCTATTTAGGTAGCTTGTCACCGCAACCGCATTATGGGCAGATGCGCCATCTAGTTGCCACAAAAATTTCGTTCAAGATCAGAGTCATATATTGTTTATTTTCGAAAAAAATATTTTGATATCTAATTAATGCCATCGATGCTTTCTAATGGTTGGTTTTTATAGAATCAAAAAATCTCTTCTCGCAATCGAGCTAGTGATTTTTTTGTGAATCACTAAGCAAATTGCAATACTGTCCAGTTTTGTTGTATTATTGAATTTAGAACCATCTATGGATATTGTCAAATAAAGTCAATGAATGTGAATTTTATAAATTTTATGTATCTAAATGTACTAAAAAAACACATAGATATTATATATGATTAAGCTCAATTTTTGACTACATAATACATTAATACTATGTATATATTATTTAATATTAATAACCTACTTGTTACCTTCTTATTTTTGTTGAAAACATTATGTCAATGCATTTCTAGGCTAACAAAAATGATGAAAGCTTTTAATAAATATTTTTTTGATTTAATTATTTATTACTAACTTTTGTAGATAACAGTTTTATATGGAAATAAATTATAAATTTTCAGTGTTTTTTCTTGCGGCAAAACATTTAGTAGCTCATTTAATATATAACTTTTTAGTGAATTTTCTTTAAAAAAAAATCACTAATGAGGAGACCTGTGTTTATATATATATATATATATATATATATATATATATATATATATATATATATATATATATATATATATATCTATCACACCGATTTTGATAAAATTTGATAGGTGCCTTCCTTTTGCAAAATCGGACCAGTTTTTCCTCTAAAATTTTGGGTTTTCTTTTGGAAAATTTTTGTATCTCCGAAAATAAGAAAGCTGTAAACCAAATTTGGCACTTCGGTTTACACTATTAAACTTACCCTACATGCCAAAATTCAGATCTCTACGTTGAAAGGAAAAAAAATTATAGACATTTAAAAAAAATTGGGTGCCACTGTAGACAGGAGAAATACACAAAACCAAAATATTTTGTGTGGATAACAAGATCCATTGTATATTATAGACAAAGATTTGGTAGAACCTCGGTGGTTCAGGGGTAAGAACGTGTGCCTCTGAATCGAAGGGTACCATGAAACATTTCGACTTAAAAAATATATACTGGATACCGTGTGCTATTAGCATATACAGTTGTATTTATCATCGGCAATTCGCAAAATATTTTGTGTGGATAACAAGATCCATTGTATATTATAGACAAAGATTTGGTAGAACCTCGGTGGTTCAGGGGTAAGAACGTGTGCCTCTGAACCGAAGGGTACCATGAAACATTTCGACTTAAAAAATATATACTGGATACCGTGTGCTATTAGCATATACAGTTGTATTTATCATCGGCAATTCGCAAAATATTTTGTGTGGATAACAAGATCCATTGTATATTATAGACAAAGATTTGGTAGAACCTCGGTGGTTCAGGGGTAAGAACGTGTGCCTCTGAACCGAAGGGTACTGGGTTCGATCCCAGGGTACTCCTTTCACTTTTTCAGTACAAAACTGTAACATTAACATCAACCGAGGTTCTGGCACTGTATCTGAGCAAGTTGAATGTCTGCACGTTCCGCCTTTCGGAGGGGGCGTAAAGCCGTCTGTCCCGTGCCCATGCGATGTTGGGCACGTTAAAGATCCCTACCCTCCTTACAGAAAGGCAGGGGTTCGGCAAAATTTCCAGGATAATGAAGTGAAACTGCTGCCTGGCGTCGGTGATTGGCCATAGTCGCGGAAATAGGCCAACGTTAAAGAAACAAACCACACACATACACAAAGATTAGGTTTCCTTGACGCAAAAAGGTCAAGAACTAACAGAAAAATTACTTTGAACCTTTTATAGTTTTTCTTCTTAAAATGTTGAAGTCGCGATTCGAAACGTCAAAATTTGCAATTTTTGGACGGAGAACCTGAAACGAATACGGGCTATGTAAAGCAAATGTCATAATAAATGTGTTTTACAAAGTCTTAAGTTACAGCTTCAACCATGACTGTCCTTTATTACTATTTATTTTACTATTTGTAGAAAATATTCATTACAAATAGACCCGTTCTCTGATGATTTGGCAGTAGTTTCAGTTATAGAATTTGTGGTTTAATAGTCTATACTTTTTCGCGAATTTTCGTAGAAAAAAAATCGTTATTGAGAAGACAGCGACTTTAATTTTTTTTTTTACATTTTTTTAAAGGAGCGCGAAATAAGCGCCTCCGGGGTCCATTTCAGTTCTTACATGTTTAGATATATACGGGGTGGTGCATTTTTACTGTAAAGCTCAATATATCGGTTATTATACAAGATGCAGGAAAGTATTATAAAAGTTATTTATAGGGTGTTTTGAACTGCATCTTATAAAATTATGTTGACAACCACAGGGTGGCCCATTAGTCGTTGGTGATACAAGTTTACTTTTTTTTATGGAACAGTCCATTTATTGTAACATTATTGCATTTTCCATCCAATTTTCATGCATGCTTGTAAGGAGAAAACATTTATTTCCCCCATCGTTTTCGAGTTATTTAAATTGTTTTTCAACTTTTTACATTTTGAAACATATTAAAAGTTGTGATACGGCGTTTTTACCAATGGAAATCGGAGTCCCATGAAAATAACGCATTTAGGGAGGTTTTCAATTATATTTATCAAAAGATAGGAGAGTCTCATGAAGTGACGCATTCAGAGAGGTTTTCGTTTAATATTATTTGTCCAAAAACAGAGCGCTCTCAAATAGTGACTGAATTTGAAAAAATTCGAACTGTCGTCACTCAATTTTTCTTCAAATTGAAGAGCTCCCTACAGACTAGTTTTGGAAATATTTTTTTGCATTTTCCTATTTTTTAAACTTAGTTACAGATTAGGTATATAATTTGAATTGTATGTATTCTTTAGGCAAATTTTTTGTAAAAAAAATTGTCAATTTTCGCAGACAATTTTTTGTGTTTCTGTATAAATCATTGTTTGTAACATTTTTGTGACATTTTGGTAATAAATGTTTAATAAGTTATTGTAAAAAAATTATTTTCGGTCTTTCGTGAAAAAAATTGTTTGCAAATTTTCATGTACATTTTATTTGGCAGTTCCGTCGGAAAGCTTTTTGTGGATAATTATATCTTGCTAGGTGAGTAAACAGGTTCGTTGGCCAGAAAAATCGGACCAGTTTTTTGGGGAACATCTTAAGTATATTTTCGGAAAATGTTTGTACTTTTTCAAACAATAAAGCTATTTTGATGAAATATGGCACACTGTTTCCACAATATAGGTTATACTGGTAACCAAATTTAATGCCTGCCTTCATTTAAAAAAAAAGACATATTTGATATTAAAAACATTTTTATGAAAATTCACTACTATAACGCACTTGCTGCGTCCAAACTTGTTAATCTTTACCAATATCAAGAGAAACAAATTACAGTATTTTGGATAACTCCTATGCTCCTGTGTAATAACTCTAATATTATATTTGTTAAATAACTTCTTTGCTATATTGGGGGTTTTTTAAGAGGTTTGCTTTTCGAATTGGCCACACTTTTTTCAGCGACAGCCAATTTGACAGCTGACAGCGGATTTATGGACTTAGTTTGGTTTACCATTTCACCACGAATAACGCCAGAAGAACGCCTGCAAATTGTGCAAATTTATTTCGAAAATCATGGCTCAGAAACTTACTAGGCGCTACATTCATTTTACGGCCAACATAATCGCCCATCCGAGCCAGTAAATAGGTAATAGTGTATTTCCCATCCAGATTTAAATGGGGCGTCAAACAAAACTAACGTTTTTACATTCAAATATAAAACGCAAAATCGCAAAACTAAAGATAATAATATATGTCAACATATAAAATGCTAAAACTACCTAATAACAACAAATATAAACTAACAAAGCTAAATACGTGCGCTGTAAAACAAACCCTGATAAAATATATACAGATAAGACATATCATCACAGTTCAAAACATTAAATTACACATAAAATAAATACATGTTAAAAGAAAAAATAAAAAAGTTAAAATTAACTATCGCAGTTTTAGGCGTTTTAACTTCTCTGGGGCAACATGGTCCGACAAATAAAATTATTCAGATGATATATCTGCGATGTACACTCCTTAAGGTGTCAAACTCGTTCACTCTGTATCATGAACTCTTCCAATATATAAACTGGTGTTTTCAGTAGGATCTGTTTCAGTGCCTTATGAAATTGCTGCATTGGTTTGTTCTTCAGTTCAACCGGCATCCTATTATACAGTTTAGGACCTCAATAGTCCACTCCCTGTTGTGTCTGATACAGTCTATGAAGTGGTGCTCTTAGACTATCCTTACTTCGGTTGTCGAAATGGTGCTTTTGATTGTTCGTTGGAAATCTGTCCAGGTTATTATGCACATACTTCACACACACTAAAACACATACAGTGCTGGAAGTGTCAAAATTCCTTCAAGCCTCCCTACAACTGTCGGTAGGCTTCAAGCCCACCAGTGCCCTCACAGCCCTCTTCTGCATGATAAAGACCTCCCTTGCTGCAGATGAATTGCCCCACAGAGGTGTCCCATATGCAAGTACACTATGACAGTATGCAATTATAATAACCATGAATCGTTTTCGCACCAAGCATACTATAATTGATAATGCACATCCGCAGAGACGTCGTACAGCGCGCACAAAAGAAGCTGTTGCTGCTGTGGAGCTTGGAGCGTAGTATTGAGGAATTGAGGAGTGTAAAGCTCTGGACCGCAAAAGACAACTGATCTATGGACAGCCTAGACCGGAGACAGAGCAGTATAAAACTTCACCCTATCAATTGCTGTGCAGACTAGTTCAAGGCACAGTGATTTTGGATTGGGGGGAGTATGAAAGACAAAGGGCATACACAAGAAGCCAAAGGCTGCGGTGCTATCGGGGCGACAAAAACGCGGACGAGCCCTAAGGGAAAAAACCGCCAATTTGTTGGGCTTTTGAGTGCGTAACTTTTTTCCCATTTAATTGAGTCTATATCTGCTATCGTTTTGGAGATCCCCATAGTGGCCCTCCTTATCTTGAACACACTGTATATTATGGTACCTGTGCTATACATGAGTATTTTGTATTTTATATTTTATGTTCTTAACAGTCGAGACACAATTTAAAAAAACCATTTTTTTTTATTCAGTTCAATAATACATCATAAAAACCCTTTAAGGGTTATGTCTGACAACATAATAAAAAAACATAAATTTAACATGTGTAATTGGGAACTAGTTTTCAATATTACATTAATGTCTCTATTATCATAGTGTTCTCTTGTTCAGCAAGTACTTCTTTATCTCACTTTTCCATTTGTTTGTTTTTAATCTTTTCATTTCTTCAGGTATTTCATTCTATTTTTTGTCCTGTGTTTGTTCTTGCAGCCTGTGTTCTTGTGTCTAAACGTCTCCTTGTACCATAACTATGTACTTCGTTGCTGTGTCTCATTTGCAGTTCTGGTTCATTTATTTCTCCCTGTCTTAGTTTGTGGATGATTTTCATTGTTTCATAATTTGTTAGTTCTGCAATGTCTAATTGTTTAGTTCTTCTGAAAACTTCATTTGTTGTGGTCCAATAACTCAGATCATATATTAATTTTAGGATTTTATTTTGTATCCTTTGTATACTAGATATATCTGTTTTATTGCCAGTTCCCCAGGAAGGAATCATGTACATCAATTTATTTTTTATATATGCCTCGTACAACATTATCTTCTGTGATTTTGGGAGACAGTTTTTGATTTTATATGCGATTGCTATATATGATGATATCTCCAATTTTAGTTCATTTATGTGTTTAGTCCAGTTTAAGTTTTTATCAATGTTTAGGCCTAGATATTTTACACTGTCTACTTTTTTTATGCTTCTTCCTTTAATTGTAATATTCATTTGGTGTCGTTTAGTGGTTTTCTGTATGTAGCATTTCTTTTCATTTATAGTTAGATGATTTGTGTTTGTCCATTTCATTAGTAGTTCTAGATCTTCATTTATCTCAGCTTTGGTTTTCTTGTCATTCACATTTTCATAGAAAATTGCCAAGTCATCTGCATACATCATTTGTTTCCCATTCAATTTGTATAGGCTCAGTTCGTTTATGTATAGTATATACAGGTATGGTCCTAGAATGGACCCTTGAGGAACGCCACAGGTCATGTGAGTTCGTTCACTTTTCACATCTCCTATTTGTGTGTAGTGATTTCTATTTTGTAGATAACTTTTTAGCAGCTTCAACATGTTCCCTGTTATTCCCATATTTTCAAGTTTAGCATTCATTATTTCAATGTCTATAGTGTAAAAGGCTTTACGATAATCCAGGATCAGACCTGTTATGCATTCCCCTCTGTCCAAAGCACTCTGCAGATAGTTCATTAAGTTTAGCAGTGGTTGTATATTTTTGTTTTTGGAAACCATGTTGACATTTCATGGCCATGATTGACTAAAATAACTTTTGATACTCTTATACAAATAAAAATGAAATAATACCTACCTGATTCAAGCACCAAATAAATATTTTGCGTCAAAAAACACTTCCAGTAATTTTAAAAAAAGTACAGAGTCATGTGTTTCATTATCAGTAGATTAGACCAAATTACTGCTAGAGTCTTTAATTTAAAACAAGAAAATAAGTTTATAAAAAACTCACCCCTTAATTGGAATACTCTTCTCCCATCGATACCTCATTTCGTGAACGAATTCATACCAAAGATGTGCAAGAGCTCTTGTTCCTCCTAACGATTGAAGGCAGTGTCCCAGAACAATAGAAAGTCGCCATACCAGAGAGTCAATACTGCACGTTTTAAATCCACGACATTCGTAGTCCAATTTAACGGAACCCGAGATCTCCTGCAAATCCAATAACACTTATCATCGATATAACAGTCTATTCATAATGTTTATTTTAGAATACAAAGAATCACTATAAGACATTGATTGTAGCTCCCTTTTCTTGGTGAAACTGTTTCTTGTTGAATGTAGATATCGGAGCTTTCCCCTAGTTTCATGATTATCTTACTTCTTCTTATTATCTATTACTTACCATCAAGTTTGGTAGTTAGTAAACAAAAATGCCGATGATAAATACAACTGTATATGCTAATAGCAAACGGTATCCAGTATTTTTTTAAGCCGAAATGTTTCATGGTACCCTATGTGAAAACTGTAACCTGTGATGAGCCCTGATAAGTACACTTGGAGAACCCAAATCACCACAACAGATAATTCAAAGACCTTGCGATCGTTTCGTTGACCACGTCAACGTCATCAGAGGATGAAAAATTCTTTAAAGAAACAAAAGAAATCAATTTTTTTTAAGAATTTTTCATCCTCTGATGACGTTAACGCAGTCAACGAAACGATCGTAAGGTCTTTGAAAGATGTGTTGTGGTGATTTGGGTTCTCCAAGTGTACTTATCAGTGCTCATAACAGGTTCCAGTTTTCACATAGGGTGCTATGAAACATTTCGGCTTAAAAAATATACTGGATACTGTTTGCTATTAGCATATACAGTTGTATTTATCATCCGCATTTCGCAACGGAAATTGCTTCATTCACTTTTCACACTCATTTAAGGTTGGAAACTAAAATATAAACAAACCTTGCGATCGTTTCGTTGACCACGGCAACGTCATCAGAGGATGAAAAATTCTTTAAAAAAACAAAAAAAAAATCATGAAAAACCATTTTTTTAAAGATATTTTCATCCTCTGATGACGTTGACGTGGTCAACGAAACGATCGTAAGATCTTTGAAAGATGTGTTGTGGTGATTTGGGTTCTCCAAGTGTACTTATCAGTGCTCATAACAGGTTCCAGTTTTCACATAGGGTACCATGAAACATTTCGGCTTAAAAAAATATACTGGATACCGTTTGCTATTAGCATATACAGTTGTATTTATCATCGGCATTTCGCAACGGAAATTGCTTCATTCACTTTTCACACTCATTTAACGTTGGAAACTAAAATATAAACAAACAGTCCAAAGAAAGCCCATTTTGAGCCATTTTCTCGGTTATGTTTATCATCGACAGTTGTCAGTAGAAGTTGCTTCATTACCATGAAACATTTCGACTTAAAAAATATATACTGGATACTGTGTGCTATTAGCATATACAGTTGTATTTATCATCGGCAATTCGCAACGGAAATTGCTTCATTGACTTTACTAAAGTGATTCATTCACTGTCCAGAAAATTTAAGTCTTTAACGTGCCCAACATCGCATGGGCACGGGACCGACGGCTTTACGCCCCCTGGAAAGGGCGGAACGTGCAGATTACCTTGCTCAATCACGATGGCACAACCTCTGTGGATGTTACTGATGTGCTTAAAAAGGGAGGAGAAGGGGAAATTTGGAATCGAACCCAGTACCCTTGTGTCCAGAGGCCCACTTTTTGTCCCCTGGACCACCATGCGGCTGAAAATTAACTTTTTACATTTCCGTTTTCCTACTGCTTTCCGCAAAATATGTCAAATATCGATTTATGTAGATGACGCCATATTATAATTTATTTACATTATAAAAACATTTGTTCACTCCTTGATTTCCTTCTATATTTAATATATATATATATATATATATATATATATATATATATATATATATATATATATATATATATATATATATATATATATATATATACATACATATACAGGTGTCCCAATAGTGTGTAATTCCTCTATATATATCTTACCCTTAGAGCTAGCCGAAAAAACTTTAAACAAAATTTTCTTGTGATTATCTAAGCTATATCGAGAAAATATATTCAGCTTTATGTAACTTCCGGTTGCACCGGAAGTCGCTATCAACTTCGTTATTTTCAATAGAATGCTATACTTTTTATTGCATTTGTGGATATAGCATTCCCTATAGCTATCTTTGATATTTTTGAAAATATTACGACTTTCTTTTTTTTTTAGCTCCGATTTATGTGTTATTTGAAACGTCTGCCGTGAGCTGGGTTTTGAGTTTTGCTACCTTAAATTCTAAATATCAATAGACGACATTTAGTACTTTAAAATGGTTAAAGAATAATTCATCATCATTGTACAGGGTGTATTATTTTGGGGTTACAGCATATCTAACTTTAAAGCAGCACAACTTGTGTTTTTCAAATAGAACACCCTGTTTTTTTATGGATTAATCAGGTAGATAATTAAATTCTGCATCGACATAATATAGGTCTTCCTATAGCTATAGTTGATAGTTTTTGAGTTATAGTGGTTTATTTTAGTTTCGCTTGTAAAAATAATGGTACTGTCAGATACAGTAGGCGCAGAGAATGAAACAACTAATATTTATTGTCAGATGACAGATAAATGTCACCTAACCAGAACTATAACTATTTTCAGTTATCAGGTGTTTGAGCCAAGTTTTATGTGCTAACTTTTGTGTAATTTAATTTTAAATGAATTATAATACTGGAAAATTAGTTGATATGACACTTATTATAGGCGAGTGTCAGCGAAATTGTTTTTTAGCATCTCGTGTATACGCACAAACATATCGGAATCGAAGACATCCTCAGGAAAAATGTTTCGTCAAATTGTTGGACCGTTTTTTGACCACACGCAAGGGGAGAGTAAGCGGCAATGAAGAAAACGAATGTTCTATTGTTGCATCGGCATTAGCTAATCCGCACACAAGCGTGAGGAAAGTTGCCGACGAAATAGGAATATCAAAATCTTCAGTGAACAGAACATTGAGAAAATACAAGTTTCATCCATATAAAATGAAGCTGCAGCAGGCATTGACGAATGCAGATTTTTGAAGTCGCCTCAGTTTTTGTGAGTGGGCAGTGGCTAAGTACAATGAAAGTGAGAATTTTTTTAATTACGTGATGTTCAGTGATGAATCTTCATTTTCAAGTTGTGGTAGGGTTAACTGGCACAACTTTCATTATTACGCTTCAGAAAATCCAAACTTTTGCAGATCAGTTGACAACCAGCACCGTTTTACGATAAATGTTTGCTGGAATAATCTTATTGGGCCATATCTCTTTGATGGGCACCTCAACGGGCAGGGATATCTGCGTATATTGGAGGAAGATGTAGAGGCCTTTTTGGAAGATTTGCCTCTAGATAACAATCGACGTATGTGGTTTATGCAGGACGGGGCACCAGCACATTATGACATAAATGTTCGGCGATTTTTAAATAATCGATACCCCAATAAATGGATAGGGCGAGGTGGTCCCGTTTTGTGGCCTGCAAGATCTCCTGACCTCACATGTCTAGATTTTTTCCTGTGGGGTTATATCAAGGAAATTGTGTATCAAACACTGTCCAACACCCCACAGGAACTAAGAAATAAAATTTCAGTCGCGTGCAGGGCAATAACTTCGCAAATGTTGAGCAATGTTCAAGAAGAATTATTAAGGAGGGTTAGATTGTGTATTCAGGTCAATGGGCAAAATTTCGAATAGTTCTAATGTATCGCTTTTTTTAGATTATTTTTTTCTGTTAATGACTGTGGATTATTATTATTATTATTATAGTTATGTTATTATAGTTTACTTCACTTTCTGGTTCTCATAATTACAACTACCTTTATTAAACTGTGTTTCACTTTTTGTATGGTAAAAATATGAGTAAGTCCATTATATAACAATCATTGCATGTAGTTGCATTCGATAAGTTTTTTTGTCGACACATTATCTAGTTACGAGGATATGATCAAGTGATTTGCATCGTAACTATCTCATTTTATTTGGTAATTCTATTCAAATTATTGTTAAAACAAACATTTATTAGACGGAAGTAAGCTCCAACAATGGAAATATAAAAACTGCTGACTTTCTTGTCAGGGAGACGTTTAGGTGTCACCTGACATTGTTCACATGCTCTGTGCCTCATACACTGACAATCTGACAGTACCATTATGTGCCTCATACAATGACAATCTGACAGTACCAATATTTTTACAAGCGAAACTAAAATAAACCACTATAACTCAAAAACTATCAACTATAGCTATAGAAAGACCTATATTATGTCGATGCAGAATTTAATGGCCTGCCTGATTAATCCATAAAAACAGGGTGTTCCATTTGAAAAACACAAGTTATGCTGCTTTAAAGTTAGATATGCTGTAACCCCAAAATAATACACCCTGTACAATGATGATAATTTATTCTTTAACCATTTTAAAGTACTAAATGTCGTCTATCGATATTTAGAATTTACGGTAGCAAAACTCAAAACTCAGCTCACAGCAGACGTTTCAAATAACACATAAATCGGAGCTAAAAAAAAAGAAAGTCGTAATATTTTCAAAAATATCAAAGATCGCTATAGAGAATGCTACACAAAGTCACACTTATTTTTTAATCGCTATCCAAAAATGTAATAAAAAGTATAGCATTCCATTTAAAATAACGAAGTTGATAGCTACTTCCGGTGCAACGGGAAGTTCCATAAAGCTGAATATATTTTCTAGATATAGCTTAGATAATCACAAGAAAATTTTGTTGAAAGTTTTTTTGGCTAGCTCTAAGGGTAAGGGATATATAGAGGAATTACACACTATTGGGACACCTGTATATATATATATATATATATATATATATATATATATATATATATATATATATATATATATATATATATATATATATATATATATACATAAATAACAGATGTCATGCCCCTCATAATTACCTACTCACATAATTATTTTCTAGGGTTAAATGTGGCTATGAAATTATGCCAATATTGTCAGTGGAACATTTCAAACCTTATTTGAATGCTATGCAAGTTTTTAAAATGTCAAATGAGATAACAGGTTTTCCTCAAATAATGAACCATTTAATAAAAAATTGTACCAGTATACCCGCACACATATCACTTACCATATTTTCCTTGTTCTCCATATGTTTATCAATTGCTGCAATATTGTACGGATATGAGGTATTCTCATCTGCATCAGGAAATAAAAAATATAAAATGGGCACCAAAACATCATCCGACAAAGGCGCAGTCCCTTTCCTTGCTTTAGTAAGTGAATTTCTGGAAGCCCTTTCTGCTGCTCTACTTAGCAATGACGTTATTGATGGAACTTTAGGCTCTGTTAACATATCTAAAGGATTATTTACATCTGGAGCTGGCGCACTGATAAAGTCACCCAACAGTTCATAAATCGTATGAATATTATTAAGCAAATACGAAAATTCACTAAGACATTCTGTGAGTAAACAAACCGGCTTATCTGTCTTTGTCATATAAAACGACCAAATCGGTGCATTCATTGGATCCAAATCTGAATAACTTTCACTATCGACAATCACATGTTCTATTAGATGAAGCCAAGTAGTCCGTAATGTTATTGAACTCACAGGGTCAACTGTCACTCCAAAAGGCAAGACCGTCAAACTTGTCCCATCAAAATTATCACTATCAGAGTTAAGAGAGTCTTGTTTCCAAATGTATCTGCCAAAGTCCTGTAGAAGGTGTGAAAACTGTATCGACACAATCACTGAATCCAAAGAACGTGATGACAATAACTTCTGTTTAAAAACATCTAGTAGGCCTGATAAATACTGGCAGTGTCGTGGGCCTCTTTTTAAATGAACCATTTCAAAATCTGTTCTTGATAATGCATCTTCGTACACACCCATGTAGTAATGCTGCCATTTTTCTCTTATCTGCACAAAAATCGGAATCTCACATTTCGTGGCATTGGCCACCATACTGGCACAACTGAGGAGAAGTTTCATTTTACTTTCTGATTTAATAGGAACGTTACTCACAGGTGCAAGTGTAATGTATTTAGATAGTGAATAAAAAACACTTAAAGACACATCACTCATTTCTAGGTTAGAATTGTACGTTTCAAAATCTTGGAATGTATTTAATGGATTATTTGTAGCATTAGATTCCGGAGTTCGATCCATCGAAAATATATTAGACTCTGCAAGATCAACATTCTTCTTATAAAATTTAAGTTCGAATTCTGCATCTGCAAAAGCAAGGGTGTCTCGTTTTACGGTCCACAAATCTAAAAGCGATGTGCTGCCTTCAATGGTGTCTTCACAGGACCATTGTCTTATTATCTGTTCCATTCGATAGAGAAACAGTTCAAAATCAGAAGCTGTGGTGAAATCGCGTTGGTAAAATTCACTTTCATCAACTTCTTCATTCATGTTTTTAACTAAAATACGAAATAAAATACAATAAACAATGATTCGGCGTAATAATTAACGTGTATACATACAATGATAGTGACCCGATGAGACGTCACTTTAATATAATTTAAAATTTTGGTTTATGTAAATATTATTGTTCTAGTTCTAACCAAAAACTTTCACAAATCAAATTTTTGACAACTTTGACAGTCGTGACGTCATTGTGTTTTCTTTGTGGATGATGGATATCAGCTGGTCGGAAATCAATATTAAACTGGGGTAGTAGTCAATGGATACTAATTTATCAATAATTATGGAAATCTGTAAAACAATTTACTTAAACACGTATGCTTAAATGAAAATAGCTAGATTATTCTTTTAAATTAGATTTTAAAAGCTTTGTATATACAAATTTTAGACAACATAAATGATATTCTGCTAATTATTTTTCACCAAACTGAAACCTCAAGAGCGCCATCTTTTGCGTAGAGGTGAGACTAGGGACAAACTTTTCATAATACGGTTATTAAATAGAGGGATATAAAAAAACTAAATACAAACTGCTTTTCTTATCTCCAGAATGACCAATTTGGTGTGATTTAATTTTTCTTTAGTAAAACATGACTATCAGTGGTGAATCGAATGATAGTGGATAATTATTAAACAAGTTTTCCCCGTTTTTTTTAATTTTCTTATTATTAGTTGCTTAAATATTTGAGGGCTTTTAAATAAGTAACTGCTGGCATTAAATAGTGTGTCTATAGTCATCACTAAAATGCAATATTTTCCTATAAATAGACTAGCTGTGTTTAGTGTTGTTTTGTGAGAGCTTCCTGCCTTTAAATTGGATTACTCAGGTCTTCTTTAAATTGATGAGTACCAGTGGGGACTCGTGAATTTGGAAGTGAGTGAAGCAGTATCCACGACGTCCCGAAGGGGGGGGTTCCAGAGGGGCGAAGACCCCCTCTGCGCCGAGGACGAAATTTTTAAAAAAATTCAAGGTCACGCATTCTCCTGGTACTACAGTATTTAAATGAAAAATCCATTTGTACAAAAATATAAACTTTCACAAGGAATAATTTTCGGAATAATGACCACAAATACTCAATGAGAGGACATAAATAAATAAATGTATTATTATTTACGTTGTTTTTGTCACACTGTACACGCACCAGCACGGTAATATTATACGGCGCATATTATGAAAATATGTTTATAATGGCAGGAGCTACAAGAATATTTTTTTCAAATTCCAGCCCCTTCACTTTTTTATAACTTGATCTTTTTTTCTAATATTTTATTTTTGGAAATTATTCTTTTATAGGTGATAATAAACAAATCAATTCCACTTACCAAAAAGAAACATGAAAAATCCAGCTTTTCGAAGTCTGTAAATGTGATATATATACCAGAGCATTTAACGCAACATCGTAAAAATAAAAATACGTGTCTGACGATCCGACAAAATCTAAATAAACGACGGAAACTAAGATTTGAAGCAGGCTCAGAACTCTGCATCACTTGTGCGGATATAATAAACACCAACCCAACAACGCGCGTGCCGTTCCCATGACAACCGTCGCATGTAAGCGATAAGACATCGAGGCAGCATTTGTATATACACGATTCTGTGTCAGTTCAGTCCTCAGTTGCTTGTTGCTGTACAATAGTGTGTGCTCTGCAACACGTAATACGCTGCGCGTTGGGGCATGTTGTGCAACATTCAATTCAGGAACGAGGGGCTTGAAAATTATATCGTACCATATAATACTATAAAAATACATTATCAACTGCAGCGCAACGTAACCAGACATTTTTATGTGGTTGTACCAAATGAATTTGAGAGAATGAAAAAATTATGGTGGATTTCGAAAAAAAAAGTTTAGCTTAACCGAAAAATATAGGTGAAGCAGCGCTTCACCTGCGTCATCTGACGAGCTGCCACGGATGAGTATCTACCTAGAGAATTTTCAAATTTATTCATTTTATTTTATTGTTTAAATATATATATATATATATATATATATATATATATATATATATATATATATATATATATATATATATATATATATATATATATATATTATTATTTGTACCACTTTATGTAATATTACATTAAATACTTATCCTGGTAGGGCCCCGTAAATAAATATCCAGTAATTTTGCAAATAAGCGACAGATCCGATTTCTGAAAATTTGTTTAAAAAATATAGCCGTCTCTCTATATGCGTAAACCGTAAACCTATAATGGATGATTAAATGTAGCCGCACGTTGTGGAAGTATAATGAAAAAAAAAATACCTGTGCATGGAGTAATGGATGTGCGGAAACTGTACTGTCGTGCTATCTTACTGTATATTTACAGACACAAAGGTGCTGTTAATTTTGCAGAACAGTACAGGGCGAAGAAAAGGATTGGCCAGCGTAGTTTTGTGTATATTGGTTTGAGACTCTTTGATACCCTGCCCCTTGATATAAGATCTACGAATTCTTATAGGCTTTATAAAAAAAGGATTCAGTTATGGCTGCTTAATACACCGAGGAGTGTTATCGGTCGGGTGGTTGCCTTCTCTTAATTGTCGACCCTTCTAGTAGATCTTGATTTTAATCGATCATTGTGTGCATGTGTGCTAGTATGGATGTGTCTGAGACTACGTGTGTGTGTGTGCGTGTGTGTAGGTGTGCATGTGTGTGTGAGAATGAAGGTGTGAAGTTCACGAACGAGCGCGCACGAGCAAGTATGTATGTGAATGGATGAAATATAACTGAGTATGATTTGACCACAGATTACTGAGTGAGTCTGTATTTCTGGGTTTTTTAAGTATCTATACCTTTTTTATTTTCTGTCTCTCTTTTTGCGGAGGGAGTCGTTGAGTTTTGTGGCGATGTCGATTGATCAATGGTCGGGGATGGTCGGATGCAGCTTTAAAATGTTGGGTTATTATGGTTGTGTTGTTGTTGTTTTTTTCGAGGGTATTTTATCTCCGGACTGTCAATTACTCTGGGTTTTACTTCCTTGACAGTCATAATTCTGTTGTGTGTTGTGTTTTGTATGCTGTGGGCATGTGGAGTTGGTTTTGCTGTTTTTCACTTTTATTAATTGTAGAACGCGGCCACATAGTGTGTAATTTATGATACTCTACACTAATATTAAGATAGTTTTTGGTGTTGTATTTTTCAGTTTGATTATCATGTCGCATAGACATTTTCGCTAACAAGCCAGTTTGCTTCTGTGAAGATGTCTAAGGCTTATAACTATTAAGATCATTGTTAACTGATTACTTTTGAATGTACGACATGCGCGTTTATTGATTTGGTAATTACTTCTTTGTATTGAATGTTAATTCTATATTTTTATATTGTGTATATTTATTTGGTAACCTTTTGTATCTGATTGTAAATGTTTGTAACAACCTATCAATAAACCTTATTATTATTATTATTATTATTATTATTATTATTATTATTATTAATTAAAGAATAAAATTTAAATCACAGATAAAATTCAAGTTGGCTGCTCAGTCAAAGGCACAAGCTTTAATACAAATTAAACACAGGACATGGGCTTTAGCACTTACACTTAACAGGAGGTAAAATGTACACATAAAAATCAAGAATGCAATAAAAATCGGTTTATTCAAGATTATTGAAGCTATAATGCTGCTTTCAGTCAATTGACTAAATTTAAATAAAAGATATAAAATGATTAATTACTTTGAATTGATATTTTAAATTGTTCACATGAATTGTGGTAAAATATTAACGTCTTCAAGAGAAGGTTTTACAGATAAACAATGTACTTAGCTTGCTAGTTTGGTCGACGTAGTTCGGATTGCTGCCATTGAGGTGATAAGTCAGACCTGTCTAGGCCAGGATATTGTGGGAGCCTCAGTGTTCATATAGTGACGTGACACACTGGATATTGCTCCTGGGGACGGATGTAGAATTCAAGCTGTGTATTCGTCACCTCCAGAAGTGACTATTGTGTTCATAACGATGAATGCTCTTCTCCGAAATGATGTGTCGCCCATTAAATGACGAGTCGACTATTAAACGACGAGTGACATAACGACGTTTGAATCTCCTCCAAAACGATGGCCCCAAAACGACGGGTCCTAAACCGACGGGTCCCAAAACGACGGTGCGGCTATAAAAATTCAGGTGGGTAAGTGTCTGTTTAGTTCTTTATTATTTACACAAGTCATGCGGTAGCACGTTCCGTATGAGTACAAAACTTATCTGCATGTTAATTGTTAATAAAATTTAATTGACTTTGTTGAAAGTAAGGTTAGTACGGTACAATAGCAAGCAATCATTTAATATTGGTTCCTTTTCATTTTTTTGGAACGCTACCACAAGCCACCATAGAACAGTATAGCATTTGCAATGAACAGAGCAATTATTGAAAGTAAATTTAGTACAGTAAAACAACACGCAATCTACATCAATCATAATTCAGGAAATTTACAAGCAATCATAAAATAAGCGAGCATTATATCTTTTCTCTTACCTAGATAGATATGCTGTTCTTTCAGGTCAATTTAATTACGTATTGGCATATTGTTAGATTGACTTTTCAAGGAAAAAGAGGCCGCGTCCGTGTCTAGACCGTCTTTTAAAATCTTCTTATCTTGACATATATTCGATCAATCGAGCTGTCGCGTTCGCAGACTCGTTCTCATAATGCGGTAGAGTAACTGAATACGAACTCTGTATGCCGTGTCAAGGATTCTGACGTCACTAGTGGGACTGATTCAGAAACCTTATAGTTTGGAAAAGGGTGGTAACACGTGTGACATGTTACAAACCAGAAAATAAATGAGATTTCAAACCACAAGAAAAGTTCCGGCACCTGTTAGAGCTGCTGGGTGGGCAAGTTTAAATAAAAAATTTGAAAAAACACCTGTAGATGGTCAAGGAAATAAGAAACCTCCACCATACCCCCTACCCTCACTTATGCAACGTACACACACAGGCGCGCACACACGCACACACACACACACACACGCACTCACGCGCACCTATATAAATCCAATCTTTGCTTAGCAACAAGTGATACAGTCTAACGCATAACTTGGACTCTTCACAGCTTTCAACTTGTTTTATTAGTACCTACTAAATATTTCTTGTAAAGCCTGCTTGTTACCGAGGTTTCTTATCTAAAGGTTAATAAAAAAGTTTAAACTATATATTTTTTACTTTATTATTTATTTTACTATTTATGTTAATAATCTCTAAGAATAACAATAATGAGATACATTCAAAAGTTAGGTTAGAAAACAAATGCAAATTCTTATATGATCCACCAATGCACATTGAAATAGGTGCTATAGAAGCAAATTCCAGATGCCACAAAAATAAATAAATAAAACATTTGCTCCTGACTAATATTCTTGAAATATTATGGGAACATATTTTTATGCAAACAGAGGTATATCTCGATCCACTCTTATTCGACATACAAGAGTGGAGAAATATTTATTGAATATTATTAATAATCGGTAATTAAATTTTGAATACACTGAATTAGAAAAAGTTACACATTCAATATGTGGTAAAATTGAATATGTGATACTGAAAATCTCAACATTTCCACTAAAATATTTATTTATTTATTTGATTTGATTATTTTCATTACATTTAAGCATAGTTTTATATTTAATTATTTTTAAGTTTTAAAACTATTATTAGCGATGTTTTTTATCATCTAAGTTTGTATTTTTTTCTTTCTGACATATATTCATTTTTTCACACTTTTCTAGGGAATGCCTACTTCCAAAAAAAATCTAGTTAGATTGTGAAAATGATTTAGATAGACTCTGCTTTGTCTGTTGTACCAAGATATAAATTGAATGTAGGTACAAAATGTAAAATAGAAGTGCTAACATACATGGTATCTACATAAAAATACAAGCTACCCATTACTCAAAAGATTTCAGATTGTTAAGTTTAGACATTATAAATTGGAAAATGCCTAATATGGCAAACGAGAAACTTAACGGAAACCATCCAGCTTTAATCCAAGCCCAAAAAGTGATTCTGAAAAATAAAATCTCTGTATTAGAATAATTGTATCCAAATCTTAACATAGGTAGTAGAGTTTTTGGTCTGCATTAAAAATAAACAAAGATGCATAAAAAATATTAAAAGTTTGGACGCAGCAAGTGCGTTATGGAAGTGATTTTTCATAAAAATGTTTCTAATAGCCGATATATCTCTCTAATGCAAGCAGACATCAATCTGGTTACCGATATAACATATATGGTAGAAACAATGTCCCACATTTTATCAAAATAACTTCTTGGGTATCACCAACGACTTATGTGCCACCTGTGATTGTCAAAATAATTTTATAAGATTCAGCTCAAGACACCGTATAATTAATGTATGCAACTTTTTCTCGTATCTTGCATAATAACAATTATATTAAGCTTTACCGTAGAAATGTGTCACCCTGTATATATGTAAACAGATAAAACTGAAACTAAACCCGGATATGGATTATAGGGGGCCTAGTTTGCGCTAATTTGAAGAAATCTTTTTAAAATTCAAAAGTCCCGGTCTCGGCTAACGAACTTATCTAAGCCACTTGCAAAAGGAATGTACTCAGAAAATTTGAAATCTACCCATTATTTTTTGAGCTATCGGTGATACATATATATATATATATATATATATATATATATATATATATATATATATATATATATATATATATATATATACAACATATAAAAATTGAAGCTGATCCTGTATATCATATCCTTATCACTCAGAATCTTCTAGCGAAATATCTACGGCTAAACCATCATTTTTTCTATCACTTTCTGTCTGTAAATTGAGCCTTCTTTACTTTCCTAGCCAACCTCTTCCGTTTCTTTTCTCTGTTTGAAGTGTATTTTATTGCATCAATGCAATATCTGATGTTGAATTATTAAGACCTTGCAGCCACTTATTCCTGTTGTTTTTTGCAAAAGATGTGCCCAGTTTCGGTGTTTCTTCTAAAACCATCACTTCTTGGCAAAGATGAACATTTTTGATATTATTCGAGACACTCTCCTTATTTTCCGTATCAAATGATGGATGTATGTATCGCGATAGCTTCTAAACACTTGATATGGAAGAGCCTCCGGTACTTCAGCACTAACTGAAACATTGGTTGTTTCAGGTGAGACAAATGACCACTCTGAAAAAATCTCGCGACAGCCAGGGCATAGGTATTCCCATTTTAGCAAATCCACTACCTACTTAGTTGATATAGAGGCGCCTCCGCTGTTTCAATATTAACTGCAATGCTGATTGTTTCAGATGTAACTAATGCCCACTCCGAAAAAAGCTACCTACAACGAGGCCACCATTCCTGTTTTAGCAAACCGACTACAAGCACTAGGTACTACACTAGTTGCCTTAGAGAAAACTTTAATAAATAACTTCCTAATTAGAAAATCAGTAATTGCACAACCTGGGTAAGTTGACAGACCCCTTGGCACTGATTGGTTGTAATAATTGCTAAGCAGTCCTTAGGTATACGGTCACAACTAGTGGCTGCAGCCTGCAACCAGTGGGTGTAATCTAGAGGGAAGCATAACATAATGTTATTTCTTTTTACATACCCTAGGACTAGCAACTGCGTATGACTGCTCTGGACATTTAACAATAGGGGCATTTTATTTTTAGGACCTCGGTTAGCATACCTTGTAAAATGTTTTAACCAGATGAAAAAAGTATCGCCACTAATATATCTCTTGTCATGTATAAAACCAACCGAACCAGTGGGTGCTCTGTTCATGAATTCGTGATTTATATATTCATAATGTTATTTCTTTTTGCATGCCCTAGGACTGCCAACTGCCTATGAGTGCTTTGGCCATTTAACAATGGGGGTATTTTATTGTTAGGACCTGTGTTAGCATATCTTGTAAAATGTTGTAACCAGAGGCAAAAAGTATTGCCACTAATATATCTCTTTTCATGTCAAAACCCACAGAACCAGTGGGTGCTCTGTTCATCAATTCGTGATTTATATATTCTTCATAGGGGAAAATTCTCCGCGGGAGAAATGAAATACCCCATTACTTACATATAACAAATTATGATGAAATGTTGACTTCTCTTAGCAACGGTTAACGCCGTTCTAATTTGCTTTTTTCCTTTGTTATAAAAATTATGACTGTTCTGGATTACACTGTGAGTAACCCTGATTTCATCTAGCTTGTATATTCGAACGGAATGAAATTGAATTTGCTCATTGTTTTTTAAGTTTACCAAAATATGTTTCAACTTGTGTTTTGTTAAATGCCTATGCTCTATGTTAGTAATATTGCTTCTAGAGTTTTGATACCCATTGCTGGATTTTTTGTCAGGAAGCCTTACAGCCTCACCAATTCGTGATTTATATATTCTTCATAGGGGAAAATTCTCAGCGGGAGAAATGAAATACCCCATTACTTTCATATAACAAATTATGATGAAATATGGACTTCCCTTACCAACGGTTAACGCCGTTCTAGCTTGCTTTTTTCCTTTGTTCCTAAAATTATGTCTGTTCTGGATTACACTGTATGTAACCCTGATTTCATCTAACTTATATATTCGAACGGGGATGAAATTGAATTTGCTCATTGTTTTTTTAAGTCTACCAAAATATGTTTCAACTTGTGTTTTGTTAAATGCCTATGCTCTGGTTAGTATTATAGCTTCTAAAGTTTTGATACCCATGCTGAATTTCTTTTCAAGAAACCTTGCAGCCAATCAGATACCTCCATTTTGGTTTCTTGGTTAAACTCATACTTGAAGTATAGTTTCTTGGCAAGTTGGTAGGCTATTTTTTTCAGATCGGCACTTGTTAGACCAAAGAACCTTGCTTCTAAAGTTCAACAATTTAAAATTCAATTTCTGGTCGAGATGTTAGAGACACCGGTAAAGTACCACCCAAGGATCTGGCGCACCATCTTCTTTCAGTGTCTTATTTGTATTTGTTAGTTGCATAAGTGAAGTGATTTTCGAAACATTGAAAGCTTTCGAGGTCCAATTTCTTTCGAATTTATTAAGCGGTAATTTAGGCATAGGTTCCGTCTGGGAAGGGAAAGAATAACAGTAATAGCTAGATACAACAGAAGCACATTGTGGCATCATACCCAGCTTAAGCATAATATGCCACCCTACTCTAATATATAAATGGCTAGGTACTAAAACTTTGAATGAATGTGACCCATAGGTACCTTCTGTTGGCGCTTAAATTCTTATACAGTTCTAACTATAAGATAAGAAGCTAGGCTTATAATTCAAATGTTCACTCTTTTTAGTCACAAAGATAATAATTATATTTTCTACTTACTATTAAAAAAAGTTCTTGTAGCACAAAATGGTGGTTTCTGTTTTTTTTTTTGGCAAATTTCATCGTTCATACGCCTCACTCGCATATACGATGTTTAGTGACAAAGTATCGCTGGTTGCCTATAGCAAGTCTTTTATATTATTAGGAAGGAAGTATGTGAACACTGGAACCTGTGATGAGCACTAATAAGTACACTTGGAGAAACCCAAATCACCACAACACATATTTCAGAGACCTTACGATCATTTCGTTTACAATGTCAACATCTTCAGAGGAAGAATTGCAAACTAAAAAAACTAGCTCCCGTGTATTTATATCGCGTCAAGGTAAACGAACTAGTCACTAGGTAAAATTGTCGTCCAAGAACGATCGTTTGTTTATTGTGTAGTGAAACTACGAGGTCGAAGACCTGCTTTTAATCTTCTGGTCGACAAATTTATGAGCCCTTATTTAATATAGGTTTAAAGGAACCGAGTTATTTAAGGAATATCTTTCGATCTAGAAATTTACTATGTGGATATTGGATCATGCCGACAAAGACATCTGGTGAGATAAACAACATCAACTCATCTTTTTTAAATAGAAAACTAAACCCGGGTGTCTGTCTCACCATGTTAACTCTAACAAAGGCTAAATAATTCAACTAAAATACTACCTAAAAACTATATTTATATTGATTTTAATTCTTCGTGAAAGTATTTATATTGATTACATAGATACAAACAAAACGAACGGGTCTTTCAGTCGAGACAAACGTAGAGATTAGTATATGTATAAACCGGCCGAGTTATTGACAGTAATTTATTATTCTACCAGACAAATTAGGAGTGTTTAAGTGGTTAAATGCAAAGTGAAAATATAGGGCTGAAATTAAAGGCGCCGCACGATCCAATGAAGTTTTGTTCTTAATCGACCTTAATATAAAAATAATTTCTAATGAATCAAGCATAGTTTGATGTCTAACATTTTTGACAAGTTTCAAATTTTCTTTGTCAATGTGGTGATTATTATCCCATATATGTTGTGCCACACATGATTTGTCCACCGTACCATATCGTAACTGTGCGCGGTGGTCACGAAATTTGTTTCTCCTAGTTTGGCCCACGTATTTAAGATTGCAATCTTTGCAACTAATCTCATAAATACCGGACATTTCAGTGACTTTGTCTTTGTCTTTCGTATTTTTTTTTTTTTAACTTGTTTTGGCCTCGAGCAAAGCTCTTTTAGCCACGGTCACTCCAGGTCAACAACTAGTGCTACAGCGCCCTATTATAATATGATGTTTTACATTATAATAAAAAACAAAAGGATTCTCTATGCTATCGTCTACCGAGCTCAGCAAACAAACACCTAAATTTCCCTTACTTCATGTAAACCAATAATAATTTACGAAGATAGACTATGCCCATCATACTTTACATTTTGTTTTTGTGGGTAAGGTGTGTGTATTTAAGTCTTATAAACTAGGATTAAAAATAAGGAAAAAAGACATGGGATCACAAACTTCACGCCTAGGGGTCCACCAAGGCGACTTTATTTGAGACAAACTAGACTGGACCACGGTAAAGATGGGTTAGACACAGGGACAGACAAAAGGAATCTATAATTATATGCCTATTAACTATAATGTCAATTTCTTCCACAAAATTACTATAAAAAACAGAACAAAATTTTATATCTTTTTACGTTGAGCTAAATTACCTCATGTAATTTATTACATTTAATGAAGTTCAAAAGTATATGCATCATCTCTCTTTCAACATAGAACGCTACATGCAACAAATATGATATATTTAATGGTAGTGGAATTCCTTGATCAAGACATTTTTTAATTAGATTGTTACATGCATGGATGTGTTTCTTACAATTAAAAAAGATATGATTAATATCACACACACTTGTTCCATCACAACTACACAGTGGATTGTCTGCCAACCCCATTTTAAATAGTTGCTTTTTGGTAGCACCATGCCCTACGATGATTCTAGCAAGTGTTATGTATATTACTCTGTTAGTAGGGGCTATTTCTGAGATCGATTTAGAAGGCAAGGTGGGAAATATTTGGTGAAATTTACTTTTTACTATGGCTTGTTGCTTGCTCCATTGGTCTGACCATTCTTTCCTCATGTGTCGTTTACAGGTAGGGAGAAGATCTCTCGTTAAGAGTATATTGCAACTCTCTCCTATTATTGTTGCATTTTTTGCCAGTTTATCTGCTTCTTCATTGCCCTTGATATGTGCATGTGCTTTTATCCACATAAATATAGCTGTTTTTCCAGCCCTCACTAAGTTCAGGTAATTGGATCTAATAATGCCTATAAGTGGGTCCTTGAATACCTTAGAGGGCTTCTTCAGAGCCAATAGTAACGACTTGCTGTCGGTTATTATTATAAATTTGGAATGGGATTCTATTCCCATGGCCATTTCAAGAGCTTTGATAACTGCTACTGTTTCTGCCGTATATATGCTGGTTTCTTTGTGTAGCTTAAAAACGAAACTGGATGTCGTCGATTCGCAGTATATACTACACCCTACGGAATCTGATGTTTTGGATCCATCGGTAAATATTAGGGCAGATCCTGGAAACTTCTGGATATTTTCACGGGAATAGCTTTGAACATCTATGTCTTCACTATGGCAATCTGGTAAAACAACAATTGGATTCCATAGTAAAATATCATATGACAACGTAAACACTTCTGACTCGTACAATATGGTTGGTGTTACTATTGTGGATGTGTAAGATAAAGCTTTTGCCAATGGTGGTGAGTTTTTATGCCGCCAGTATGTGTTATTTTGGGTATGCGACAAGATGGTGTTAGTTTGGATGCTGATTTTTCCTTGCAATGGTTGCTTTATCAGGAATTTGCTAGAAAGATATTCCCGTCTTAATTTGAGAGTTGGCTCATTGGCCAAGGCCAAGATTGATTCTGTGGGGGTTGATTTTATTAGCCCGTGGACTAATCTTAAAGCTTTATATTGTATTCTGTCAATTTTTCTTAAGTGTGTTTCCGCAGCAGACCCATAGAAAATTGAGCCGTAGTCTATGATCGACCTAGTGTATGACCTATAAAATTTCATCGCTGTTCTGGGATCTGCACCATATTTCTTTTTACATGTATATTTCAAAATATTCAGACTTTTTTCACCCTTGCTTATACAATAATCAACATGTTCCTTCCACAAAAGTTTTTGATCGATTATTACACCTAAGTATTTGTAGCTTTTGTGACATGGCATATTTTCTTCGGCAATCGTAAGTTGAGGGGTATACGATATTCTATGTCTTGTGTCTTTCGTATTATCCAACAAATTTTTTAAATTACTTTTCGTCGAAAAAGTCAACTGTAAATCGGCTTTCTTCTATATATCTTATAAATTTGTCGACCAGAAGATTAAAAGCAGGTCTTCGACCTCGTAGTTCCACTACACAATAAACAAACGATCGTTCTTGGACGACAATTTTACTTCGTGACTAGTTCGTCTACCTTGACGCGATATAAATACACGGGAGCTAGTTTTTTAGTTTACAATTCTTCCTCTGAAGATGTTGACATTGTCAACGAAACGATCGTAAGGTCTCTGAAATATGTGTTGTGGTGATTTGGGTTTCTCCAAGTGTACTTATTAGGAAGGAAGCAAACAACGGTGTGCATCATAGCCTGACTTCCCCTATTTTAAAACCATTGTACAAAAAGTGTAAATAAGAATAAAGAACTTACTCGTAAGGTACATCATTCAC
Organism: Tillus elongatus; assembly: GCA_964006375.1. NCBI lineage: Eukaryota > Metazoa > Arthropoda > Insecta > Coleoptera > Cleridae > Tillus > Tillus elongatus. The sequence continues at coordinate 23,278,684 of OZ023265.1, read as the reverse complement.
ATAAAAAGGTTTATGTTTTCTAACAATCCCTGATCTTAAAATTATTATGTCTTTTACTGGGCGGTCTTCGAGGTCAGTTTTCATATGCTCTATTTTATGCACCACATCTTGTCCTTTGACAACCTGGAATATTTAACAAACAGCCTTACTTAAAGATTGTTATATTTGATTTCTAGTTGATATTGTAACTAAATAGATTGACAATTAAATTTCAATATAACTGATGGGTGATGGAACTTGTGATAAGCACTGATAAGTACAATTTGGAGAATCCAATTCATCAGAATACTGTTTTTAGACCTGACTATCGTTTCGCTAACAAAGTTAGCGTCATGAGAGGGATGAATGAACTTAGTCACGTCCCTCTGATGATGCTAACTTTGTTAGCGAAACGATCGCCAGGTCTAAAAACTGTATTGTGATGAATTGGGTTCTCCAAATTGTACTTAATATAACTGATGATTGTGCCAAGTGCAATTTGATTAGCAGAGGGTTCATATTTAGGACTCACTATTGTGTCTAATCATGATAGGCAAGCAATACTGGCAGATTTGCTATATGCTAACCAAAAGAAAATAGTTTGTTCTGTACAGCTTCTTAAGGTTTCACTGTGTACCTTGAGCTGTGATAAGACTTTAGACTTAAAACTATTCATAGGCAGCCATGAGAACTATACATAAATTTTTGCAAGGTTAGGGTATTTTGGTTAAAAAATACCTTAAAACTGACAGGTTACGTTCCTCAAATATCTATATAACGTATGTCAACATTAAATATGAAAATAAAAACTCTGGACGCAGCAAGTGCGTTATGGTAGTGAATTTCCATAAAAATATTTTTTATTGCAAATATGTGTGTTTTCTTTTTAAGAAAGCAGGCATCAATTTTGGTTACCAGTATAACCTATATAGTAAAAACAGTGTGCCATGTTTCATAAAAATAACTTTATTGTGTGAAAATGTACACAAATTTCCAAAAGTAAACTTAAAGTATTCCCGGAAAAACTCGTTTCTTGGTCAACTTTCTAGGTTAATAGCCAATTGAGCTATTCAAATATAAAGCATTTGATCAAAATTCGCTACCATACTGCACTTGCTGCGTCCAGAATTTCTTTTCTTACAAACATGCATTATATTTCGATGGAAAATGCAAAAATGCAATAACATAAGGCGTGTTTGATTTTAAAAAAAAATTGTAATACCAACGACTTATGGGCCAGCCTGTGACTGTAGAAATATTTTTTTAAGATGTAGCTCAAGACACCCTATAATTAATATATACAATTTTTTTTTTTCATATCTTGTATAATAACGGATATGTTGAGCTTTATTGATTTTTTACGAAAATTCGACAAAAATTATATGCCATTAAACGATAAACTCTATAGCTAAGACTACTCCCAAGCATCAGAGAAAGGGTCTATTTGAAATGAATTTTCTGGAAACATTTTAGTAAAATGAAGGACAATGACGGTTGAAACTAAGAATTCAGGGTTTGTAAAACATCCTTCTTGAGACATTTGATTTCCATAGCCCGTATTAGATTCAAGTTCTTTGCCTAAATGTTGCCAATTTTTGACGTTTTAAATCGCAACTTTGACGTTTTGAGAAAAACCCCAATTTATTTTTCTTTAAATGCCTATAACTTTTTTGTGTTTTGCCTACATAACCAAATTTTGGTATGTGACTTACACATAAGGATATAAACCCGCGTACCAAATTTTGTTGCGCTTACTTTGTTAATTACGGAGATATAATTTTTTTTCGAAAGAAAACACAAAATTTTCCGGGAAAACCTGGGCATATTTTTCTGGCTAACGAACTTATCCAAGCCATTTGCAAAAGGAATTTATTCACCAAATTTAATCAAAATCGGCCCATTATTTTTTGAGTTATCGGTGTGATATATATATATATATATATATATATATATATATATATATATATATATATATATATATATATATATATATATATATATATAAACATATAAAAATTGAAACTGACCTCGGATATGTTTTCTGGGGGGCCTAATTAGCGCTCATTTGAAGAAATTGTTTCAAAATTCAAAAGTCGGGGTCTCCTCAATGGTGAATTTTTTTTAAAGAAAATTCACTAAAAATGAGGCAAAGATAATAATAAAATGACTAAATAACAAAAAAGTCTAGATACAGCAAGTGCATCCTGGTAGCGAAATTCATAGAAATGATTGGGCACCAAACATTTTTTTCCATAAAATGCTTATAACTTTTTTTATTGCCAGATAAAGATCTATATTTTCGGACATAATTTACTATTTATAACGTGAATCTACGTACCCAATTTGGTTACCATAGTTTTATTATTTTCGGAGATAAAAACTTTTCGCAAAGGAAAACCCAAAATTTCCCAGCCATTTACAAACGGAAGGTACCTGACAAGTTTATCACAATCGGCTCATTATTTTTTAAGCTATCGGTTTACGCCCAAACAAGATTTTTGCCAGGTTTGGTTAAAATCAGTTTAGTATTTTTTTAGTTATCGCTTCGATACAGTTTTATTCGACAAAATATTTTCCTGGTAGTTATGACTGACAGTTTGTTTTCAACTTCTTACAATTATTATTATTTATTTATTAAGTATTTTAAATATGGCTATATATATATATATATATATATATATATATATATATATATATATATATATATATATATATATATATATATATATATATATATATATATATATATATATATATATATTATATATATATTGGAAAAGTCTAGGGATATTTTTAAATAATACAAAAAAGGGAACAAATTGATTTTGGTATCGGTCAAATTGCACTCACAGTGTATGTATTTAATCAATCACTCAATATAAAACCATCTGTTGTTAAAAAAAGTTAAAATGATATCAAAATTGAAGGGTCCAGGCTAAAAAGGGGGAAAGTCAAAAATCGTTAATTTTCAGGAAATCGATTTTTAATTTTAAAACCGTATAACTTATTAATTTATTAATTAGCACTGAATCTCTGAATGGATTTAATTTGTTATAGGTGTTTGGGATTAGACTGCAGAAAGTATTAATGACATTTCATTTAGAATTTTTTTTAAACGTAAAAAATATGAAGGCACTACGGATCGTAACGAACAAGAAGGGGGAATGTCATAGATTTCCACTGAAGTTTTGCAGTATTTTCAATTTTTTTTTACGAAAACCAGAAGCAAAATAGCAAAGGTTATGAAATTAAATTTTATTAAATTTCAGATTGTTTATTAATTATTGAATATACAGAATATGCTCAGACACTTTTTTTTGGGCCTCTTGTACGCTGAGGTTTTGGAAAGGTGGCCTTGTCTTTGACATTTTTGGTATGTGGTAATGTAGAAAAATATTTTCTAACTGTTGGGTTGAGACAGAATTTCATTAAGCACTGCAGGTCGGTGAATTTGGCCAGTGTTATAGGCAGTAGTCCTGCAAATAGATAGAACATCGTTAACATCGGAAAATAATATTATGTGCATAGTTACCTTTGTATAACTGGCCTGGTAATTTAAACTCATTGTTTGCCAAAGTGTTGATACCCCTTTTTTTCTTCGGTTCAATCAAAACAGCAGTTTCCCAAATGCCATTCCAAGTTGAGCGATGGTAGACAAGTCTAGGATGTTCTTTCACGACTTTTAGTTCACGTATGGGCCGTACTTTCATTGGACACTTATGTTTGTAATGAAGTGTAGAAAAATGTGTAGTCCAGCATTTAAAAAAATCAAAAGTGACCTCCATAACATCAAAAGGATTTGGTTTAACTCTTGCAGCTCTAAAAACTTCAGCTCATTCATTTGGAAGTTCCACACGCGACTTCTGCTGTATAAGTCCAAAATCCTTATCGCATTCCATAAAGGAATGCCCTCTAATGGGGAAGCTGATCTTGACTTCGTCAAACCTTTTCTGCACATGCACTAAGTGATAGAGGTAACGGATGACAGTATAGTTCTTATTCTGACCCCCACATGAGTCGCAAAATATCTCGAGGACTCGAACACTGCTGGGTAGAAAGTTGTAAACGAAATGATGCAACATCGAACATACTTCATCACAGCCTTTTCGTCCATTTGTTTCAGGATAAGTATAAAAAATACTTTGGCTAGTCGACAAAACATGAATATTAAAAGAGAATATAGACAACTGTCTCTTATAATAAACATCATTTGTGCTTATGTTGGGCACTGGCAAATTTTTAGCAAAATCCATGCATATTGCTTCTTTGTTTTGATTTACCCGACAAGATAATTTTGCAGCCTTTTTTCTTGAATAAAACTGTTCAGCTTTATGCTTGTGCAAAAGATTTTCCTGTCGGAGTGTACTGATTTTGACATCTAGTTGGATCTTCTCTGTGACATTACCTGACACGTTTTTCATTTTGGCTTCTAGGGACCTAATATTTGCCAAGTATTCGTCACATATACTGCACGTATCTGACCTTGGGTATCCAAATGATATGTTGAAGTCTCGTGAGAAGATGGATCTATAAGTTTCATATGACACACAATATTGTTGGTCTTCAATGGTGTTTTGGTACATATTGTACATTTTTTTGATATTTAGATCTTCCGGTAGGTAGATTTTTGACGAATCCTTTAGGCTGTAATGGCTTTGACGTCCTTTGAAAGAGCGAATATGATTGACTACTAGATCTTGAGATTCCGGTTTCAATTTGAGAGGCCTGTTTAAGTGTCTTCCTCGTTTGTCAGTTGGGGCTTTGCCAGTCATTTTTAGAGATTTCTGGAGAATTTCAAGCTTTTTCTTGGTTATACCATGTAAGGAAAGAAAAGCCTTGAAACAAACAGGCACTTCTCTTGTCTCACCATCTACAGATACTCTGACACGATAAGCAAATGAACTGTCGTGTAGCATTGCGCCGTCTTCAGCGTTACGTGGGCGTCGCTGTTGTATAGGACAGACACTAATAAGTCCACACAAATAGATATTCTGCTCGTCCACGGATTTTAATAAATTAAACTCACTTACTATCTTTTGTCTTGCGTCAGCCGGAACTTTATCAAAACACTTGAGACGTTTACATCGGCAATCGCTTCCTGTCTCGTGACTTTGCAGGTTAAGTTTTTTAGAAACATCGGTTATTCTCCCGTAACGTTTTCTTTTTTTCCCCTGAACGTGGGTAATAACAAAGTCTTCACTTACACTGACACTTGGGTTCATTTTACTGTTTATTAGCACTACAATCACGACTTTTACTTTTTAATCCAACAAATTTGATAAATAAACACGAGAACCGGTAAACAATCAGGAAGAACTGAAAGAAGCAACTGCAGCCATAAGAGCGTCCAGCAAGAATAAAGGCGCATTTCTGACGTTCCCCCTTCTTAGCATATGTGGCGCGCTGACTCTCCTCCTTTTTAGCCAGTACAGCATAATTTAAATTATCGATATCTGGTGACTCTTCTCTTTTTTCGCCTGTATGATGTTACCTGATGATAGTTCTGTGTGTTTAAAATCGAACGGACTGAACAGCTCAAAATGAGTAAAAATTGACGTTCCCCCTTCTTAGCCTGTACCCTTCAATTGATAAATCCGATATATCATAAACGTAAAATTTTCATATGTACCGGTGAATTTAGTTTCGATTTCAGTCATTCTTCAGTTGTTTAGTGGCTGCATTTAAAATAATTGTGTTTTACCATGGAACGGCGACATTTGGCTTTAGACTAGCGGTAGGGCTTTGTCAAGCGGCCATGCGGCAGAATGAAGTAGCTGGCAGTCTGGCCCGGCAACATCCAGGACGAGGACCCTCTACGACGGCAGGTCAGGATAAATTTTTTCGTTTAACTGCCAGAAGGCAGCTTACAATTGCGGCACCTGAATTGATTACGACTCTGCAAAGGGCGAACAATGTAACCATTAGCCGAGATACTGTAAGAAATCATCTTCACGAGGCAAACCTCTCTAGTACACGTCCACTCAGATGTCCACCTATTTCCAGAGGCAATGGCGCTGCAAGATTGGACTGGAGTCAAAATTATCTGAACTGGTCTGCAGATAACTGGGCTACAGTTTTATTAACAGACGAATCTAGGTTTGTTTCCATCCGGATTCTCGTCGAATAAGGGTGTGGAGACGATCTGGAAATGCGAAACGCTTAAAACATTTACATATACAAGTGTACCCATTCAGAGGTGGTACAATAATGGAATGGGGCGGAATAAATATTGGTGGCAGAACCGAACTCGTTTTGCAAATCGATTCTTAGCACCTCAGCTCTATCTGGATACCATTCTTCAACCCATCGTGCGTCCATTTGCAGGCGCTGTTGGTCAAAACTTCCATCTAATGCATGATAATGCGCGTCCGCATACCGCCTGCATCGTAACCAACTGGCTGGATAACGCGGGAATTGAAGGTTTACCATGGCCAGCATAATTCCCGGACCTGAATCCGCTAGAACATGTCTAGGATATGCTTCAACGAAGAATTACTCCACATATGGGCAACATCCACAATGCGTTTACATTCCAGGAGCTTCAGACAGCAGAGTGGGCACGTTTACTACAAGGAGACCTTGACAATCTCATTGTTTCTATGAGCAATAGACGTAGAGCTGTAATTACTCAACGTGGAGGCCATACTTTGTATTAAACTTTTTTCTCACATGCTCAAAAGTTTTTGAAAAATTCTTAAAATTTGTCTCAGTATATATATATATATATATATATATATATATATATATATATATATATATATATATATATATATATATATATATAATCTTCTAGGTTTCTTGAATAAGACATTTCATTTTATGTAATATTAAACACTTACTTATACCATACATTTTTTGTTTTCTTCTTAAATCATATCAAGAAAAAAATACGTGCATTTTTAAAAATATCCATAGACTTTTCCGATGTATATATATATATATATATATATATATATATATATATATATATATATATATATATATATATATATATATATATATATATATATATATATATATTCTGTTTGACATCTTTATTTATTTATTTATTTGTGACTAAATATGATTCGTTTAATTTAAGAAAAGTGTTTATAAGAAACAGGAGTTCATGACATCAGTTTGTTTATTTAAAACAAAACGGGAATGTTCTTTTTCATCTGTAATACATCTCAAGAGTTGAGCTTGCACTTGTCATGGCATAAGTGTAGGTACTTGATCTAGGCGATTATTTACTGTTGGTCTATTTGAGTATCGATAATGTTTTGCAAATTTTGATCCTTTAAGGTAGTTATTTTTAAATGAAGAGGTATATTCTTTGTGTCGAGTGTTGAAGCTTTTAGAAGTGACCAACGTAACCCGCGTAACAGTGTATAACAGCTGATTTGTAAACTACAGCTGTTGTCAAAAAACACGATTTTTATTTTGCGTAAATAATGAATGGACGTTGTAACACGGTAATAATCGTTAATGGTTTATTACTAGTGTTAAAATATAATATAACAATTATAATTATTTTGGGTTCAGGCTTAACATGTCTAATTTCAAAGTTTAGTAAAGAGAAAGTTTTCTAGGATGAACACTTCATTATTCTAGTCAGTACTGCCAGCCTTCCTGTCGGAAATGTCACCAACTCAACAGCTGCACGTCCTGCTCTGACCATGGGCGGCACGTGGATGGCGTGAACGGGGATGGGGGTTTGTTACAATGGACGTATTAGGAAGCCGGAGCGAAAGTCTCCACATCGGAATTTTGTATAGATCGTTTTCAATAAGTTGGGGCAATTAAAATTAATGAAGATTCTGGTGGAACCTCATTACGCTTTGATTGAAATGTTCATTTAGGTCTCACAATCTTGTTTATGATGGTGGTTTTTTAATTAGAAAAAGGATATCAATTAATAAAACTAACCCTTCCAAAAACTACGTGATGCCCATCTACCCAAGGAGCTGCCATTGTGGTTATGAAAAACTGGCATCCATTTGTATCAGGTCCTGGAAAAGATATGTACTTGAAAGATTTAAGCTTAACTCTATTTTTTTTCTTGTAGAACTTACCTGTGTTGACCATGCTGACCACCCCAGCCCCATTATGTTTCACAATAAAATTTTCATCTTTGAATGCGTCACCATAGATACTGACATGACCAGTGCCGTTATTATTTATAATATCTCCACCTATATAGGACATTTATATCTCATTAGGCTTTCTTAAAAAAATATTTGAATAATTTGAATATAGAGGGATTTCGATTATACAATACAATGTTTTTTCTATATTTAGCTCTCTAAACTCATATCCAACTCTCTCAATTTTTATATGCTAATATCACTACGAAGAATAATTAGTAGAAGAAAATTAATTTCCTCTTGACTTCTACTTAAATAATTTTTGTTTACATTTTATGACAACAATCGGGGTTAAGGAGTCGCGGGCCAAAGGACTCCAGGGGGCAAGTTGAGGAAGTGGAAATAACAACATAAACTTTCGATGAAGCTTTCCCCAAGACCGTCATGCGCGGTGAAGAGCCGCATCCTGCACGAGGTCACCCTGCTAATAACTAAACATGACGGATCTAGACAAGGAGGTCGAACTAAACTCCCCCAATCTACGGTATCACGTGACCCGTGCTTATGGATGGATGGCACCAGGGCGATGGTGTCGTGAACGGAACCTCTGGAGTACCGGGCAACCCTCCAGAGTAACCCGCCTTGCACCACACAGGGGGTTCTGATGGTGTGGACAGTATTTACCCCATTCTCGTGGGAACAACATGAAGATAATAAATACATATAAAACCAAAACCAATGAGGCTCGAGGAGTGGCTCCGGCTACAGACTTGTGCCTTGAGTCTACTCCGAAAACGGAGACGAGACAGGGGGCGGCAGCGGACTCTGGAGGTCTCACGACCGGCGTAGATACGGGGAATCAGGGGGTAGCTTCGGCCAGAGACCTGTCCCCGACACCCAAGCTGGAGTCTGGGTCCCACCGGAGGGCGGCGAGCTCCTCGGACTGCGGGGGGCCCTTCACCAGTGAGGGCTCTACTATAATCCGGCAGTCTAAGCGTCTTTCCAGGGCGCAAAGAAAGAAGTTCCGGAGGGCGCAGAAAATGGCGGCCGAGACGTGGACGGTCGAGAAACCTGTAAAGGCGAAAGAGGAGAATGCGAATTAGAAGAGGACGCGCTCGAACTCTAGCACGCCCACTACAGACAGACGTCCCAAAAGGACCAGGGCACCTGTAAAGGCGCAAGAGGAGAGTGCGAGTCACAAGACGCCGCGCTCTGGCTCTAGCACGCCTACTACAGACAGACCTCCCAAAAGGACCAAAGCCGGAACACCGGCGCAGACTGGCTCGTATAGGGAGGCTGCGGAGGGCCTCGGGATGGCGGTGATTGACAGCCGCCATCCTGAGGTCACGCTAGACCAGGGGAAGGCGGACCTGATCCAGGCTGCGGTGGTAGCTGCGGTGGACTCTCTTCAGGAAGGGGAGAGCCCGCCTCATTTCCACCGGACGCGGCTGACGGGGGGCATCCTCTGGATAACCTATGCCGGCCCTCAGTCACGGGACTGGCTGCGGAAAACGATCGGGGGCCTCGGTCAGATTTGGGATGGGGGCGGACATGACAGCCGGCGAGCCCAAAGAACTCCCAAAGAGGCGCAAGGTCCTCGTACGGATCCCTGACACCATCCCGCAGGAGCCGGTGATCAGTAGACTTAAGATCCAGAACCCTGAACTGGGGACACAACACTTGTCGGTTCTAAGCAGGAAGGCAGAGGAGAAAGGACAGACTCTCGCCTTCTCGATCGACCAGACGTCTTACAGAGCCCTTGAAGGAACCTCCTTCAAGGCATTCTGGGGCCTGGGAAGGGTTAGCTTCCGCCCACTGGGGAAGCAACTAAGGGTTAATGGGACTTAGGTTCCTTCAGGTCAACCTCCAACACACTAGGGCAGCCACAGCTGGACTACTGATGGCTCTGAGGAACACGGATGTGGCCCTCATTCAGGAACCGTACTCCTATAAAGGAGAGATCAAGGGACTCGGCGGAGCTACTGGAAAGCTCATCTACAGCAGATCCAGCGAGAACCCGAGGGCCTGCATTTTTGTCAGAGAAGGGATAGAGTTTCTGCCTATAATAAATTTCTGTTCCAGTGACCTGGCAACGATCAAAATCCGATGTGGAGGAGCGGATGTTCTAAGGGACATTACTGTCGGGTCAGCCTATCTGCCAGGGGACAGCACGGACCCTCGTCCACCCAACGAATTGGAGCAGCTGATAGTGGGTAGCAGAGCAGGTGGATGGCAGACCATCATCGGCATGGATGCGAATGCGCACCATGAGTTGTGCGGTAGCTCGGACACAAACTCTAGGGGTGAGGCACTTTTACCATTCTTTATGAAATTTAATTTAGACATATTGAATAGAGGTAATAAACCGACCTTCGTCACAACACGGCGTGAGGAAGTTTTAGATCTAACAGTTTCCACCCAGTTTCTGGGTGACTTTGTTAAGAGCTGGGCTGTGTCTGGGGAAGTGAGTAGCTCAGACCACAGATACATCCGGTTTGAAATCGCCAACGTCGAAAGAGAAACGGCATGGTACCGGGACCCCCGCAAGGCGGACTGGGAAGCCTACAGGTCAGACCTAGCTGTGGAACTGCGGGGGGTTAAGAGTACCATAGACAATCCAATAGACCTCGAGATTGCAACAGTCCAATTGCGAGACGCAATCACCTCGGCCTATAACGCCAACTGCCCACTGAAAATGAGGGTGTCCACCAGGAACGTCCCGTGGTGGAACGAGGACCTCAGGCAAAGGAGGACGCAGCTTCGTAAGCTGTTTAACGCGGCCAAAAGGTCGGGAGCATGTAATGAATATAGACAGGCCCTAACGACCTATATTGAGGGACGCCAAGAAGGAGTCGTGGAGGAGGCACTACGAGGAAGTGGAAAACACGTCCGAGAGTGCTCGACTACACAAGATCCTGTCCAAGGGCCCTCAGGTTAACATAGGCTCCCGTAGAACATCCACGGGAGGCTTTACAAACTCGAGGGAGAAAACTATGGGAATTTTACTCCAGACGCACTTCTCCGGCTGTAACATAATAAACCAATCACCTCCGGACTGGGAACACTCAGAAATAGAGGCACCTTATAGGCGGGCATCTAGAGTGGACTGGACAGTCGCTAAAGAGGTGGTTACCTGGAGCAAAATCAGATGGACCATTAACAGCTTTAAGCCATACAAATCTCCGGGATTTGATGGAATAATGCCCATCATGCTCCAACAGGGGATAGATATACTGGCGCCGGTGCTTACCCTCATTATGAGGACCAGCCTGGCTCTGGAGTGCATTCCGAGGGCATGGAGACTGGCCAGAGTTGTATTCATTCCTAAACCTGGGCGTCCAACAGACCAGGCAAGGTCCCTGAGGCCAATAAGTCTCATGTCCTTCTTGCTAAAAACAGTGGAAAAACTGCTCGACCGGCACATTAGGGGCGGTGTACTGGACGCATATCCCCTACACTGCGGACAATATGCATATAGAGCAGGATTCTCAATAGAAACAGCACTGCACCAACTGGTACTGAAACTGGAGAATACGCTGTAGAACAGGGAGGTGGCGCTGGGGGCCTTCCTAGACATAGAGGGGGCTTTTAGCAACACCTCGTTCGGATCGGTTCTGGCAGCTGTCCGGGAGCGTGGAATAGACGAGACCTGCTGCAGGTGGATCGGTTCCATGCTTAGGGACAGGGCGGTGTTCACCTCACTCGCGGGAGCGACTCTGCTGTCGGGGGTCGCGGCGGGGTGTCCGCAGGGGAACGTTCTGTCTCCCTTGCTTTGGTGCCTAGTCGTGGACGGCCTGCTGGGGACGCTCTCGGGAGGGGGGTATGAGGTACAGGGCTATGCGGACGACATTGTCACCGTAGTCCGAGGAAAGGTCATTCAGGCAGTGTGGGAGCGCGTGCAGACTGCAATGAAAGTGGTGGAAGGGTGGACGGTTGATCAAGGGCTCGGGGTGAGCCCCGAGAGAGCAACCGTCGTGCCGTTTACGAGGAGGAGGAAGTGCGACAGCCACATAACTCTCACTCTATACGGTAGAAGCGTTCCAATGGCCAGGGAGGTAAAATATCTTGGGGTCGTATTGGACTCTCAGCTAACCTGGAATGGTCACATTGGAAAAATACTGCGTAAGGCAGTCATGACCTAAGCCGTCACTAGGCGGCTATATGGAAAAACGTGGGAACTAAGACCTAGTATGGCCCACTGGCTGTACACAAGGGTGATCAGACCATCGTTAACATATGTGGCACTGGTCTGGTGGCCTAAGGTGGCACAATCCAGTGTCAAACAAAAACTAGGCAAGATCCAAAGGATGGCTTCCCTAGGCATCACAGGGGCCATGTCTTCAACCCCAACAGCCGCCATGGAGGTGTTGCTGGATCTGCCCCCTCCCTACACTTAGTTATTATGGGGGAGGCCAGGCTAGAACTATACAGACTAGCCTGCAATGGTAGACTAAAGATCAACCCAGGCTTCAGGAGCCACTGCAAAATTCAGGAGATCGTGAAGGAGCCCATGCTTGAAATGAGGTCAGACTTCGCTAGCCCGCGAATGTGCAGGGAAAACAACTTTACAGTGGAAATCCCCGACCGCGAGGCATGGCGGGAGGAGACGCCGGGCACCACGGGACGCGCTCGTCTGGTTCACGGACGGATCCGGCAGGGAGCGTGGGACGGGGTAGGTGTTTACTCGGAAGGACCGAGGGTAAGTCATAGTATTTCCCTCGGGAACAAAAAAAATGACAACAATCGGACGAGGAGGCTATGGAGGTATTTTGACAGTTGTTTTAATAGTTGTAAAAATGTATTTTCTTATTCTGCTACTTCTGAATACTATACATATAAAATGGTCTTACTTACCTTGGATCATAAACCGTTTTATAACTCTATGAAATTTAGTTCCTTTATATGTCTTCCCATTAATTCCTTTTTCAGCTATAGTTCTAAAATTTCTCACTGTCCTTGGAGCTATATCTCCAAATAAGCCTACGACGATTCTTCCAATATACTTTTTGTCTGACTGGATATCAAGGTAGACTTGATGGGTGACTCTATAATCTGCCAGCTATAATAATGATAAAACAAAACCTCTATATTTATACGAGGAGGTATTAAAAAGTACTTAGCCTACGAAAGAAAAAGCAATAATTATTTAAAACAAAAATTTGTTTATTCATATTGTTGCGTTTTCTCCGGGTTCTGGATAAGTGAGACTGTAAATTTTAACAAAACAACTTTATTTACTCTCTAAATATGGATACAATAAGAGCTCTAGAATGTCTTTCTTACAAAACACTTAGTTTATCTGGCCTTACAATCACTAATCTAGACAAAAGTCACCACACTGGAACTACAGTCGCTACTCTCTAACGCTTCACACTGGTTACTGCTTCTTCGAGTTACTTCAACATTATCTAATTGAACTGAACTGAACGGAGCTGGTTTGATTTCGCCTTTATATGCCCGTCGTACCTTCCACCTCGTTTCAGGAGTGTTCCATTCCAGAATGTTCCAGGACCTACTTTTGCTAGAAGGTTCTATGAATAAAGATCGGCCGGTGTGTATACAGGGGGATGTATATACAGGATGATCCAAATGTGGTCATCACTCCTATGTTACACAAGAAGTGTTTCTTTTACTATAATATCTCTCTACGTATACAGGGTGGAAGGGTTCTCTGCGTATACAGGGTGTATATACAGGGCGTTCGGAATGCGCAGACCTCAGTTATCCGTTCCGACGGGGTACAAGTTGGTAACTTTGTTATTTTGGTCCTAGAGGGTTGAGACTTCGCCTGTAGGGGGTGTTGCCAGATTGTGCAAGATGTTGGGGAAGTTTAGGTGATGTGGCAACACCGCACCCACATCTATTGAGGTGCTTTGTAACACTCTCATAATCTCCTCTAAGACTTACACAATTAGCGGAACATTTATAAAGCAGTTCTTAACCATTTAAAATACTGCTGCAGATTGAATTATAACTTCCACGTAGTTGTAATATTCTACGATAATTTACTATCCCCAGAAAGACATTCTCATGAAATTAATTTAGGGACCGTGACTTGACCATAAAGAAAATATTCGTATTCGTGTAGCCATAAACTTGTAGAACATTATATTTTTTCTCCCCCAGGGCTCGTCCGTGGCTTTCCGCCCCGATAGCACTGCAAGGAACGTCATATTACTCGAGTTTTAACGAAAAAATGACAATTTTCACCAATATACCCCTGATTTATCCCCTACCGCATGAAACGATGTTACCCAAAAACAATTCGAAGCGTTCCTTTGTCGGGTGCTAACTGGATACCAAATTTGAAGATGATATCTCAACTTGGTCGAAAGTTATTGTGTCTAATAACAGACAGACGTACCGTTCAGACAAAAAAAGTCGTTCCAGAATCAAGTTTTCTAGATGTTTTGAGACTTTCTACGCTGTTCTAGCAAAAAGAATTCGAAATTTATATCACCGATATTCCACCCTCACACATTCAACCCATAATTTAATTTCATCACACAATACCAAATGTCTGATAAAATGAAATGCTTTCTAATAAACAAACCCTAAAGCGTTTTTAACGAAAAAATGTCAATTTTCACCATATCATCGCCCATTCAGCCCCTACCCCCTGAAGCCATTTTACCCACACAAAAAAACAATACGAACCGTTCGTTTGGCAAGTGCTAACTGTACACCATATTTTAAAACGAGATCTCAATTCGTTCTAAAGTTATCGTGGCTACAAACAGACAGACCGAAAGACGGAGACAGACCGATAGACCGACAGACACATAATATTTTCGTTCCCAAATCATATGTTTTGACACTTTTTGCGACGTTTAAGAGAAAAAAAATGAAAATTTGCTCGCCGATGCCATACTTCCACTCGCATTGACGATGTAGAAGTAAAATTATTTATATTGGCCTCTAAACTATTTATCAACGGCATGATTTCGTTGTTTGTCGAAAATCGTTTACTTACTCTTCTTGCGTTTTTTTGAGCTTTGGGGATAAATAATAACCCAAAAAAACAATCTTCATAATTTTTTGAAAGTCAGTTGTAATATTTTCATAAAGTGTGATACATCTTTATAAATAGACAAAAAATTATGTCTAATTATGTTGAAAAACAAAATGGCTGCCATTAGGAAAAAGTTGATGATGGTAGAACCAAAACGTCTGAATTGACAACTGAATAGACCAGTTGATAGGCGGTCAAAAATGTCTTAATAATGTACTGTCGGATTTGCTTATTATTTTGAACTGGAGAAATTGCAGCCCTTTTTCGAAAATGCATATTCTTATCTTTTTTTGGAAAATAGCTTGTAGACCAACAGAGTTAAAAACTCCGGAAGCAGCAAGTGCGTTATGGAAGTGAATTTTCATAAAAAGTTTTTAATTACAAATATATCGCTCTAATGCGAGCAGACATCAATTTGGTTACCGGTATAACCTATATAGTAGAAACAATGTACCATATTAATTGAAAATGTACAAAAATTTCCCGAAAATAAACTTTAAATGTTTCCGAGAAAGCTGGTCTCCTAGACAATGAACCTTAGGTTAATAGCAAATAGAGTTATTGAAATTTGAAACATTGAATGAAAATTCGCAACGAAAACGCCCTTGCTGCGTTGATACAACAATTTTCCGAAAATGAAGTTAAATGTTGGTTTCCTAACCAACAAAACTTACGTTAATAGCAAATTGAGTTATTGAAATTTGAAACATTTTATGAAAATCGCACTTACTGCGTAAAGATTTTTTTCTTACAAACATGCATCATATTTCGATAAAAAAATGCTAAAATGCAGTAACGAATTTGTTCTACGAAAATTAGCTAAAAATTATTACCCTTAAACCATAAACTTCACTAAACCTACAGCGAAAGCATCAACTTAACTAAACCGACAGCCAAAGCATCGGAGAAAGGGTCTACTTGAAATGAATTTTCTGCAAACATTTTAGTAAAATGAAGGGTAATGACGGTTGAAACTGAAACTTGAGGGTTCGCAGAACACTCTTCTTGCAACATTTTTTTTCACAATCCGTATTTGTTTCGCATTCCTTGCCTAAACATTGGCAATTTTGACGTTTTAAATTGCGAGTTTGACGTTTTGAGGAAAACTCCAAAATTTGTTTCTTTAGCTGCCCGTAACTTTTTTGTCCTTAGAGACCTAAATTTTGGTGCATGGTCACATTTTTTTAGAAAGAAAACACAAAATTTTCCGGGAAAACCCTGTCCGATTTTTCTGGCTAACGAACATATCCAAGCCACTTGCAAAAGGAAGATACTCACCAAATTTGATCAAGATCAATCTATTATTTTTTGAGTTATCGGTACGATATATATATATATATATATATATATATATATATATATATATATATATATATATATATATATATATATATATAAGATGTAGCTCAAGACACCATATAATTAATGTATACAATTTTTTTTCGTATCTTGCATAAAAACGGATATATTGGGCTTTAAAGATTTTTTACGAAAATTAGACAAAAATAATATACCATTAACCCATAAACTCTATAGCCAACACTACTGCCAAAGTATCAGAGAAAGGGTTTATTTGAAATGAATTTTCTGGGAATATTTTAGTAAAATAAGGGACAATGACGATTGAAACTAAGCTCATATTATTTTCAGGTTCATTGCCTAAATATTGCCAATTTTGACGTTTTAAATCGCGACTTTGATGTTTTGAGGAAAACCCTTTTTTTAATGCCTGTAACTTTTTTGAGCTTTAACCTACAGAGCTAAATTTTGGTAAGTAACTTACCTATAATGACATAAACCTGCGTACCAAAGTTGGTTGCCCTTACTTTGTTAATTCCGGAGATATAATTTTTTTTTCGAAAGGAAACACAAAATTTTCCGGGAAAACCTCGGCGGATTATCCTGGCTAACGAACTTATCCAAGCCACTTGCGAAAGAAAGGTACTCACCAAGTTTTATCAAAATCGGTCCATTATTTTTTAGTTGAAGTCTGAAACCGACCTCGGATTTGTGTTTTAGGGGCCCTAAATAGCGCTCATGTGAAGAAATTTTTTCAACATTCAAAAGTCGAGATAACCTCATTAGTGAATTTTTTAAAAGAAAATTCACTAAAAGTAAATTGACGCTGCTACTGGAAACTGAATCTACGACCATTGAAGAAAATTCACTAAAACCAGCCCTCGAACGGATATAACCTCAGAAATGAATTTACCTACTACAACTTTTCCCATTTAACCATTTTAGTGTGTCTTATTAGTTTCCAAGATCCGAATACATCAACCACCAATTTTGGACACACGGTATAGTGTAGCAAAAGCACTCACGTCATGCTAGAATTAGAAAGAAATTTTTTTGCTTACAAAAAAGAAAATATTCATGCCATAAGAATCGAAATTAATTGTTTATGAATAAATGTTGTTCCTAATATCTTCAGAATTCCGTAAAGAGCTCTCAAATAATCAAAATTTATTATTTATTGGTTAGTTCTTTTTTCATACCAATGGAAAAGTCGTGATTGCTTCATTACAAAATTACTACCTTATTAAAAACACAAATCAAAAATGACTTCTAAACAACAATTTTAATTTAATTAATTCCTTAAGACAAATATTCTGTTCCAAATGATATTTTTATACACTTACCGCATAATTTAACGCTAAAAGATAAACTACTAACAGAACTAAACTAAACTTGAAGCGTATCATTTTTACGCTTACCTGAAGTTTGCAGAGAGCGGATCGATATGAGGGAACACTCCTATAACAGTTTAATTAAATTAAGGAGACCTGACATAAGCGGTTTTGTTACATAACAGATTATAGTTCGATTTTTGAAACAAGGCACTTTTAATAAATTGAACATCTAATAATGCATACCCTTTGTTTTCAAATCAGTATGTATTAGTAAATATAGATGAGGAGACTTCTGCTCTGGCTTCAGAATTGCCTGTTTTCTTCTCTGACGATGCCGTAAAAGGGCGAAACCGGTTTACAGAAACAAAAACAAACAATTGTGAATCCAGAGAAGAAGTCCCTAACTCTATATTTAGTATGGAACGGTTTCACCAAGTGGGGGCAACAACAATTAAAGAACGTATTATTACGATAACGTAAAAATTTTTGACCGATTTTGATAAAACTTGGAAAATGTCTTTCTTTTGTGAATAGCCTTGAGAAGTTGTTTAGCCAACCGGATCGATCTAGTTTTCGATTTTAAACGACGAGCAAGCAACCTCGGTGATCCAGTGGTAAGAACGAGTGCCTCTGAATCCAAAGATCCTGGGATCGACTCCCAGCAAGGGGACATTTCACATTATCAGTAAATAGGTACTGATAAGTTATCGTCAAGCAAGGTTGTGTCATTGTGTTTGAGCATGTTGAATGTCTGCACATTTGGCCCTTCGGAGGGGGCGTAAGTACGCCGGTGTCGGGTACAATTGGGCGCGTTAAAAATCCCCGTCCTTCTTGCAGAAATACAGGCGTACGGTGAAATTTTCAGAATTGTAAGGGGAATGTGCTTATTGGCATTGGTGGTTGGCCATAGTTACTGAAAATACAAAAACTATAATTGACTTGATAATCATAAGCGATAAATCTTTAACATACGAACTACACAACATTCCAAGAATTACTGATCCCTCAATCATAACACTGCCATTATCAAAAGTTAACAGTAATAAGTACTACAAAAAGAAAATCAAAAACTACAGAGACATAAATGAACTACAGTTTCAGTTAGACCTAAAGAATAAAGAATGACATGGCATTGCGAGGAAGTGGAGAACACATCCGAGAGTGCTCGACTACACAAGATTCTGTCCAAGGGCACCCAGACCAACATAGGCTCCCTTAGAACAAACACGGGAGGCTTTGCAAGCTCGGGGGAGGAAACTATGGAAATTTTACTCCAGACGCACTTCCCTGGCTGTAACATAATAAACCAATCACCTCCGGACTGGGAACACTCAGAAATAGAGGAGCCTTATAGGCGGTTATCTAGAGTAGACTGGCTAGTCGCTAAAGACGTGGTTACTTGGAGCAAAATCCAATGGGCCATTAAGAGCTTTAAGCCATACAAATCCCCAGGATTTGATGGAATAATGCCCATCATGCTCCAACAGGGGATAGCTATACTGGCGCCGGCGCTTACCCTCATTACGAGGGCCAGCCTGGCTCTGGGGCACATCCCGAGGGTATGGAGACTGGCTAGGGTTGTATTTAGTCCCAAACCTGGGCGTCCATCAGACCAGGCAAAGTCCCTGAGGTCAATAAGTCTCATGTCCTTCTTGCTAAAAACAATGGAAAAACTGCTCGACCGGCACATTAGGGGCGGTTTCCTGGAAGCATATTTCCTACACTGCGGAAAACATGCATACAGAGCAGGAGTCTCAACAGAAACAGCACTGCACCAACTGGTGCTGAAACTGGAGAATACGCTGGAGAACAGGGATGTGGCGCTGGGTGCCTTCCTAGACACAGAGGGGGCCTTCAGCAATACCTCATTCGAATCGGTTCTGGCAGCTGTGAGAGAGCGTGGAATAAAGAGGACCTGCTGCAGGTGGATCGGTTCCATGCTCAGGGACAGGGCGGTGTTCACCTCACTCGCGGGAGGGACTCTGCTGGCGGGGGTAGCGGTGTCCGCAGGGGAGCGTTCTGTCTCCCTTGCTCTGGTGCCTAGTCGTGGACGGCCTGCTGGGAAGGCTCTCGGGAGGGGGGTATGAGGTACAGGGCTATGTGGACGACATTGTCATCACAGTCCGAGGAAAGGTTACACAGTCAGTCTGGGAGCGCATGCAGACAGCACTGAAAGTGGTGGAAAGGTGGACGGTTGGTCAAGGGCTCGGGGTGAGCCCCGAGAAAGCAACGGTCATACCGTTTACGAGGAGGAGGAAGTGGGAAAGCCACAGAACTCTCACTCTATACGGTAGGAACCTTCCAATAGCCAGGGATGTAAAATATTTTGGGGTCGTATTGGACTTTAATCTAACCTGGAATGGTCACTTTGAAAAAATACTACGTAAGGCAGTTATAACCCTGTCACTAGGCGGGTATATGGAAGAACGTGGGGACTAAGACCTAGTATGGCCCACTGGCTGTACACAAGGGTGGTCAGACTATCGTCAACATGCGCCGGACTGGTCTGGTGGCCTAAGGTGACACAATCCAGTGCCAAACAAAAACTAGGCACGATCCAAAGGATGGATTGCCTAGGCATCACATGGGCCATATCTTCAACCCAAACAGCCGCCATGGAGCTGTTGCTGGATCTGCCCCCCTACACTTAATTGTTATGGGAGTGGGGGGCAGACTAGGACTATACAGACTAGCCTGCAATGGTAGACTGAAAATCAACTCAGGGTTAAGGGGCCACTGCACAATTCAGGAGATCGCGAAGGAGTCCATGCTTGAAATGAGGTCAGACTTCGCGAGCCCTCGAATGTGCAGGGAAAACAACTTCACAGTGGAAATCCCTGACCGCGAGGCATGGCGGGAGGAGACGCCGGGCATACCACGGGGCGCGCTCGTCGGTTCACGGACGGATCCGGCGGGGAGCGTGGGATGGGGGCAGGTGTTTATTCAGAAAGACCGAGGGTAAGTCATAGTATTTCTCTCGGAGCCCATTCAACGGTCTTTGAGGCCGAAATGTACGCCAGTCTGCACTGTGTGCGAGAGAACAAGAGGAGGATCTACACCAACAAGCGGATACTCATAGCCACAGATACCCAGGCAGCCCGTAAGGCCCTAAGTAGCCCACGGGTAAATTCTTGGCTGGTGAGTGAGTGCCGAGACGAGACGAGCGACCTGGCTGGGCAGAATGAGGTGACCCTCATCTGGGTGCCGGGTCACTCGGGGGTCAAAAGCAATGAAGAAGCTGACAGTCTCGTGAAGAGAGGGTCAGCAGAACCATTTATGGGACCAGAACCGGCTCTGGGCGTGTCAAAGAACACCGCCAGGGGAGCCATTAAGTCCTGGGTCAGAAACCAGCACAAGGTGTACTGGGCGGACTATCCCGGGATCAGACATGGGAAGTTAATAATTGACGGACCAAGTTCCAAGAGAGCTGTGGAGCTGCTAAATCTTAGCAGAGGACAGCTCAGAAATATAACAGGTCTCTGGACGGGACACATGGCCGACAAGAAAGACCTGCATAAAATGAGGCGGTTCGAGGGGGACCTCGCATGCAGACTCTGCGGCGAGGGGGAGGAATCAGCCCAGGACACCTTGTGCGAGTGTAAAGCTCTGGACCGCAAAAGACAACTGATCTACGGTCAGTCTAGACCGGAGACAGAACATTATAAAACTTCACCCTACCAATCGGTGTGCAGACTTGTTCAAGGCACAGTGATTTTAGAATGGGTGGAGTGAAGAGACTAAGGGCATGTACAATAGGCTAAGGGCTGCAGTGCTATCGGGGCGCGGACGAGCCCTGAAGGAAACAAAAATGGACCAGTTTACCCTACTTACTATAGAAATGTCAAAATGCCTGTGTTGCATCAATTCGAATATGTCGAATGGTGAAAAGATGAAGGTACAAGAGGTGACTCAAAATAAAACCCTTGACAATATGTGATAAATATTTATATTTCATAATTAAACGGAGTTCAACTGGCTTTTACGAGTTTATAAATACAGACATAGTTCCTTAGCTTCACCAGTTAAAAATATTTGTACATACATTCTGAAATAAAAACATTTTAAGTTACTTACATGTACACATTATTTTTATAAATCTCATATGTAACAATATCTATATCAGATACGTATCAGATGACCCAGCTGATATATCAGCCAGGCTTCAGGGTAAATGAACAAATAACAATTTCAAAATTTTAATCGTGATTTTTACATAAATAAGGTTTTTGTACTCATGGGATAAGAGGAGAGGGGGACAAGGAATCAAGCATACATCAAATATATGAAACAGTCTCATTATACAGGGTGACAATATATACAAAGAATGTTTACAAATCCGCTAGTATATCCTTAGCGATATGCTGGACAACATCTATTCAACATACAATATGATCAAATGCTTAAAACGATGGTTTCTTTTTATTATTTACAAATTGTAAAGCTAAGATACTGGGCCGATGTCCTTTGTTCAGGACACAGAATTGTAATATGCACAATTTATATAACACAGCAAAACATATTTTTAATACGATTATTTTACATTCAACTATAATACAATATTACTAATTTTAATTAAAACACAGCATAAGTGGCTTAAACTTGCAACATCCTTGAAATAGAGCGCAAAATTTCTTATATCAACATGAATAAATAAAACCGTTCGTGTATGTGTACCTTTAAAACGGCACATAAGAAAAACTGTTCGTGTGTGAGTCGCTTTAAACTGATAATTTTACGCGATTCGTCTCATTTAAAGGATGCTGCACACGCTGTGCCATAACTACAGCTGGTATATCACAGTATGCATTGCCCCGATCCATTCTTAGACTAGTTCAAATAGGAACATGGCAGCCTTTTGGATGATTTCAAGCGGCAAGTCCTTCTCTGGTGGCTGGAAGCAGCTCTTCCCTTGGAGGTGGCGGCGGTGCTTCGCCTGTTTTCCTCTCGAAATGCAGATCCCAGAGACCTCTGTTTTCACCTTCTCTACTTGCTGGGCGCTCCGATCGTTCCGGCGAACCAGCTTGTGATCGTAGCGCTTCAGGTGGCGGGTAGCCGAAACCTAACAGGCCGCTGTATTTACCGGGAACTGTTATTCCGTTTTGATTATTTTGTACCACAGACATCTCGTTTAGCTGCAACAAAAAAGAAATCTATTTTAGTATAGGTTGCTGTAAAGGTAATCTATTATAGGTGTATACGAGGAGTATTCTATTAAAATATTGCAGTATATGAGGGGTTATTGTTGTAGTTAGGTAGTTGTCCGTAAAATAACTTTATGTATTAAATACTGGTTAATGAAACAAATAATAATCAATAAGTAAAGTGTGAAAGCATTTAAATAATTGAACAGGAGAAAAGAAAATTTCGGAAATTAATGTGTTGAAACTGCATGGAAAGCCAATACATTTCAGAAAAGTAGTCATAATAATAATAATATAGTGCAAATGTTACATTAATTTGTTTTATTAATATTCGCAACATATTTGCCCATTTTCACAAAGATCGGTTAAGTATTTAACGGTCGGTTAGTTAATCAAGGCCTAATAAAACCAATGACAGCTTCCACATATTTGATTGTCATGGAAAAACCCGAGTCATAGACTGTGATTGGTCGTCTGAAGCCCTGATTAACTAATCCTCCGTTAAATATTTAATCGAGATTTGTGAAACTGGGAAAATACCTATACCGCTTGTGGTATTACTTGAATCAAATCAGATGTCTTTGGGTGTGTTGAAAAAAGGGCTTTTCCTTTCCAAACAATTTTTTATTTCTTTCCCGACGCGTTTCGACCTTTTTAACCGGCCATCCTCAGGGAAATCTAGAATTTACAAAGAGGCTTGTCAGAAAAACTGAGTTTTCCGGTAGGCTACTTCTGCCCGGGTACAATACAGAATACAAGATAAAAATGAGGCGACACAAAGTTAAACCTCAACACTAAGTCAAAATTATCTAACTACACAGCTATCTAAGATTACAAGTACAAAGTCATACACCACTACATGCAATAAAAATACAAACACAAGTCAAACTGAGCTGTGAGAAAAGATAATTTTGTCCTGAAAATTTAAAACTTACAATCTAAAACTCCCAAAAGTCTTAAAAAATCTTAAAAAACTCTGGACGCATCAAGTGCGTTATGGTAGTGAATTTTCATAAAAATGTTTTTATTGCAAATATGTGTGTTTTCTTTTTAAGAAAGCAGGCATCAATTTTGGTTACCAGTATAACCTATATAGTAAAAACAATGTGCCATGTTTCATAAAAATAACTTTGTGTGAAAATGTACAAAAATTTCCAAAAGTAAACTTAAAGTGTTCCCAGGAAAAACTCGTTTCTTGGTCAACCTTATAGGTTAATAGCAAATTGGTCTATTCAAATATGAAGCATTTGATCAAAATTCGCTATCATAACACACTTGCTGCATCCTGAATTTCTTTCCTTACAAACATGCATTATATTTCGATGGAAAATGCAAAAATGCAATAACATAAGGCGTGTTCGATTAAAAAAAAAAATTGTATCACCAACGACTTATGGGCCACCCTGTGATTGTAGAAATATATTTTTAAGATGTAGCTCAAGACACCCTATAATTAATATATACAAATTTTTTTCATATCTTGTATAATAACGGATATATTGGGCTTTATTGATTTTTTACGAAAATTCTACAAAAATTATATACCATTAAACGATAAACTCTATAGCTAAGACTACTGCCAAGCATCAGAGAAAGGGTCTATTTGAAATCAATTTTCTGGAAACATTTTAGTAAAATGAAGGACAATGACGGTTAAAACTAAGACTTCAGGGTTTGTAAAACATCCTTCTTGAGACATTTGATTTCCATAGCCCGTATTAGATTCAAGTTATTTACCTAAATGTTGGCGATTTTGACGTTTTAAATCGGAACTTTGACGTTTTGAGGAAAACCAAAATTTAGTTTTCTTTAAATGCCTATAACTTTTTTGTCTTTTGACCTACATAGCTAAATTTTGGTAGGTAACTTAAGTATAAGGATATAAACCTGTGTTACCAAATTTGGTTGCCCTTACTTTGTTAATTCCGGAGATATAATTCTTTTTCGAAAGAAAACATAACATTTTCCGGGAAAACCTGGGCAGATTTTCTTGGCTAACGAACTTATCCAAGTCATTTGCAAAAGAAATTTATTCACCAAGTTTAATCAAACTCGGCCCATTATTTTTTGAGTTATCGGTGTGATACATATATATATATATATATATATATATATATATATATATATATATATATATATATATATATATATATATATATATATATATATATATATATATATATATATACATAAACATATAAAAATTGAAACTGACCCCGGATATGTGTTCTGGGGGGCCTAATTAGCGCTCATTTGAAGAAAGTTTTTAAAAATTCAATAGTCGGGATCTCCTCATTAGTGAATTTTTTTAAGAAAATTCACTAAAAAGCTACCCCTTAGAAGGGTTTTATGTTAAGCTGAAGGTAATAATCGAAGGGAAAGCAAACAGCACAAACATTAGCAAGCCATGCAGCTGAGAAGAACCTTTCAGAGAATACTAAACCTATCAACGGAATAAGAGTGAAAACAGAAGTGATTTTTTTTATTTTTTGTGAAACATAAAAACGCCAAGATGGCCATCTACTTACTTGTCCATTATTAAACAGGACTAAAAAACTATACAGTTTCATAAAAAATAAAAAATAAATCACTTCTGTTGTCACTCTTGTTCCTTTAATAGGTTTAATATTCTCTGAAAGTTTCTTTTCAGCTGCATGGCTTGCTAATGTTTGTGCTGTTTGCTTTGGCTTCGATTATTACCTTCAGCTTAACCTAAAACCCTTCTAAGGGGTAGTTTTTTTGAGATTTTTAAGACTTTTGGGAGTGTTAAATTTAGATTTATTGTAAGTTTTAATTTTTCGGGACAAAATTAGCTTTTCTCACAGCTCAGTTTGACTTGTATTTGCATTTTTAGTGAATTTTCTTAGAAAAAATTCACTAATGAGGAGATCTCGACTTTTGAATTTTGAAATTTTTTTTATTGCATGCAGTGGTGTATGACTTTGTACTTGTAATCTTAGATAGCTGTGTAGTTAGAGAGTTTTTAACTTTTGACTTAGTGTTGAGGTTTAACTTTGTGTCACCTCATTTTTATCTTGTATTTTGTATTGTACCCGGGCCGAGGTAGCCTACCGGAGAACTCAGTTTTTCTAACAAGCCTCTTTGTAAATTCTAGATTCCCCTGAGGATGACCGGTTAAAAAGGTCAAAACGCGTCGGAAAGGAATAAAAAATTGTTTGAAAGAAAAAGCCTTTTATTCAACACACCCAAAGGTGTCAACCCCAAACATTTTGACGTTTGGGAACAATATAAATCAGATGTCTTCGTTATTTGAAGGGGACGTGAAACCATCGGTGCGCTGTGCTGTGCTATTTTACGCATGCAAATTATACAGACAATCTTGAGAGAAGAAGTTTACAGCTGGTAAGCTAAAACCGCTTTCTTGCGTTATTGAGAGAAATAGACCGACGATAAATAGAAAAAAATTGCATATAAAACCGAGCGGAGTGATTTGTACGATCTTTAGCTAATAAAGAAAAAAAACTGCCAGATGTGTAAAAGCGAGAACTTACCTTTTGCTGCATGCCGTTAAGGAATGGTGCCGGAAGGTACGGGTAAAAGAGATCTGGCCTCCGCTGGAGAAATTCTGAATCCTTGGGTGTCATGGGGATGGGAGGCAGGTCGAGGGACATGCGTCGGCCTCGTCGAGATGCCCCGTTGCTCCACATATGGGTTCCCATGTGTACCTGAAAGAGAAAACAATATTAATCTTTTTGTTTTAACATTTTAAACAATATTTTAAAGAAGAATGACTTTTTGCGTTAGCAGTAAAACCATTTACCTACTAAAATTTACGATCTCGGTGTGAAAACAGACCGAGTCCAGATTTTATAATTTGTGGAAAAACAGAAGCAAACTCTTTAGGCTGTATTATGTTTAGATAATTTGGCTTATATACAGGGTTAGTAAAAAGTCTCGGAACGGTCGAATATCACTGTTATTGATGACGCAATTTTTTTTTTTTTGATTTTTGAAATAACGAATGGTCACAAATAAGTCCTTTTTTATACCACATTTCCTTTTTTCTCACTTTTTTTAATAGGACACCTTGTATTATTTACCATTTTCGGATGCAGAATAAAAAACTACGTTCTGAAACATCAACATGTTTTTTGTAATTGATAAGATAACACCACAAAAAATGAATAAACGATAACGCAAAATCAAGATCTGAATACCTATTTGAATGTACTGGTGTCAATAAAGCAGACAATTCGGGTGCTGCATTGACATTGTCACCTGTCAATTGTGGTCGTTGTTTTGCTTTTTCTTGTGCAATGAAAATTTTTGAAAATGGCAGTGAAACTCACAAAATCTGAGCTCGTTGACATCTTGATGACGTACGGATATGGTGAACGCCAACGGTCGTTGGTATAAGTTTGCACATTTAATCCTGTTCATTCGGATATGCAAATTAGTAAAAGTGCGTTGCATCGGGTTGTTAAAAAGTATCCTGAGGAATTTAGCCAAGTAGGGGATTTCTCAAGAAGTGAATGTTCTAATGTCAGTCCAGTAGTAGTAGTAGTAGCAGTGGTGGGGAGGCTAACGCCAGGCAAGTAGGCCACAATGGGCCCTTTTTGCCAACCCCAGCAACTCAGCAACCATGCTCTACTCGGTTCCGTCACCAAACCGCCTCGACCTCGAAATGAAGGCCATGACGGTCTTCGGTCTTCCATTGGACGGAACTTACCTGGCTCCTCTGCAGAGTCCTCGACCGAACAATTCTGTTCAAAGACTCCCAAAAGCCTCGCATTCACACAGGTAGTGGTAAGACGTCTCTTCATTCTCGCCACATTCCTGGCAAACGGACCCCTCTCGACACCTATCAATGTGAGGTGTCTTCTAAGAGCACAGTGACCTGTCAGCGCCGCAATGATGCGGCGAAGCGAAGGTCGACTCCTACCGAGAAGCCAGACAGTCTTGTCTCTCTCCGGCCCCTCCACAAAGTCCCTCCACTGCACCGACCGACCCCCAGTGCCTCCCCATGGGCTCCTTAGTCCACCTATCTAGGCCGACGGAGACCGCCTTCCTACTTATGCCTATCACAAGCTCCGAGCCACTGAACGGCCACCTCATTCCCCGCGACGCCACAGTGTCCCGGAACCCACACAAGTTGCACCTCCTTTGTCCTGGCTAGTCCCGTAAGGGCGTCAGGGCACTCCTCAATGAGTGTTGACCTAATTCTAGCCGCGCAAACTTCCCGGAGAACCCCCTAGCTATCCCAGCAAATGTATACACATTTCTGAGGACTCATCCTCACATCCTGTCGATTAGCTACAGACAGGATAGCGTACACCTCCCTTTCGAATGCCGTGGTATATGCGCCCAGAGCATAACTCTCGCGCACCCCCAGGCTGTCGATGTATATTCCAGCCCCGGAGGATTGCTGCTCCTCCAGCCGCTATCGGTTGGTAAAACAGACCACGCCTGCGGGCTGGAATGCAACCTCATTTCCCTCCACCGATCCCTACTGGGGATTCTGAGGATATATGGCCTAGTCAACCTAATATTATCCTCTGAATTCCTTTTCCACCCCCTTGGCGACTCTTGCATGTCCTATTATTGCTCCCTCCCCGCACCAGTTTCCAGAGTCTCGCATTCTGAGTTGCGACGCCATAGCCTCTCTTCTCATACAGATGGAAAGCGGTGGCAGCATCAGCAAGACCTCTAGCACGGCTGAGGGTGTCGTCTTCATAGCGCCGGTGATACCCAGGATTGCCTTTGAAGTTTGGCCAGCTTCCGGGTAGCAGTTTGGTTCACACCACACCACCAGACCAACGCCGCGTGAAGGATTAACGGCCTGACGATCGCAGTGTAAATACAATGAAGGATCCGAGGATTAAGTCCCCAGATCCTCCCATTCACGCGACGCAGGTGCCAGAGGGTCGCTACTCCCTTCCTTACTACTCGTTTTATTTGCGACCCCCATGATAGTTTGGAGTCCAGGACCACCTCCAGCTATTTGACCCCCCGCACTAAAGCTAAAGGTTTTCCAAACATCGCCGGCGCCCTGAATCCCTTCAGATTCATTTTCTTGGTGAATAGGATCATCTCCGTCTTCGCTGGGTTTACGGAGTGCCAGCTTGCCACACCACCTTTCAATTATGTTACAGGCAGCTTGCATGCACGCACAGACGACGCTAAGGAATTTGGCGGTGACTAGGACCTCATAAGCGTACACCTGGGCGTAGAAGCCATTCTCGGAGAGCCGCTCCATGAGGCCATGACCAGACACCATAGATGAGGCGAAAGGCAGCTGCCCTGAGGCCAGCCGCCCGTCACTATAACGTCCAGCCCTCGGCCTCTCAAGGTCAGCGAAACTCTCCTGTCCTCCAGCATGCTCGCCACCCACACAATTTATTAGGAACCTGGGCGATCCCCTGTCCTGTAGGGCGGCACAGACCGTATCCGTCCTTGCCCTAACAAAGGCCCCCTCCACATCAAAGAACACAGCTAATATGCTCTCTCTGTAGTGTAGCGACCGTTCCACCTCTCACGCTGCAGCGTGGAGCGCCGTCTCCGTCGATTTCCCCCGCTTGTACGCGTGCTGATTTTTATGGAAGGCGAACCTATCTATCATATTTTCTAATACTGTAAGCAGGAAGGGTGTAACGCTGATTAGCATGTCTTCTTGGCCAGCGTGTAGTGCTCTTCTCCTGGTTTAGGAATGAAGACCCCCCTGACCCGGCGCCAGGTCTTTGGGACATAGCCCCACGCCAGGCTGTCCTGAAAAATCTCCCTTATGTTGGGAAGCAGTATATCTAGGCCCCTCTGGAGCAGGGCCTGAAATGTCCCATCAGAACCTGCGGACTTGAATGGAGCAAACTTGTTCACCGTCCGGGTTATAGAGCCATTAGTGACTACCTCCTCAGCCAGCTGCCAGTCCGCATTCGGGACCGACCACCGGCCCAGGTCAGCGGCCCCCATAACGGCTCTACCGCCCGCAAAGTGAACCTCGGCGAGGTGGCGCAAGGTCTACTCTCCGGTGTTGGTCCAGCTCCCGTCCGGTTTCCTTAAGGATCCTATAGTACTTCCTGACTTCTGTGTGAGTACCCTTACTAGCCTGGCTGCGCCTGACAAAGAGTTAACTTCCCCACAGTACGCACGGCCGGCTTGTTTACTCCGTCGTAATTCCTTCTTAAATTTCCTCCTGGCAGTTCTAGACTCGTCCCAGGCTGCATCACCAGATTCTCGGACGGCTCGGTTTAAGGCCTCCCGAATCCGCTCGCGTAGTGCGACGAGATTCCGGTTCGAACCTCGGACCTTGATGGTCGACTCTCCCCTGAGTGGTGACGCGGCCTCATAGGCTGCCATTATTTTACTTTCTAGGGCCTCGGCCTCGCTATCCAATGCCTCTATAGAAAGCCCTCTCCCCTTTGGGCTCCTTGGCGACCCACCAAGACCCGTTAGGTAGACATCCTAGTCGGTTTTGCTTGCATTATTTATCCCGGTGTGGGGGGGGGGTGTGTGTGTTGGTGTGCTCGAGGTCCACATCCAATTCAAAGCTGATCATACGATGATCGGACATTGATATGTGTTTGGTCACAGTCTGTGGTGAGAATTGGCGTCACAGCCTATGATAAGATGTAGTCCATGTTCCCTCGCCAAATCGAGAGTCCGCACCAGATCATCCGAGAGAGGCAGCCCCAGCCGATCGTAGGGAACATAAAGACTGCACAAGATAACCTTCAGCCTAATGCGTAATTGTTGTCAAGAAGTGGACGTCTAATATCAGTAAGTGGCGAAGACACAAGGTTAAATATTTTATTATTAGTCCAAGAAAATCCTGATCTATCTACAACAGAATTGGGTCATATTCATGACATATCTCAAAAGTCTGCTCACAAAATTCTGAAGTCTGAAAAAATGAAACCCTTTAAAATGCATGTGTTTCATGAGTTGACCGAGGATGACCCAGATCGCAGACAAAATTTTTCTAAAACAATGATAGAACTTATTCACGCTCGGTCTAACTTGGTGAATGAAATAGTTTTTTCAGATGAAGCAACATTTTATCTGAATGGTACGGTTAACAGGCACAATTGTCGTTTTTGGTCAACAGAGAATCCTGACTGGATGGAGGTCCATACGCAGTGTCCTCAAAAAGTGAATATGTGGACCGGTTTGGTCGGAAACAAATTAATTGGACCTTTTTTATTAGCGTAAATTTAAATGGTGATGTCTACTGGAATTTATTGAGAAACCAAACGGCGCCAGCACTTAGAGCGGATGGCCAGCTCGTTCTCCAGACCTGTCGCCACTGCACTTCTTTTTGTGGGGTCACTTGAAATCAGGTGTATAAAAAACAGCCTAATAATCTGGAATAATAACAGGAGCGGATAACTGAAGAATTCAACCATATTCCGCCAGAGGTGATGCAAAATTCAGTGAGACATTTTATTGATAGATTATATCACAGTCAAGTTGTAGACAGAGCACAATTTGAGAAATTACTTTAGTTTAAATCATATTAAGAACTTTTACAGCATTTTTGCAATATGAATATTTTATTAATTTTTTGTGATGTTATCTTATCAGTTACAAAACACATGTTGATGTTTCAGAACGTCGTTTTTTATTCTGCATCCTAAAATTGTAAATAATACAAGCTGTCCCATTTGAAAAAATTAAGTTGGAGTCATTTCCTGAGAAAACAGTTAATGTATTATAAGAAAAAGGCTTATTTGTGACCGTTCGGCATTACGAAAATCCAAACAGACCTGACCTGACCTGACCGTTTATTTATAAAACATTATGGTTGCTACCAAGCATTTAAATGTTATTTTGATTACTGAAATTTCCAGGTTACGGTATTTATATATCGTTGGAAACATTTTTTTGGAACGGTATAGTCACAAGCACATTAATTATTTAATATAGAAGAAGTGGAAGGAGGAGAATAAGACGATGATGATGGAGAATACACATGTCTTTGCTATCTCCTTCGTATTCTTCCTTCTCCTCCCCTTCGCTCCTTCTCATGCATCTCATCTTCCTCCTGTGCTTGCTTACTTTATCAACTTTAATTCTTACAATTTAATGTACTTGATTTTAATAAGAAAATTATGTGGAGAACATTTTTTTTTTAATTTCAACAACACACCACGAGGGGTTACAGCCTAAATACTATCGTACCGTGGGTGTTGACAAGGGGAAAAGAGGCAGCTTGTTAATTCTGGACTTGAAGGTTTGGAGGTTCGGAGGAAAAGGAAAAACATGTGCCGGCAAGGAATTCCACAACTTGGAACTCCTCGGGACAAAAGAGCGGGCATAACAAGATGTTCTATGTCTGGTGACCTGGACAGTAAAAGGGTGCATTCGCTCTGTTTCCCTGGTAGATCTGTTGGGGGCAGCAGGTGGGGGAACTATGGAGGAAAGCTCCTCTGAGCAGTGCCCGTGCAGATATCTATAAAAGAGAGAGAGAGGTCACCAACGGCACGTCGGTGGGCAAGGGATGGCAGCCTTTGGGCGAGGGTAGGGTCACCGATGAGACGTATAGCTCTCTTTTGAATGGAGTCCAGGAGAGCGAGTGTAGAAGCAGCAGCTGCACCCCAGATGTGGGAGCAGTATTCGAGGTTTGGCCTTATTTGTGAAGTATATAAGGTATAAAGATTAGCTGTTGAAAAGTATTTGCGAGCCCGGAAAAGGACACCTAATTTCTTAGCAGCTGCTTCTGAAATTGATGTGACATGTTGGTGCCAATTAAGATTTCGATCCACAGAAATGCCAACAAGAGAAAAGGACTCATTACTTTGAATAACTTGGTTGTTCATTGTGATGGGTCTAGGGCTGGTGTATCTCTTGTAAGAAAGAAAGCAAGATCTAGTTTTGGTGGGGTTGAATTGTACAAGATTTCTACTTCCCCAGTCTAATATTTTTTGGAGATCCACGGAGACAGAACCCTCCATAAGTCTGCGATCCTCATCTAATTGGGCTAAAGAGACAGGCTTAGAATATTGTATATTTGAGTGGAGGGTGCTGTCGTCCGCGTAACTGTGAACTGGGTTGGATGTGCTAGAGAGAAGGTCATTGATGTGGAGAAGAAGCAAAGTAGGGGCTAAAACTGAACCTTGAGGAACTCCTGCATTAATTGGATACAGTTTAGAGGAATGGCCATCCACAACAACAGATATGCTCCTGTTGGAGAGGAAATTTGCTGTCCAACATTAGAAATCTGAAAACATAAAAAATATCTCAGTCGCTCACTGGAGTTGCCGTTCCTTGGTAAAACGCTGAGGTTTTTTTGCGAACTAGCCTTCCATAATTACTTAATATTTTAAATTAAATTATGCAAGAAATCTAATATTGCCTATAAAACCTATTGTTCTTTAGACCTAATATGAAACTGCTCTATAAAAAGCTAATTTGAAATTGGTACTTTAGGGTTTTCTTCGTTAATGACTCTAGTTCCTAAATTTTAGCCGACTTATTGTTGTTCGGAAGACCTATTTTTCTTCTAGATTACACATTATATAAAATTATCTTAAAAATTAATTTCAGCAGGGTACTTCTGAGGGTACTCCTAGTTTCAAAATATATAGTTTCTAAATTTCAGCCAACTGTTAAGGTTTCGGATATACAATGTGTGAAAATGACATAAATAAGCACTTTCGGTGGTCTCCTAGCAAAACCAAATGAAAAAAAAAACGACTATAATTCTGTATTTCAGAACGTAAATGGCATATGGCAGACACAATGGTAAGTTAGTATGCATTAGTAAGCGCAAAAAGCTCTGAGGTATGATGTATCTTACCTTGAGGTTCCCCTTGGTGGTGAAAGCCTTCTGACAAACGGTACAGCGGAAAGGTTTATCCCCTGTATGGGTGCGCATGTGTATCTGCAAGGCTGAGCTCGAGCTGAAGTTCTTATTGCACACGTGACAGAGGTGTTTACTGGCCTGCAAGCCTGCGAACACACACACAACACTCGTCAGCCCACAACCAGCTTTAGTTAGTGCAAGCAATGATCATGTTAATGTCTTTAATTGTCGCATTTGCTGTTCAAATTATGAGCAATGGTAAACGCTATTATGTACAACATTAACACAACATATTATGAACACTTGGGATGATAGGCGATGTCGATATATGGAGATAAATGGCTTACAACTATAATAATGTTCCAAAGCCATAAGATTAATTATAAGTATGTATCATTTTAAAAGATATCTTCATTTAATTCAATAAAGAAAATTCATATAAAATTTTCGTGGAATCGGATTTTTATTTAAAAAAACTAAGACAAAACCAGCCGTGGCGCGATATGTAAGATGCCTCACTGTCGCAGTTAAGACTCCGAACCGATTACAGTACTGGTCGTTTATTATATCTGTTTACTATATTCTGACTTATAGCATATTTGTTTCCGAAGGCAACTGGCAAACCACCCAAATATAACTAGTTATCTAGTCAAGTGTGTCGTCTCTATGTTTATGAACCTCAATAAACTGTGATGTGCAACTGTAGTATTGTAAAGTATCAGGAAACACTGGTGAAAAGGTGTCAGCTTTTAGATTATGTGCGAAAATTTAATAGAAATAAGAAGAGAAAAAATATTAGTAAGAAATAGCAGGTAGAAGTTATAAGATTGCAGACTCAGGTATGTAGTAGTAGTAGTTGTTGTAACAGTGGTAGGAAGGCCCACGCCAAGCAAGTAGGCCACCATGGGCCCTTTTTTCCAACCACAGCAACCCAGCAACCATGCTCTACTCCTCCTCGGTTCCGTCGCCAAACCGACTCGACCTCGAGATGAAGGCCGTGACGGTTTTCAATTTGACGGTACTTACCTGATTCCTCTGCAGAGTCCTCGATCCGACCAATTCTGCTCCCAAAAGTCTCGCACAGGTAGTGGTAGCACGTTTCCTCATCTTCGCCGCATTCCTGGCAAATGTGATCCCTCTCTACGCCTATCACCGTGAGGTGTCTTCTAAGGGCGCAGTGGCCTGTGAGCACCCCAAAGATACGGCGAAACGTAGGTCGACTCCTTCCGAGTAGCCAGACAGCTTTATCTCTGTCCGGTCCCTCCACGAAGTCGCTCGCCTGCCTGCAGCCACCAACCGAACCCCAGTGCCTCTTCATTGCTTCCTCGGTCCACCTGACTAAGGCGACAGAGACTGTCTTCCTACTTATACCTATCGCCGGCTCCGGGCCACAGAACGGCCGCCGGGAACCGAGTCTTGCGAGTTTATTCGCCACCTCATTCCTCGCCACGCCACAGTGTCCCGAGACCCACACTAGTTGCACCTCATTTGTCCTGGCTAGTCCTCTGAGGGCGTCAGCGCACTTCTGAACCAGTGTAGACCTAATTCTGGCCGCGCAGACTGCCCGGAGGACTGCCTGGCTATCCGAACAGATGTACACACAATTCTCAGGACTCCTCTTCACATCCTGTCTGTTGGCCAAGGACAGGATAGCGTACACCTCTGTTTCGAATGCCGAGGTATATGCGCGAAGAGCATAGCTCTCGCGCACCCCAAGGCACTCGATGTATATTCCTGCCCCGGAGGATTATTGGTCCTCCGGCCGCGATCCGTCGGTGAAACAGACCAGGCTTGCGGGCTGTAATTCAACCTCATTTTCCCTCCACTGATCCCTGCTGGGGATCCTGAGGGTGTATGGCCTAGTCAACCTAATATCATCATCGGCATCCCGTACCTTTATGGCGGAAATCAAAATTTCCTTTTCCACCTCCTTGGCGACTCTTGCATGCCCTATTAGTGCTCTCTACCCGCACCAGTTTCCTGCGTCTCGCATTCTGAGATGCGACGCCATCGCCTCCCTCCTGACACAGATGGGAAGCGGTGGCAGCATCAACAGCACCTCTAGGGCGGCTGAGGGTGTCGTCCTTATAGCGCCTGTGATACCCAGGATTGCCAGCCTTTGGAGTTTGGCCAGCTTCCTGCTGGTAGTTTGGTTCACACCGCACCACAAAACCAACGCCCCATAGAGGATTCTCGGCTTGACGATCGCAGTGTAGATCCAATGAAGAATCCGAGGATTAACTCCCCAGATCCTCTCTATCACTCGACGCAGCTGCCAGATGGTCGCCACTCCCTTCCTTACAACCCGTTCTATTTGCGACCCCCATGTTAATTTGGAGTCCAGAATCACCCCCAGATATTTGACCTCCCGCTCTAAAGCTAAAGGTTTTCCAAACATCACGGGCGCCCTAAACCTTGCTCGTCTTGTTAAATAGGACCATCTCCGTCTTCGCCGGGTTTACGGAGAGTCCCAGCTCACCACACCACCTTTAGATTATGCTACAGGCAGCTTGCATGCACTCGCAGACGACGCCGAGGAATTTGCCGGTGACTTAGACCAGCCTATCATCAGCGTACGCCTGGGCGTAGAAGCCGTTCTAGGAGAGCCGCTCCAAGAGGCCGTCCATGATCAGACACCATAGATGGGGCGAAAAGCAGCTGCCCTGAGGGCAGCCGCCCGTTACCCCGACGCCCCACCCCCAAGGGCAGCCAAACTCTCCTGTCCTCCAGCATGCTCGCCACCCAGCTTATTAGGGTCCTCGGCGTTCCCCTATACTGTAGGGCAGACTCAGGTATAAAATGGCATTTCATTATGCTGTTAGATGACCTTTCTTAAAAAAAAATAACACAAATAAATCTTATTCTGTTCGACGATAATATTATATGCTACACTTCAATACCAAAAAAGCAACCGTTTGATATTTGCCACAAAAAAATGACACTAACAGTCTCAAGACAGAAATGGTCATTTGTGTATAGACTAAAAGCAACAATTTTGATGATATTGCACAAAACAGCTTTATGGGAATGAAACTTTCCATAAGCAAGGTCACTTATATTTGATAGATTATTGGTTTGATAAACTCAACAGCTCAAAAAAACCAAAACCAGAGTACAAAGAAGATGACACACTATAGAAGGATGATTCTGCTGACCCTCTCTTCGCGAGACTGTCAGCTTCTTCATTGCCTTTGACCCCGAGTGACCCGGCACCCAGACGAGGGTGACTTCATTCTGCCCAGCCAGGTTGCTCGTCTCGTCTCGGTATTGATTTACCAGCGATGTTGGGCACGTTAAAGATCACTACCCTCCCTACAGAATGGTAGGGGTTCGGCAGAATTTGCAGGATAGTGAGGTGAAACTGCTCCCTGGCGTCGGTGATTGGCCGTAGTCGCGGAAATAGGCCGACGTTAAAGAAACAAAACAAACACACACATTAAGATCCTATAGGTGGCACCTTACTTACAAATATCTCTTGGATTAAGAGTCAGTAGAACTAAGAAAACAGTAGAAGCCAAAATACTCTTTGGGGAACGAATCGAAAAAATAGTCTGTCCCTTTAAAAACAAGAGCAGCCAAAATACTCTTTGGGGAAGAAATCAAAAAAATATAATCCGTCCCTTTAAAAACAGTATAAGCCAAAATACTCTTTGGGGAACAAACCAAGAAAATAATCTGCCCAGTTAAAAACAGTAGAAGTCAAAATACTCTTTGGGGAACAAACCAAAAAAATAGCCTGTCCCTCTAAAGCCAGTAGAAGCCAAAATACTCTTTTGGGAAACAAATCAAAAAATTT
This sequence comes from Tillus elongatus, assembly GCA_964006375.1. Classification (NCBI taxonomy): domain Eukaryota; kingdom Metazoa; phylum Arthropoda; class Insecta; order Coleoptera; family Cleridae; genus Tillus; species Tillus elongatus. The sequence continues at coordinate 23,241,298 of OZ023265.1, read as the reverse complement.
GCCGGTCCCTTTAAAAACAGTAATTTTGCGTTTAAGATCCAAATTCTGCAAATGGTGCCTGGTGCATGTATACGTGATACATCTGGAATTAGGGTTCACGCAAATAACAGTAGAAGCCAAAATTTTTGGTATTTTTCGAGCAAATTAAAAAGCATTCTGGTCACAACAAAAATGGATTTTTTTCAGTTTTGGTCAAAATTTGTCAAGTGGCGACTTACTTTTTTATATGTAAGATTTCTCGAAGGGTCACTAAAATAATGTCGCCAGTAGTCAAAAAACTATTTGCCGAGCAAAATAAAAGCAAGATGGACGTGGCAAAGATAACATTATTCAGTTTTTCAGCTCTCTAAGTGGGGCTTTATTGACTTATATGTAACATTACTTTTTGTTAGCTATGTTAACTATATTGAAAGCTACAACTAAGATTATTATACGTAGTATTTACCAAAAACTGTACTTTGTTACAATTTATCTCCATTTATCGACTCGCATAAAAATAAACATCTTTAAAAAACAACTTACTCGGTGGTCGTTTTGGTAATGGAAGTTCAGTTTCTGTGGGCTCTCTTTTGACCGGCTGGATATCTTTATTCATATCGATAGACATAGGTTGATTGTTATGATCGCCTTCATTTTGTGTCTCTCTTGGCGGAGGAATAGGCTGTGGTTGAGGTTGTTGCTGTACTTGCGGCTGCTGAGGTTGCGAAATCGGCTGAGAGAGAATCTGTGATGATGAAGACTCATCTCCACTGAGTGACGGAGGTTTGTTCTCGAACATGTGCTGAGGCATATCACGGATCTTGTGTGTCAACATGTGCTGCTTCATGTTGCCCTGTAACAGAAGAAGGTTATATATAGCAGATCAGACGAAAGATATTGGTGGCGGTCTTACCGCCATATGCATCCAGTTCGAGGCGTATCCAGGGCTCATGGGTAGAGGAAATACAGAAGGAATTGACTTTCTGATCGGGGCAGGTTTCCGTTTACGCGCCCTCCACGGTTCGGCTTCATCCTGGATACGCCTCTCCTTGTTGCACACACAACCATCCTGAAACACATCAGTGTAAGACATCGACACTGTGACATATGCAAAGAAGCAGGAAGCGGTCATTTATAAGCAGAGGAAAATGTCAAAGCAGAAAGTAGTTGATAAATCGTCAATGAGAAAAATGTATCTGGGCACTCCTTTAAATTTCCTAGTACAACAGAAAGAAGGACAAAAAGTTAAGGCAAAATGCACTAACAACAAAAGCATTGATTTCGTAATAGCTTAAAAATACATATTAGAGAATCGTTATTAAAATGTCTTATTTATTTTTAAGTTATTTTCATAGAAAAAATTTGCTGATGAGATCACGATTTTAAGGTATTCGAAAATTTTCTTTAAATAAGCGAGAACAAGGACCCTTAGAAATCATATTCAGGGCTAGTTTCAATTTTTATGTTTATATCATTTGTAAAGCTTAAAGATCCTTTAAAACCTCGGTGGTTCAGGGGTAAGAACGTGTGTCACTGAACCGAAGGGTACTGGGTTCGATCCCAGGGTACTCCTTTCACTTTTTCAGTACAAACTGTAAAATTAACATCAACCGAGGTTCTGGCATTGTATTTGAGCAAGTTGAATGTCTGCAAGTTCCGCCCTTCGGAGTGGGCGTAAAGCCGTCGGTACCGTGTCCATGCGATGTTGGGCACGTTAAAGATTTCTACCCTCCTTACAGAAAGACAGGGGTTCAGCAAAATTTCCAGGATAGTGAGGTGAAACTGCTCCCTGGGGTCGATGATTGGCCATAGCCGCGGAAATAGGCCGACGTTAAAGAAACAAAACACACACAAGATCCTTTGTATCTCCCATTTGTTTATACCTTTATTCAAACCGTGGCCCAGTCTGTGTGAGTTTTGTGAGTCTTGAAGGATCCCTAGGTGATACGTGTCCCCGTGCATTCCCGACTGATTGAAAAAAAAATACAAGAAAAAAACCGAAAAAAAACTTGAAAAACGGAAAAAAAAAACATGAAAAAAAACAACATAAAACCCTTAAAAATAAAATAAAAATAAAAAAATATTTAAAAAAACTTAAAAAAAAGGAAAAAAGACCAATTAGGAAAACAAAGGAAAAAAACAGCAAAACGAACGAATATGTTAAGTGGTAAGAATATTGTTGTACTTAGCCTAGTTAATTATATTACAAAAATTATTATAAAAACGACATAATTATTGGAGCCATGATTTAACATTGTATAGAAAAATACGGAAGTGCATGACCTAACGCTCGACCGGAAAATTAACCCGGACAATGGGTTAATGGATAATTATACGCAACAAAAAAAATCGCGAACAACAACAATGTTTATATATATTTGTGAGTATGCGTTTGTGTATATGTGTGTGTTTGTCTGTCACCACAATAACTAAAAAAATAATCAATCCATAATTTTAATTTTACTTGGTTTGTTTAGTAAATGGCTTCGATACGTTCGTTATCCATAAAAATCCGATCAGTTTTTTTGGGTTTTCTCTCGTAACACTTTCAAATCTTTAAAAACAACAAAGTTGTGGCAACCAGATGTAGTCTAGGAGTTTCTTATGCCAAAATTCACATTTATTCGTTAAAAGGAAAGAAAGCTATAAACATTAAAAATGAATTTTGGGTGTCACTGGTGATCAGAGAACGGCACGGGACCATATTTTGTGTAGTTTACAAAACCTATCGAATACTAGAGACAAAGGTTTAGTTTTCTTGGCGCGAAAAAATGAAGAAGTACCAGAAATGTTACTTTGAACAATTAATAGTCGAAGTAGCGGTTTAAAACGTCAACATTAGCGAGTTTTAAACAGAGATTCTGAAATGAATGCAGGTTATGTAGAAGAAATGTGGTAATAACTGTGTTTTACAAAGCCTTCAGCTTCTGCTTCAATCACCGTTGTCCTTCACTTTGCTAAAAAGTTTTGCAGATAATACATTTTAAATAGACCCTTTCTCTGATGCTTTGGCAGTAGCTTAAGTTATGGAGTTTGTGATTTGCCCCTCCCTTTAGGCATTAAATCGATACGTTTATCAATTGTTTGCCCGTTGACAAACCATATCCAGTAGTTAAAGTTGTGTGTGTGTTGTCTTCTTTCATGGCTGCGGTCGTCAGACCATTCGCACACTTTTTCCGGTTTCTTGGTTTGGATTCCATCTGTATGTTACTTTTCTTTTGATATATACACATATATACATACATATATAACAGATATATTAGTTTACCTTTTGTGATACTTTTTATATATTTTCATACAATACTTCTGTGTTTTTGTTTGTTTTACATATGACGGATATTCTTTTTTTTTGAGCTGTTTACACTTTTTTTAAAATCTAATTACTAGGCATTATAAACGGGGACACTTGGACCAAGGGGTCTGTCATGGCCACTTCTAGACACACCAGACGGACCACAGATTCACAGGTATAATCACAGTGGGGTAGACAAAAGAAGTTAAATTTAATATTTTAAAGTTATAAACGCATATACATTACACTTTATTATTTCTTATTTCTAATACGATGCAGAAAATTTTATATTTTTATTCTAATTTCTTTTATCAGGTCTATTAACAATTTGTATATGTTTAAGTTTCTTCCCTGTAGTAAATTCATTAAATTGAATGGTAGTTGCACTATTTTCATTTTATAGATATGACTTACATAGGCATCTTGGCAAGATTCAAGGGGAATTGTAGCAACATATGTTCTGGATCGCCCAGTTCACCACACTGACACAAAAGACTCGTTCTTAGGTTGATTTTGTTTAGATAGGCTGGAACTAGCAAATGGGTAAATCTGAGTCTACAGATAATGCGGATCCATTCTTTTTTTAAATCGGTGTTGTAGAACCATGGCGTTCTCTGTAAGTCTGGCTGAAGCTGTTTGTAGAATATACCAACTCGGTCTGCTTTATAATGTTTCTGCCACTTTTCAAAGTACATTTTCTTCGCGTAGATGTCAATATCGGTTGACGGACATAAGTAAGGTCTTTCTTCCCCGTATTCGATAGCAAATTTTGCCAAGCTGTCCACACATTCATTATCTTTAAGTCCGCAATGACCTTTGATCCAGCAGAAAGTTATGTGCTTTGATTGTTTTGAAATTTCCACAAGGAAATCATTGATAACTTAAAATGTAGTTAGTTGATTTGGTGGTATACAGGTGTTCTAATTTTCTTATGCAACTTTGGCTATCTGACAAGATAACAAACGTAGTGTGTTGGATTGATAGGATATATTTCAGGGCTTCTAAGATAGCAATCATCTCCGCCGTGTATATTGACATATGGCTGTTTAATTTTAACATTTTGCAAGTTTTGATTTGTGGGTCGTAGAACGCACATGCTGTACCATCTTCTTGCTTTGAGCCATCTGTATATATGCAGTAAGGATTGTTGTACTTGTCCAGCTCGAGGTTTAGTATTATATTTCTAGTGTCGATTGGAAATGGTAGCAGGTTTTCGATATATTTGGTGTTTATTTCTGACAGGTGCGAATTTGTAGTTAAAGTTTGGACGTAGCAACAATTTTTTCACACTGTAACAACTAAGTTTCTATTAAATTATTACCAAAAATAATAAAGTTAGAGCTTTAGTACATAAGTAATTAATTTGATAGGATTATCTATGTTTACCTATGTACTTATGTCTAGTTTAAGTTCAAAGTGACAAACTCGAAGAACGTTCTTATTTATAATAGCTTGTGACATGAAAATATGAGCATCTTTCTGCTCATTTCTCTTTAATTACACGAATAAAATTTTGTGTAAGAAGTTAATTAATAACTTATATAAACATAAAAATTGAAACTGATCCCAGATATGTGTTCTAGGGGTTCTAGTTCATGCCCAACTAAAGAAATTTTTTCAAAATTCAAAAATCGCAATCTTTTAATAGCGAACTTTTTCGACGAAAAATCTCTACAACTGACCGTTTACAATTTTTCATTCTTCTACTATTACATTTTTTGAAGGGTTTTTTCTCTTGCATCTTTGCGACGAAAAACATAGTGAATACTCATAGGAGGAACTGAGTAATCCGTAAAGTAATAATAATAAGTAAAACGCTCAGAAAAGTGATTGACAAATTTTACAATGCAGTTAAACGTTAAGTTACAAGCATGTGTATAACAGAGTCCTTAAAAAGCAACTGTATTAGTGCCTGTGGATGAAGACCACACGGTTTAGAAAGAAAATTAGTCGCGATGATAATTTCCACACCTTTCTCAATGAAACGTTGAAAAATACTTTTGTGTAAAGTCTTGATAGTTTTCAAGAAGTGAAAGAAACCAGATGAGTCATACCCAAAAGAAAAATCTTCAAGACAAAAAAAATACAAAACTTCTTACTGGCTAAATGTGATGACAACCTAGTCGGAATTTAATTACTCAATAATTTATTAAGTCATGTCGACTATCTGTTCCAATATATCAACGGTGATGTTTATTATTTAAGAAGGAGATACGAATATAAAAGATGTTCAATCAAAAATAGACCACTTACAACCATTCGACATAACTTATGGCTGGCAAAGAGCCAGTAGTTAATTTGAGATGAGACAAGTGATGTCGCCAGGTCTCTATTGTGCATTTGAAGTACATATGAACAAAACGTTTGCTTTGATTCCTCAATTCAATCACATAGAGAACGCGCCATGCAAGCATTTAGGGAGATGCTCTATTTACTGTTTCTTTTTTCGATAGCTTACCTTTGTCGAGAATCCTCTGTCGCATACAGTACATTTGAACGGGCGTTCTTTGGTGTGACTCCTGTAATGTATTTCCAGAGCTGAGTGACATGCGAATGTCTTGAAACACAAGTTACAGGTGGTGTTTCCCCTGCCTACAACAAAAAACACACACGTTAAATTAAGATATACATAATTTCTTATTTAATTATTGAGTAAGAACAGAAATTTAAACATTTTTATAATGACAAACGTAAACTAGACTTTTTTGGAGCTTTAGAAGTCAAAAGGCACACACACGACAATAACTACCTTGTTTTAAACGAGCAAACTGATTTAATGAATTCCCCTTTCTTGGATATTCTTCTTTCTAATTAAATATGTCAAAGAAAATAAATTTAACTATTATTTCAAAAAAGTTGTAATAAAATAGTGAGTTGATGTATGTCGATATTTTCGTTGTATAGAGACTACTTTTATACTGTTATTGTTTCGTTATTTTATTGTGGTAACTGTTATCATAGTTATTAAAGGCTAGTTCTAGTTTTTATGTTAAATATTGACATAGATCACATAGACAATTTAAAAACCTCATCTGTCATCTGTGTTTCATTTTATTTTCAATTTGATAAAAATTTTTTGATCAAAACATCATATCATAACATAGCAACAGATATTTATTTGTAGTCGTCATGATTTCGTACTAATTCAATTTTAATCTGTCTGAAAATGCTGTCAAGCAGCGAAACTATAGTCACAGAAGCATTGAAGAACATCCTAGAACTTCCAGAATTCGAAGGGCCACTTGCTCCAGTTAGCTCACGCGCTGGCTACGTCCTTCACCTACAAAAACCAACAGTGTAGCCAGAGAAGTATTCTCCAAGTCTGTATGCAGTATGGACAAGTTTGACCAAGTAAGGGCAACAACAATCAATGAATGTAAGATTGAAATGAAATGAGGCTCGAACGACCATTAGTCACGTAGTCTTATTAAACATTTAAAAATTAAACAGCGGGTTTATATATATATATATATATATATATATATATATATATATATATATATATATATATATATATATATATATATATATATATATATATATGTATAACATATTTCTTGTTTATCAGAAAAAACAATGGTCAGACCGGGCTAGTCTGTTTAAAAGATCTTAAATTTCATTTCAACGAAGAAGTGATAGATTTTCCTTCAATCGTAGCCCGAAATTTTTACGGAGTCCCTCGTATATATGGTTCATCTTTATCTCTAGAATTCAACAGTTATCTTATCATAAATTTGTCAATACCCTTACCAAAATTGTTCTCAAAAAATGCACACCAGAACTTGCTCCTGTCCTGACTCGTCCGTTTCAGACATCTTACAATAGAGGCATATTCCGCAGTAACTGTAAAACTGCTCGAGTACAACTCGTCCCAAAGAAACAAGCCAAGGCGCTTCCTAGCAACTACAGGCCTATTTCTCTCCTTTCAGTCGTCTCTAAAGTGATGGAAAAGTATATAAACACCGAATTACTAAAATTTCTTGAAAAACACAGTCCAATCCACCACAGGCAGTATGGATTCCGTCAGCGCAGATCAACTGCCGGCCTCCTTTCCTTTGTCACCCACTCTTGGAATAAGTCTATGGAACCACACGGTGAATCCCAGATTGTCGCTCTAGACATATCCAAAGCATTCGACCAGGTATAGCACGCAGAGCGGCTTAATCAACTTCCGGCCTATGGCCTACCACCAAAACTTTGTACCTGGACAGCAAATTTCCTCTCCAACTGGAGCATTTCTGTTGTCGTGGATGGCCATTCCTCTAAAGTGTATCCAATTAATGCAGGAGTCCCTCAAGATTCAGCTTTAGCCCCTATTTTGTTCCTTCTCCACATCAATGACCTCCTCTCTGTGGATCTCCAAAAAATATTAGACCAGGGAAGTAGAAATCTTGTACAATTCAACTCCACCAAATCTCAGTATTGCTTTCTATCTCATAAGAGATACACCAGCCCTAGACTCATCACAATCAACAACCAAGTTATTCAAAGTAATGAGTCCTTTTCACTTGTTGGCATTTCCGTGGATCGAAATCTCAATTGGCACCAACATGTCACATCAATTGCAGAAGCGGCTGCTAAGAAATTAGGTTTCCTCTTGCGGGCTCGCAAATACTTTTCACCGGCCAATCTATATACCTTATATACTTCACAAATAAGGCCAAACCTCGAATACTGCTCCCACATTTGAGGCGCCGCTGCCGCTTCTACACTCGTCATCCTGGACTCCATTCAGAAGAGAGCTATACGTCTCATCGGTGACCCTACTCTCACCCAAAGGCTGCCATTGCTTGCCCACCGACGTGCGGATGGTGACCTCTCTTTCTCTCTCCTTTATAGATATCTGCAAGGGCACTGCTCACAGGAGCTTTTTTCCATAGTTCCTCCACCTGCTGCCCCCAACAGATCCGCCAGGGGAACAGAGCGAATGCACCCTTTTACTGTCCAGGTTACCAGACATAGAACGTCTTGTTATGCCCTCTCTTTTGTCCCGAGGACTTCCAAGTTGTAGAACTCCATGCCAGCAGATGTTTTTCTTCCCCTCCAAACATCCAAACCTTCAAGTCCAGAATGAACAAGTTGCCTCTTTCCTTCTTGTCGACACCCACGGTACGATAGTATTTAGGCTGTGAGCGCTCATGGTGTGCTGTTGAAATTAAAATAATAATAATAATAAAAAATAAAAATTAGCTTACCAGCTGTAGGTCCAACTGCCAGTCGGAGAGGGCTAAATGCTGTTGAGGTAAGCACCGAACTCGTCAAAGATGACAGTGCGGAACTAAAAGGTGAACCAGCTTGACTTGGTGGCAAAAGGGCAAATGTGGAAAACAATGAGGGCGGCGGTCCCGGACTTGGACCTGGACTGGTGATTAGGGGTTGATTGTTTGTTCTTGGAGTTAGATCTAAAGCACCTAAAGAATTACACTCCGAAGGTGTTGGACTACCTGCTTGTTGTGACGACGGAGGACGAGGTATCTGTAACAAAATCAAAACAAAGTTAACTTTTATGCCTTATAAGAAAAACTGAAGGGTGTACCTGGACGGGGGTACTAGACATTCTGTTAGGGGATGATCTTATATCAGAGCTTCCCGGACTTGTGATACCAGACTGACTTGGTGATTTTTCTCCATTTTGCATTGGCGACGCTGAAGCAATTGTCCTATTTGAACACAAATCTTCTGCAGAGCAACTTAGCTGAGAAGCCATCGAACTAGGTGGCACAAGTTGATTTTGGATTTCATTTGGGGATGAAGAGAAGGGCTGCATTAACTGGTGTTCGGTGGTACTAATATCATCATCATCATCTTCATCGTCGTCCATTGATTCATGCTCCGATTTGGTATCTTTATCCAGTCTATCGAATTTCATATTTAACGGCAAACCATGGCCCAGCGGAGACAAGCCAGGTATGGGGAACCCTTGCCCCAGGAATGGTTGAATGGAATTGTGTAAGCTTGGAAAAGCACCAGGAGAAGGAAAGTCTTTTACTTCGGCTGCCTGTATTTGTTCTGGTGTGAGATCAGTTGGTTCGCCTGTGTGCAAGCGGATATGTTGTTGAAGAACAAGAGCGTTCGTGAATTTCTTGTGACAAACAGGACACTGGTGGAGTACCCTCATTGGTGGTTTCACCCTATGTACGCCCATGTGAGTCTTTAAATTACCTTTAGTAGTAAAAGCTCGACCGCAGATTTTGCATCTGAAAGGTCGTTCTCCAGTGTGAGTCCTGTAATGCATCTGGAGAGCGCTTTTACAAGAGAGAACTCGATGACATATAACACACTGATTTGGATCTGACAACTTGTGTTCTATATTGTCCACAAGTTGTTGGAGTTTACTGGTCTCAGATGTCTTCGTCACTTCAATTAGACTTTCCCAAGAATTATCATTACTACCGGGACGAGGCAACAAATTAGTGTAAATCGCTGGATCCTTCGCTGGATCATGTAAATGTGTAGAAGGAAATTGACCTAAACTTCCCGAAGAGGTGCTGCTTGGAGGTGACGTCGCATGTCCGAATGAGAAGTTGGCCGGCAGTCTTTGTCCTGTTGATATACTTAACGGAACACTGATTGAGTTACTTCTGTTTGATAAGTTTTCGGGTTCATCTTGCATGTTTATGTTATCACAATTGTCAGCACCGGGGCTATTTTGACCTAACATATCTTCATTACTGTATTTGCTATCCATACTGCAATCGTCGAAAGGACCGGGTGATGAAAACCGCAAGCGTTCGGGTTCATTTTCTTGTTCATTTTCTAGTTCGGCTGGTTCTTGTTTTGGTGTCACCTGAGGAACATTCGTCGTCTGTAAGGTTTGAGATCGTGATTCTTCGGTATTTTCACGCTTTTCCTCTGGTTGCTCAGATTTACATCGAGGTGGTTCTGGAACCGGTGTTGGAGATCTTGCAGGTTTGGTTAGATTTTCAGGAGCGTCCTGCTCATCTCTTTTCATGAAAAGTGGATGGGGAGGAAATAACCTGGGAGGTGGATCTTGCCTGTGGGGTGATGGCTGCAACCTGTTAGACAATAATTCGGGAGGAGGTCCTGGGGGTCTGTACAATGGAAGTGAGGTTGGTGGGAATGGATGTGGTCCAGAAAACATGTGGGGTGGGTGTGGAGGACCTCCAGGTGACAAGGAAGGCTGCTGCCCCAATTGAGCTAGAAGTGGTGGATGATACTTGTCTAAATGTTCTGGTACGGGATTTGGATTCATTTTGATATGAGGGAACTTAGCACTATGTCTTTGGAAATGAACTTTAAGATTACCTTTCGTAGTAAATCGACTACCACAAACATTGCACTTATAAGGGCGTTCCCCGGTGTGGGAACGGATATGTATTTGAAGGGCAGAATCTGACCCGAAAACTTTACCACAATATCTACAACGATGTTTAAAGAATGGTTCGTTTCTACCCTTAGAATCGTAGGGAGAAAGCGATCCTTTACTTTTTCTAAAAGCTAGTTCATCAGCCAAGTTTGTAGCTAGCAAACCTTGACTGGCGTTATCAAGCACTTCTTGGGCTCGTTTCTGTAGCATTTCTAAAGTGTTTGGTGCATCTAGAGACGGTGGTTCAGTAGTGTGGGTAATTATAGTAGAAGCTAGAGATGATGATATGGAGCACATTGGCGGTTGAATTTGTGGAGGTAGACATGTAGGAACAGATACCTGAGCTGGTGGCTCCATTACTGGGGGCTGTTGTACAACCGGTTGACTAATTTGAGGCGGTAACGGAGCAGGCGTGGGCTCTCTGGATACAGAAATTGGCTGTGGTGGCGGCGATGGTTCTGGTAAAGTAGGTTCAGCTTCTATCTCATTCTCGTTTTCGTTCTCATTATCATTATCAGTCTGTTGAGGTGAAGCTGGACTACTATCTTTTGATCTATCGATTTGAAGTTGTTGCTGCAGTTGGTTTATAAGCTGTAACTGTAGGACCTGTTGGTGTTGAAGAGTAAATAATGTAGACTGTAATACTGCTAATTCTTGTAATGCTGCTTCATTATCTGCGTTATTAGCCATCGCGGTAGCTGCGAACTGCGCCACGGCTACCTTGGTGTTTTGTAAAGCTTCAAGAGTGACATGACCTGGAGCTGGGGGCACGGGAAAAGGGAAAGCTAATCTGGAACCGGTTTCTTCTGGGGAATTTTCTTCGACGCTGTTGTTATTCGCTGCGTCTTGGCGATGCCGTCGCATCCTTTCAAGCCTTTTCTCTCCAGTTTCATCAAAATCCTCGTCATCCTCAGATACAACCATATCTTCTGGATCTGAGTGAGCGGGATCGTCGTGCTTAACGGCTTTGCGCTCGCATTCTGCTTTGTGCGTTAAATATTCTTGTACATCTGTGAACTGCTCTTGGCATCGCTGACACATAAGGATTTGATGCAAATCTGTCGGCGTCGAAATTGGTTCGGGTTCCGCGCAAGGCGTTTTGTCATCTGAAATTCAAATAAAATAGTTAGTTGCGCATATTTAACACAAAATTAAAATTTAGGTCTTACATTTGAAGACGTTGATCGCAGAAATGTATATGTAAATAGCGGTTAGTTTAAGAGGTTTTCTAAACATAGTGATTTATTTAAGGGAAAGTAAAACAGAACGACATACAGCCCGACACATTTTTTTCCTAATATCAGGTCTTTTACATGTTTTGGGAGTTCTTACGACGTTCGCCTTCAAACAAAAATTTGATTTTCGGTTTCCGTTACTGTGTCTAATTCCACACTTAAGACGATGTGAAAGTAATTATTTAGTACCTCTTAACAATTTTTTATCAGACATATGCTACCTCAATATGTAAGAAAAGACAGGAAGACGTTATTGGCGTATTGACATTTCAAATAAAATAGTAGAAAGTTCGAACTACCAGTAGTAACTACAATCTACAATCATTTCATTGAAGTTAAAAATAACCAACCATGGTTATTTAACTTGAAAATATATTTTTGTGAGAGATGCTTATAAAATATTTGAATTGAAATCCTGCTCAAAAAAGTAAATTAAAAAATAAAAGAACAATAACAACAGAGAAATATAATTATTATTTTGTTTAAAAAAAAAAGGAGCCCTTTTTGTGTACAAAGACGTAATTAAGGCCTTGATATGTAAGTAAAAACACATATAAACGACCATTTTAAAGAGATATAACTAATATATTATGAAGTACCTTCCGATCTGGATAATCAGTTTTAATGACCACTGGCAATATTTTGTGCTTACTTGAAAAGAACTAAACTTTAATTCTTTACTATTCCTAAATATAGTATTGGGCAGTCAAGAAATAATCCACCTAATTCTTTTTATAAATTCAAACTCATTTGCATTGTGATTTTTGAAAAATAAAGTCACAGAACAACAATTACAATGAAACAAAGGAATGATAAAATCGGTAATCCAATAATGCTTGGCGGTATAAGCAAAGAAAATCCAAAAACCAAACTGACCCGAAAAGGTAAGTTTCTGTAAGTGAAGGACGTAACCGACGCGTAAGCTAACTGCAGCAAGTGGCGCTTCCGAATTCTAGATGTTCTAGGGTGTTCTTCAGCGCTTCTGTAACCGATTTTGCTGCCTGACAGTATCCTCAGACAGATAAATACATTTTTATCTGTCTGAGGATGCTGTCGAGCAGTGAAACCGGTTAGAGAAACGTGGAAGAACATCTCGAATTCAGAAGGGCTACTTGCTCCAGTTAGCTTACGCTCTGGCTACGTCCTTACACAAACGAAACTCAACAGTGAAGCCAGAGAAGTAATCTCCAAGTCTGTATGTAGTATGGACCAGTTTCACCAAGTAAGGGCAACAACAATCAATGAAGTATATAATACAATTATGGCAACCGTAATGTCAACAAAGAGCGTAAAAAATAGTAGTATATAAGAACAGCGATAACTGAAACAAGTAGGATAACATGTTTTATCAACAAAGATAGGAAATACAGCAAAAGTTTTATAAAACCTTACTTTTTAGATCAACTATCCACTGGCAGAACAAACAGCCATTTGGAAGGAATGAATTTATTGTTATGATAGGAAATTGGTTATTTTCATTGTGTCAATATTACTTTACTACTGTTTGGTTAGATATATCAATACTTGTTTAACCATGGTGTACTAAACGTATTATCAAATGTGAGTAAAGATAAATAAATATTATTAGGTATTAGTTGGAGAAAAATGCGAAAGATTTGAAAGCTCTTGTCACAGATTTTTAAGTTTTTTTAGAGATACCTACCACAAATACCCCGCAACTATTCGGTATTCGGCCTATTCGGCCACTTTTACAATATTCGGTATTTGGTCGAATACTGGCTACTATTCGGCCGAATACCGAATTCCCAATAATTAAAAAACTCAAATATTACTCAAATTGTATCTATTTTAATCACAAATTATTCAAATACATAAAATATATCAATTTGTGATGAATAAAACGATTTATTTAGCATTGGTTGGTAGCAACGAATTCCGATTTTCCTCTCAAATAGGCGACTTTTCATTAAATAGTGCTATTTTGTGAAGCCTTCGCGCCGCGAATGTGGAGCCCGCTTTACGCCTAATACTCGGCAGCCGAATATTCGCCGCTTCTGTCGAAAGCGTGGCCGAATATTCGGCGCTTCGGCCAAATCACTATTTGTGACATCTTCTGTTATTTTGGTCACATTTTAAGCAGGCTCCACATTCGCGTTTGCGCTCCGCAAGCCCTTTTGATTAAACTTGGTAAAGATCTTCCTTTTGCAAGTGGCTTGGATAAATTCGTTATCCAGGAAAATCGGTTCAGGTTTTCCCCGAAAATTTGGTGTTTTCTTCCGGAAAAATTTATATCTCTGTAAACAACAAAGCAAGGACAACCAAATTTGGTTCGCGGATTTATATTATTGTAGGTAAATTAGATATCAAAATTTAGCTTTGTAGGTTACAAAACAAAAAAGTTAAGTATAGGCATTTCAAGAAAAATAAATTGGGGTTTTCGTCAAAACGTCAAAGTCGCGATTTAAAACGTCAAAATTGGCAACATTTAGGTAAAGAACCCGAAACTAATACGAGCTATGGAAAGAAAATGTCTCAGGAAGAATGCTTTACAAAGCCTGAAGTCTTAGCCTCAACCGTCATTGTCCTTCATTTTACTAAAATATTTCCAGAAAATTCATTTCAAATAGACCCTTTCTCTGATGCTTTGGCAGTAGTCTTAGCCATAGAGTTTATAGTTTGTTGGTATTTAATTTTTGTCGAATTTTCGTAAAAAATCAATTAAGCTCAATATATCCGTTATTATGCAAGATACGAAAAAAATTGTATACATTAATTATTATAGGGTGCCTTGAGCTACATCTTAAAAATATTTATACAATCACAGGGTGGCCCATAAGCCGTTGATGATACAAATTTTCTTTTTGTTTAATCGAACACGCCTGATGTAATTGCATTTTTGCATTTTATAAGGTTGACCAAGAAACCAGTTTTTTCGGGAACACTTTAAGTTTACTTTCGGAAATTTTTGTATATTTTCTAACAATAAAGTTATTTTGATGTAACATGGCACATTGTTTCTACTATATAAGTTATACTGGTAACCAAATTTGATACGTGCTTTCTTTAAAAAAAAAACATGCATATATGCTATTAAAAACATTTTTTATAAAAATTCACTACCATAACGCACTTGCTGCGTCTAGACTTTTTTTGTGATAATCAAGTGTTGTGATGTGAGTATGAACCAACAATTATATTTCTTGTTTGTTTGATTTTATTAACTTTCTTTTTTAGCTTTTATTTTTTTATGCAGCTACTGTCACTTGTTTTATATAAAAACTTTTAATTATAATTTCAATATGCCTGTATTTATATTATAATATATAAGATTGTGGAAATTAAAATAATTCAGTCGTTGATTAGAACAAGTACAATAATGCAAAAAAGCTTTAAAATCGGGACCACTCTAATTTGTGAAAATTTGCTACGAAAAGTCATTAAAAGATAATAAATAATAATTAGTTAGTTTGTTAGTTCTTAGGGCAGTATATGGCTGCGGCAGGTTGCCATTCGCACATTTTTCTGTGATTTTAAAAAATATTTCCGGGATATATCTATCTGAACAATGCTTAGTGGAGTAATACAAACATATATAAATATGAATTGTTTGTTTTTTCAGATCACTATGTATTTTAATATATAAATTAATCATTCTGACAGACACTGGATTACAACAAAAAAAAATTTTTATTTTATATATGTGCACGCACCCAAACATTTGACTTGGATTGAAAATCTTAATTAATTTTGTTACTGCTCTTCTATGTACTTAATTTTATTGGGATAAGACTGGGATATAATCTTCATGCCTTGGGGTCGATCAAGACAACTTTGAAGACACACAAGAGGACCCTGGTAAGAATGGGAAGACATATGGAAAAACGATAGGACTCTAGATTCTATTTCCTTGCATTTTTATTATTTTTAGGGGGTTTTAACACTTATATTATTTGATACTTTATTAACAGTTTTTACTCCCTTTAACCTAAACACTCAACAGAAAATCCCGTTCGTAGATATAAACGTACACATTCATACACGCACACATACAGATAACGATACACTGGCTACTAGGAACAGGTTTCCAAATTTAAATATGTATCTTTAGATTTGTAATATGTAGTAAAATAATCTGATATATGTGTACATTTCTAGTTTCTAGTAAGTGAGAGAGATTAAAAGAATAAATAATAATTAGAACAAAAAGTTAACCCAAACTTCGAAGCATATTATTTAGCATCACACATCTGTAAATTGTCAAAAAAAAACTCAGCCATAGTAAAAATAAATAAAATTAAACTCATCACTATATTAATACCAGCTTACCAGATTTAAAATTTTGCGAATTCGTAAGAAATTGAAACATTCTAAGTGTTCAATTTTTTGCTATCATATTATGTAAAATGAACCAATAAGAATGGGTTTCTCAGTTCGTGACTATATATAAATCCGGCTTTAGGCAATTAAAAAAAAACGCTGAAAATTCGATATATTATGATTAAGTAGGTCATTTCGTTTTGTACATTAATAGCGGTTTTAAGTAGGTAAGACATTGTTAGGTCTAAAATAGATTTAAATGACAAGAACAAAATTAAAATAAATAAAAAAGAGTGCTATACCTATGTAGCTAAAGACCTATACCTACAGATAGCACTCATAAACATTTGCGATGAATAAGTCAGAACTTACCCCAACTAAAGAAAACTCCATACCTATAATCTATCTTTAGAATTACCCAACTCACATAGGTATTTTGTTACAATACCTTAAAGCTTGCAATTAATTTCCTTAAACAAATAATGCTAGCTAGAAAATATACTAAATGGCAATAATAAAAAAAATCCACAGTGAAGATAATCTCTATGTTATACAACTTGTTTTGCATAAAATAGATACCTACTGTTCATAGAACAGAAAAACTATCCAAGAGGGCATTCCTAATCGTGAAAATATATTTAATATTAAACTCATATTACAATATTTTTACGAAAATTCGCTAGCATAAATCCAAATAATATCGTTTATAATTAAGTAGGTCGTATAGAAATTATAATTATTGACCTGGAATTGCTTTTGTTATGTGTTTATGCAATTAATAAATATGGTGCAACTGCAGTTTGCGATATTGAAGAATGCTGACTATGCGCATTGTTGAAAATGTGGACCAAGCAAAGTTATATATACCAGTGTTTGTACACATTCAGGGCTTTTGACTTTTTATTTCAATTATGTAGAGATAAGTAAAGACTTTTGACTTTTAACCTTTGCTTTGAAAATGTAGACACTAATATTAGAGATTTTTTGATTAGATTCTTAAAATGTAAAGACGCGAGACTTTTTAATTTAATTATGTACAGATTTGCTTTTAAATTTTATTCAGTTAAGTTAGTTTAAAAAAGTTGTTAATTCGTTTTATTATTATTAAATTTTTTATTGCAAATTACATCGTTACACATGTCACAATTATCCTAGTTATAAACCATTATCCCTAATTAACCTCCGCTTCTTAGACACCTACCTATACATAGAACATATAGGTTAGGTAGGTAGGCACTACGACTTAAAAAAATTGTAGGTAGATATACCCTCATTTTAATTCCCGTCTATAGATTATCCATGTTTTCTAATGCAGTACGTAGTATAGCTATAAGTATTTTATTCAAGTTCCATTAATTTAGCAAATTTAATTGGTACTTATTTTAATTCCCAACTAAATAGCACTAGAAGATGCTCAGTTTCTAAACGGATAAAAAGCTCTTCTATTTCATAAAACTTTATAGATATTATCTACCAATCACGCATATATTAAACCCCAAGTCCCGCTTTCAATAAAATATTTCTACAGAGCATCACACTACAAATAGAAGTTAATAAATCAAACCATAAATCCATCTAACAAGGTTCAAGTCGCACACAGTCAAGTGAAAGTCGAAGTCTACCTGCATATACATATTTCCTACAGATAACGTCGAACAAGAACAAAACCCCGATACCCCCCACACACACAGAGCACATCACTAAACAATACAAACAAAAACTGCCCGACTACCTTTGTTGCTGATCCTTTCCAACAAACTCAGATAAACACTGTTCAACAGCAGGTACGTCTGCTCACTAGGAAACATCTCACACAAATGCATCCGTACAGCATAAACTCCTATGAAATATAATAGAGAATATAGAAGGCAGGGCTGCGATATCTCATAGGTCGAGATATTATTAAATGAGATATGAAAGTGGTGGGGATAATATGCAAGGGGATAAGAGAGCAAGCGCATGAGATGATGAAGTGCCTGCTACGACCAGCCAGATAGTCGGTTATGACAGCTGGGCGTGTATATGGGTCTCATAAATAAAACTCACTTGTTGCTCCATCATATTAATCCCGCCTATTGTCTACGCCCATATTCCATATTCATATGCTCAATACTTTAAGGGGAAGGCAATGAGGCCGCCTTATTGTTCAGGGTAATGCAGTCTTGTCAGTCCGGAGAAGGACGTCGTTTAGGGTATGTTGTATAGGTATCACAACTCGATGTGACATTGAAGCTTAGTTTACGATGTATTAAATTCCAAATACAGATGTAGAGATTTTTTCTAGGCACTTGGAAAACCAGGGAAGACATCTATAGATCTGTATTTAGTACGGAATAGTTTCACCAAATCAAGGCAACAATAATTAATGTATTTCACCTTAGAAATCGGTAAAATAAGTCCTAAATTGAAATACATACCTACAATACAATCATTGGAGCCACATGACCGATGTATTTGTGAATTATTTAAAATTTAGGGTTTAATTGGTTGATTTTCACCATCTGGACACTGTATAAAAACTCTGCACGCAGCAAGTGCGTTATGGTAGTGAATTTTCATAAAAATGTTTTTATTGCAAATATGTGTGTTTTCTTTTTATTTAAGAAAGCAGGCATCAAATTTGGTTACCAGTATAACCTATATAGTAAAAACAATGTGCAATGTTTCATAAAAATAACTTTATTGTGTGAAAATTGACAACAATTTCCAAAAGTAAACTTAAAGTGTTCCCACAAAAACTCGTTTCTTGGTCAACCTTATAGGTTAATAGCAAATTGGGCTATTCAAATATGAAGCATTTGATCAAAATTCGCTACCATAACGCACTTGCTGCATCCAGAATTTCTTTTCTTACAAACATGCATTATATTTCGATGGAAAATGCAAAAATGCAATAACATAAGGCGTGTTTGATTAAAAAAAAAAAGAAAATTTGTATCACCAACGACTTATGGGCCACTCTGTGATTGTAGAAATATTTTTAAGATGTAGCTCAAGACACCCTATAATTAATGTATAAAGATTTTTTTCATATCTTGTATAATAACGGATATATTGAACTTTTTTTGATTTTTTACGAAAATTCGACATACATTATATACCATTAAACGATAAACTCTATAGCTAAGACTACTGCCAAGCATCAGAGAAAGGGTCTATTTGAAATGAATTTTCTGGAAACATTTTAGTAAAATGAAGGACAATGACGGTTGAAACTAAGACTTCAGGGTTTGTAAAACATCCTTCTTGACACATTTTATTTCCATAGCCCGTATTAGATTCAAGTTATCTGCCTAAATGTTGCCGATTTTGACGTTTTAAATCGCAACTTTGACGTTTTGAGGAAAACCCCAATTAATTTTTCTTTAAATGCCTATAACTTTTTTGTCTTTTGACCTACATAGCTAAGTTTTGGTAGGTAACTTACCTATAAGGATGTAAACCCGAGTACCAAATTTAGTTGCCCTTACTTTGTTAATTCCGGAGATATAATTTTTTTTCGAAAGAAAACACAAAATTTTCTAGGAAAACCTGGGCAGATTTTTCTGGCTAACGAACTTGTCCAAGCCATTTGCAAAAGGAATTTTTTCACCAAATTTAATTAAAATCGGCTCATTATTTTTTGAGTTATCGGTGTAATACATATATATATATATATATATATATATATATATATATATATATATATATATATATATATATATATATATATATATAATAATAAAATTTCACTAATGAAAAATTGAAACTGACCCCGGATATGTGTTCTGGGGGGCCTAATAAGCGCTCATTTGAAGAATTTTTTTCAAAAGTCGGGATCTCCTCATTAGTGAATTTTTTTAAAAGAAAACTCAATAAAAGGTTCTGGACGCAGCAAGTGCGTTATGGCAGTGAATTTTTATTAAATTCCTCAAATTTGAATAAGTCAATTTTCTATTAACATAGAAAGTTGAATTTTGGTATGTAGTAAGGTCTTTTCCAAGTCAACATATCCACCAAATTTCATTGAACTTTTCGGAGAAAATTTTTTGTTTTTTAAAGAAACTCAACATTTCCCCGCAAAACCTTGTCCGATTTTCCTGGCTAACGAACTCATCCAAGCCATTAATAAAATAAATGTGCTTGCCGAGTTTTATCCAAATCGGTTATTTATTTTCTGAGTTATCGGTTAGATACATATATATATATATATATATATATATATATATATATATATATATATATATATATATATATATATATATATATATATATATATATATATATATAAACATATAAAAATTGAACCTGACCCTGATTTTAAAAACATTTTGCAAAGTCTCACCATCTTAGTGAATTTTTTAAAATAAAAATTCCTTAAAAAGTCGGTACCTATCTATATAGATAAGAATTTCATACAACGTTCTGTAAACATTTAGGTACCTATAAACGTTACAAACTTCTGTGTCAGCCTGTCCAATTGAGACATTATATTAAATGAAAAATGCACTAATAGAAAACAAAATAAAATTAATTTTGTAATTAAATATATTAAGTATTATTATAATGAAAAAAGCCTTAAGACTGAAATAAATATACAATTTAAATCAATTGACTGAGGAATACATACGTGGCTTATTCACATAGAAAACATCAGTTTCTTTGGTTTTAGTAATGTTATTTACTTGACTAGTATTTTTTGGGATTTTTGTTTTCCTGTGAAACGATTGAAATTAAAACAAAGAATATGCTTTTTATGAAAATTTTTACCAACTTCTTTGAATCGTTTAAAAATAATTGTTTGCCCCAAAGGACTTTAGACTTGCCTGAAACATAAATTGATTTATCTTTAAAAAATAAAAAGAATGCAATACCAAAACGTTATATGTTTCCAATAGTTGATTAAAAATTTTTGTTCAAACAACATAATTATGGAAGCAGTCATAGAAATCGATCAAAATTGAATTTATTTGAATTGCTTGAAGATATAGGTATTTCCTGGTAATTCTGAAGCTCTTTGCCTAAAATAAATTGTTGTTTCTGACAGGCAAGGTATTGCTTTGGGAATGTAATGATTAAATTGAAATAAGTGTGTGATCTATGAAAATTGACTAATAGACGCAGCAAGTGCGTTATGGCAGTGAATTTTCATAGAAAGGATCTGGCACCAAATATTTTATTATAACTTTTTTCTTGTAACATAGAAATCTGAATTGTTGAAACTGACCCCGGATATGGGTTCTAGGGGTCATAGTTCGCGCTCATTTGCAAAAATTTTTTAAAATTCAAAAGTCGGGATCTCTCCATTAGTGAATTTTTTCTACGAAAATTCACTAAAAAGTCTTGACGCAGCAAGTGCGTTATGGTAGCGAATTTATAAGTGCTTATAACTTTTTTTTCAACTTCGAGATCTGAATTTTGGTATGTAATATACATTTTACGAAAAAAACCCTGCTTATATACTTGGGTGCCATAGCATTGTTATTTTCAGATATATTAAAACATTGCGAAAGAAAACCCAAATTTTGAAAAACCAGTCCGAATGTCCTAGCTAATTAACCTATGCAAAGCCATTTGCAGAAAAACGCCCCTCAACGAAATTTTATCAAAACCAGCTCATTATTTTTGGAGCTATCAGTGCGATTCATACTTACATAGCACCAGAGAAAGGGGTCTATTTGAATATAATTTTCTGCAAATATTATAGTAAAGTGAACGACGATGGAGTTTGAAGCAGTAACTTAAGGCTCTGTGGAACGCACTTTTCACCACATTCTTTTTACCTAACCCGCATCCATTTTAAGATCTTTGTTTAAAAATCGCCAGTTTTTACGTTTTAAATAGAGTCGTTGGCATTTTAAGAAGAAACACAATTTATAAAATAAACAAGAACGAACCGAGAACAAAACACATATTTTTTGCAAATACTCTGCCGCATTGTTGCAACTTTAAAATTTGATCCACCGAGCTTGCAGTAACTTACTTTCTTTAATGATATTGATTCCTTGACAAAAAATACTTACATCCGGTTTCATTAAGAATTTATTTAACTTCCACTTATCTCAAATTTCACATGGGAATATTAATTAAATTACGATGACGTTGTAAACAGCTTAATTAACACTTGTTTCTTATGAAATTTCAATCATCGTAACACATGATCCATGGAAAATGTAAATGATGTTTTTATAAAAAGGCGATATTAAAATAATGATTGACAAACATGATAAAAGCACACGGTACTTAAAAAAACGTGTGAAGAGAGACATCTTTCATTTGTTTCGTGTGTGACCGATACACGCAGAAACCAGTAAGTTACGTGAAAGATATAAAAGACAAACCATATAATTATCCTAATTTATATATATATATATATATATATATATATATATATATATATATATATATATATATATATATATATATATATATATATATCATTAACCTTTAACGTGTGAATCACATTTCAGTTGTCAATTAGTTCATAACTCATCGCAGACTCTTGTGAATCAGTTGATATATTTGAGACAACAATAAATAAATTCAGTCGTTGATGGTTTTAGAAGACACTAATTGACAACACGATGTCCAGACAGTTATCTCAGACAGGTTGGTGAGTCATTTGGTTTGACTCGCGAAATATTAACATTGCAAATCCACTGGATTTCTCACAAAACAGCTAATATTGTCTTACAAAGATTACCTGATTTCTTGATTAATAGCAATCTGGAATTAAAAGGCTTTTCCTACCAGACAATATATTTAACTGTTAACTATACGCATTTCGGGTCCTTTGAGCAATCTTTAGGGGTTAAAGACTATTTCTGTTTTTTTGATTACAGAAAATGTGCTGTATGGAACTACAATATATATATATATATATATATATATATATATATATATATATATATATATATATATGTATATATATATATATATATATATATATATATATATATATATATATATATATATATATATATATATATACATACATACATATATACACTACTTCTGTCAACAAGCATCTGTCAGTTGACTCTTGTCAAATTTTGAACAAGCTGCGTAATTTAGTTTGTGTTAGATAGCCATTGAAAGCAGACAACCTCTTAGGTTATAACGACCATGGAAAAAAGTACATTTCGTGTGCTGATCAAACATTATTTTTTGTGGAAAAAACATCACTCAAACCAAGGCTAAACTTAATAAATTTTCTGCACCATCAATTTCGTGCCATCCCGAGTGTTTGAGTGTTTACACTTACTCACTCAAACTCAACTCAACTCAACCATCAATTTACATCGTAAAAAAAGTGGTTTAATGAATTTCGTTGCGGCCGTACAAGCACAAATGACGCCGAACCTTCTGGACGCCCAGTTGAGGTCGCTACACCCAAAACAATTGAAAAAATTCACAATATGATGTTAGCCGATCAGAGATTGAAAGTGCGAAAGATTGTGGAAGCCATAGGTATATCAGATGGCTCAGTGGTTTCGATCTTGCATGACCACTTGGGTATGAGGAAGCTATCCGCAAGATGGGTGCCACGTTTGTTCACAATCGACCACAAACGCAATCGTGTGACAACTTCTAAAGAGTATTTGGCGTTGTTCAACCGCAATAGGGACGAGTTTTTGCGCCGTTTCGTAACCGTGGACGAAACACGGATTCACCACAACACACCAGAGACCAAGCAGCAGTCAAAACAGTGGACAGAACCAGGCTATAATTTAAATTGCTGCTATAAAATACAGAAAGGGTCTATTTCAAATAAATTTTCTTCAG
This sequence comes from Tillus elongatus, assembly GCA_964006375.1. Classification (NCBI taxonomy): domain Eukaryota; kingdom Metazoa; phylum Arthropoda; class Insecta; order Coleoptera; family Cleridae; genus Tillus; species Tillus elongatus. The sequence continues at coordinate 23,217,423 of OZ023265.1, read as the reverse complement.
TTATTGTTGTCATTAAGAACAACAGCTATTGAAACATAAATTTAAAATCCTGTTAGGCACACTTCTGGGAATGCTTATTGTACAAAACACGGCTTCGTTTTAGAATGTTTGTTTAAAAATCACCAATTTTCACGTCTCAAATCGCAAGTTTGATGTTTCTAGAAAAAAATTATAAAATGTTGAAAACATTTTTTTGGTACTTATTGAGCTTTCTGTACAAAAAAAAACTGAATCTTTGTAATATGCAATACATCTTGTTAATCACATATATTATTTTGGTATTTTGACCTTCTCTGACCCACAGTGCAAGCGATTTTTTTCAAATGTTTGTAACTTTTTTTAAATTTAAAGCCAAAGCAACTTTAATTTAAAATATCTTTGTCGTTTTCGAAGATACAAAAATGTTCTGAAAGAAAACCCAACATTTTCCCGCAAAAACTGGTCTGATTTTCCTGGCGGACAAACTTGTTCAAGCCATTTACCAAGGGTGCCAAATTTCATTAAAATCGGTTTATTATTATTTGGGTTATCGTGGGGACACCTAAACATATATATATATATATATATATATATATATATATATATATATATATATATATATATATATATATATATATATATATATATATATATATACATATGTTCAGAAAGATTTTCTCGGTCTTTAATGTGAGACATACTTGGTTCTCGGGTTGAACCGCGTCCAAAATGTATGAAAACTCGCCGTTTCGGCTCCTGTTTTGGAGCCATTTTCAAGAGGAAAAGGAAATATGTATGGACATAGACCCGAAGTTTTAAAATAAGTTATCTTAAATTATTTCACACAGGAAGAGTAGGTATGCAATCAGGACTGCTAAAAATTGTGAAAATATTGAAAAATTTGAAAATAACTTAATTCTTTATTTAAAATCGAGACTTAAAATTAATAATGAATATATAAACCTTGGATGAATAACCATTTCAAGCGAACGGCTATACCACGTTGAAAAAACCGATTGTCGTGCGATCACCGAAGTTAAGCAACCAACATTTCTGTTTTGTTCTTATTAGTGAATTTTCATTTTAAAAAAATTGCAATTTTTATTTTTTAAAATTTGCTAATACAGAGGTTACGATGGTCAGATTGCAAAAAAATAATAAATTAGCGTGAATTTGGGCCCCTAGAACCCGAAACGAAGGTCCGTTTAAATTTTTTTATGTTTGTATATATATATATATATATATATATATATATATATATATATATATATATATATATATATATATATATATATATATATATATAAGTATATATATATATATATATATATATATATATATATATATATATATATGTATGTGTGTGTGTGTGTGTGTGTGTGTGTGTGTGTGTGTGTGTGTGTGTGTGTGTTCAAAAAGATATACTTGGTTCTCGGGTTGAACCGCGTCCAGAATTTATGAAAACTCGACGATTCGGCTCCTGTTTTGGAGCCATTTTCAAGAGGAAAAGGAAATATGTATGAACATGAACTCTAAGGCCTCAATCTGCCTACTCCCCTAATCTCGCGGGAGATCATCTCTAAGGTCTCAGTGTGTTCAACCCTAGGCCTAAGAGAGATCTGGCAGTTCGATGCAAGTCTTGTATTGTATGTATCGTTTCGTCTACTTGCTTTGTTATCAGTGTAATGAGTCACGGTCAATTAAGTGAGGGGCTCCATCGAAAATCGTTTTGAATTTTTCTGCATATTTTCTCACAGCTGCATTCGAGTTTTCCAAACACTCACCCAAGGTTAAAATTTGATCAACTGGGGTCCAGCATACGTGTAATTTGACATTTTAAAAAATAAAAAACATAGATAATAATGTGACAATTACAATCCGTCAAACAATGTCAAGCTGATATCCTGCTCATTTGCTTAATACCCTACTTAAAAGATTCTCGAAGGTATTTTGGACAAGTAATTTCAAAGCTGGAAAAACACGTCAACATTCAACTGCAAATTACTCAAGAACGGTGAACTTAAAACATTTTAATAAAGATACCTTTTGTATGTAAATAAAGTTTTCAAATTTTTGATACATCTATTCGATAAAAGCACGGAAAAAAAATATGAAAATTGAATCATCCCAGCCCCCCTGTAAGTTACGCCTCTGAATAAAATATGAAGATCCTAACAAATTAGCAATATTTCTGATAATGAAACTACGTCCCTAGAGCCTCGGTGGTTCAGTGGTAAGAACGTGTGCCTCTGAACCGAAGGGTACTGGGTTCGATCCCAGGGTACTCTTTTTACTTTTTCAGTACATACTGTACAATTAACATCAACCGAGGTTCTGGCATTGTATTTGAGCAAGTTTAATGTCTGCACGCTCCGCCATTCGGAAGGGGCGTAAAGCCGTCGGTTCCGTGTCCATGCGATGTTGGGAACGTTAAAGATCCGTACCCTCCTTACAGAAAGGCAGGGTTCGGCGAAATTTCTAGGATAGTGAGGTGAAACTGCTCCCTGGCGTCGGTGATTGCCCATATTCGCGGAAATAGGCCGACGTTAAAGAAATAAAACACACACACACACACACAACTACGTCCCTCTGTCAAATTCCATTAAATTACCTGTTGTAGTTTTGAAGAAAATGCCATAAAAATTCTTTATGAGAGTCTTCTTCTAGGGACTGTAGCTCCTTAGGGGTGTATTTTCGGAAATAGTTTTATAGAGTAAGCTACACTTACTTTTTGGTGTACTATACGTCCAAGAAATTTGGCAGTCATTTTTGAAACATCTTGTATACTGCTCGTCGAAATGCTGATGAAATTTAAGAGTATGGGGAAGCAAAATTATGAGGAAATTTGGAAAGTGGAAATAATTTGACAATTGGAATTTTTGGAGGAAGATATTTCAAATTATGTCTCATACAAGCACAAGTTAAGCTTTTTTCTAAGACATGTAATTGAGTTACCAATAAATAAGTAGGTATAAATTTACCTAAGTATATGCCTGACCTGTATTTTACCAGTCTTTACAAAGTTTTTTCAAACTGTGCCAATGACTTACGCCTTAGCCAAATCCTACAAAGTTTTTTCGAGAGGTACCTTAAAAGCAAAACTAGATAACTAACAAATACAAGAAGTATCACCGATATCGTATCGCAACAATGCTCGTTTCTGACGCTCCATATCTATAGCTACTGTTAGCTTTTACCACTCTGGAGATTCGAATACGGATATTGTGAAATATATAACATCTATCTATTCCTGTTTGTGAAATTCTTAGTCGTAAAGCTGCCGCCCCCGAGACAGGGACAGCCCGGCCGCCCCATTCCTTCACATATATACACTCACTAGTCGATATTGAACCCGGATTGAATTGAATTTAGAAGTTAGCAGTGAGAGCGCTATATGCCGTCGTGCCAATCGATCGCTAAACCCGACCGCGATGACCGCTTTTCATCTATAATAAAACATGTTATTGAACTGCTCTCTCCGTCTCTCTTTCTCTCATCCTCTTCTCTCTATATATCCTCCGTTAATGACAATTATAAAACATCCATAAAATATATTCATTTTGAAGGAATGTCGATAGAGATCGTGAACGTGTAAACAAGATCATCTTTTAGGTTATTCTCGATCAGGCAAATGAACATGATATGTATAAACAACTAGATATACAAGAGGATTTTAGAGCCCCGGAGAAAATCAGTACTATAATTACTGTTTTATAGCAAGTAAATAAATGAAACACCTTCAAGAACCAGGAATAAATACTTTGGAAATATTCGTAGAAAAAATTCGCGACTTAAATTTTAAATAAATGTTTTCAAATGACGACAACTAGAGCCTATAGAACACATACAGGTATGGCCGTTACTCCTTCTAATATATGTATGTTTGCAGTGGCGGCTCGTGATATAAAAATTGGGGGGCACAATTCGAAAAGACAAGTTGTGGGAAATCCGTACGCAGCAAAGGTCAGGGTTAAGTAAGATAGTGCACTTTTCCAACAAACTATTGCTTAAGATACCGACGAAAAAGAACAGTTTATTCTTTTCGGGACACCCACATAACCACGTAAACTTACCATACACGTTTATATTAAAATATCTATTAAATTGCCTAACTTTTCCTGCAGTTGATTGACACATTTTTATTAAAACAAATTTGCTAATAGAGACATATATCGTTGGTGAGACTTTGCAAAAATTATTTTAAACGAGCTCGAATTTGGGCCCCTACAACCCAGCGGCGGCTCCCCAATAAGTGCGCCGTGCACGCGCACTATCGCCTGCCATGGAAAAAATAATATTTTTGCTATGCTATATTTTAATAAATTTTTATTCACTTTTTTACCTCCTGCATTCAACAAACAAAATTAGTATATTGAGGTTCGAGGATCGCTGAGTCGGCAGCCATTAATACAGAATCAGAATAAGTATAGTGTTAATAGTTGCAGACGTTATATACATCCATATCCATATACATTAGTCGCGCGGCGCTGTGTATTTTTCGGCGCTCTGAGGAAATGCGATACTTCAATGCGAAATGATCGACTATCTTCATCGAAAACGACCGAATAAGCAATCTGGTTGTGCGCTTTAAAATTCCACAGTTGCAGTTTGCAGTGGACTCTTCGCAGAGCGTGTGGAAAACCAGTAAAGACCTTCCTTAGAAATTCTATGTCGAATGATCGACTTAATGCGCTAGCAATGTTGGTAATAAACAGAGACTTTGTATTTGAAATACCGAACTTTGATGAAAGAGTTTTAGAACAGTTTGTGGCTATCAAAAATAAACGTATGGATTTTTCGTTTAAGGAATGAGTGTAGGTCTGTTATGTTATAACTTATAAACTAAAGTGAATACTGAGTGTTGACAGAATTGTGTTTTGTGTTAGTAATTATCAAAGGAAAGGACTGGTTAACTACTATAACCTATAACTCACCAGAGGAAAACTTGGTTAGTTAGTTAGTAACATATAAAAATTCAAACTGACCCCGGATATGGGTTCTAGGGGTCCTAGTTCGCGCTCATTTGTAAATTTTTTTTCAAAATTCAAAAGTCGGAATCTTCCCATTAGTGAATTTTTTCTACGAAAATTCACTAATACACTGCTCATTTTCACAGATGTCATAGCGAACACGAATTTATTTTCTTACAAACATGCATTATTATAAAATTACGTGGTCGATATTCGATACATTAAAGGTCAGCCCAGAACATGCACGGACCGGGGAATCCGACTACCTAATTAAAACAAAGCATTGTTTAATCTATTTGGACTGAGCAGATTTCAATAAAAATATGCTACCATAACGCATCTGCTGCGTCCCGAATGTATTTTCTTACAAACATGCATTATTATAAAATTACGTGGTCGAAATTCGATACATTAAAGGTCAGCTCAGAACTGGCACGGACCGGCGGAAACCGACTGTCTAATTAACACAACGCATTGTTTAATCTATTTGGACTGAGCATATTTTAATAAAGATTCGCTACCATAACGCACTTGCTGCGCCTCGAATTTCTTTTCTTACAAACATGCATTATAATTAACGTGGTCTAAATTAGATACATAAAAGTCATCCCAAAACTGGCACGGACGGGGGAATCCGACTGTCTAATTAAAACAAAGCAATGTTTAATCTATTTGGACCGGGCACATTTTCCTGGCTAATGAACTTATATAGGCCATTTGCAAAAGGAAGGTATTCACCAAATTTAAACAAAATCGGCCTATTATTTTTCGAGTTACCGGACATGTGTTCTAGGGCGCCTAATTAGCGCTCATTTGAAGAAATTGTTTCAAAATTCAAAAGTCGGGATCTCCTCATTAGTGAATTTTTTTAAAGGAAATTCACTAAAATGGTAAAAAATTGTGTATCGTTTCTGTGAACATTCGCTACCTACTATAACGCACTTACTGCGTTCAGATCTTTTTTCAACTCGGTTAAAAATATATGTGCATTCTTTGATATTTCGTTATGAGTAAAAAACTGGAATTTTATGTTGCATTTCATTTTTTATAGATGTAGTTTTTTATAGATATGCTCAAGCTTCTAAAATTTATCTACTGTCTGAATAAATACAATATAAATAAGAGAATTCTTGTAATATCCGTATTCTAGCATATGGGGTAGCACCCTAAGTAACTTAAATGAGGCATAATATGAAGCCAGTTCGTTCTTAATGCGCATACCTATATATTTAAATTCGTATACATATATAACTCTGGGATTATTTTTTAGTCGAAAGTTTACGCGTTCATGGAAAGTGTGGGTTATTTTTAAACCGAGTCTTACATTGTATTGAGTTCGTTAGTGTCAAGGTAATTTAACCAGTTGTCATAAATAGATGTCTAGCAGTCGGCACGTGCATTTACCCCGAATAGGGCCCTGATATATTTATCTGGCAGAGGGTCGGATGACAGACAAATGGTGGAACTCTCGCACGAGCGCCAGCTTCCGTTTCCATAAAACTGGAAACAGCCTGTTGTCATATGGGCCTCAAGTCTGGGGATTCTCTGCATATTCAAATATTACTTCCGCCCAGAAATTATAGTCGCCTTCTATTATTGTAAAGGGAGGTTTTTTACCCCGTCTAGCGTGTGCGAGAAGACGTTGAGCTTAATTTTTTGTGCAGGGCAGTAATATATACAATTTAGGACCCATTGCATTCTTCTGGCGGTCTTAGTTAGGGCGGAGGGTGCAACGTACGCTCGCTGTGCAGATGTTTCGAAATCGCAACATATTGCAGCTCGTGCACCACATCTTTAAAATTATTAATTAATAAGTATCTAATTACGAGGAGGTAGTGAAAAGTACTTAGCCTACTAAAGAACATGAAATTTATTTGTTCAAAGTAATCTGTTTTAAGATTTGCACGTGTATCTATCAGAACGTTCATAAAGAAATTCTAAACCCGTTAAAAAATATTTATTCTGGTCTTCAGGCCACTCCTTAACGGCACATATGACTTCGTCGTTTATCAAAAATCATTTACCTTTCAAATGCCCTTTTGAGGTTTGGGAATAAATAATAGTCTGATGGTACTAAATCTGGAAAATAGGGCGCGTGGTTAGTAAATTGAAAACCAATTTTATCAATTGTGTGCAGTGCAATCAACTACTTGTGAGCATGTACTCTCTCTTGCAAAAAGCAACCTAGGCCAGTTTTTTAGGACGTTTTTTACCAGTTTCTCTCGTAATGAAGTCAGCGGCAACTTAGTATACTTAGTATGCTTCCGCGTAGTTTTACTTTGTTAAAGAAAATCTAGCATCTCATTCCATCTTTTTGTCAGAAAACTAAAACAAAATCTTGCCAGACAATTGGTTAAATGAATTTTTTTTAAGTCGTGGAGAACGGGAAACTAGTGTTTCAACTTGAATCTTGTTCAAAACGGTGACACATTCCTTTCGGCATTGTTGATTGTGGGAATCATTAACGTGTCCAAAATCCCATGGTACACGGGTATTTAAGATTTTTTACGCTCCCTTCAAAGGGCGGATCGTGCAGACATTTAACTTATTCAAACGCAATGCCACAACATTCGCCGATGCCAATATAATAGTATCAACGTATTAAAAAAGGCTGGACGCAGCGAGTGCGTTATGGTAGTGAATTTTCATAAAAAAGTTTTTAATAGCAAATATGTGTTTTTTTTAAGAAAGCAGGCATCAAATTTGGTTACCAGTATAACCTATATAATAGAAACAATGTGCCATGTTTCATCAAAATAATTTTTTGTTTCAAAATGTACACAAATTTCCAAAAGTAAACTTAAAGTGTTCCCGAAAAAACTGGTTTCTTGGTCAACCTTATAGGTTAATAGCAAATTGAGCTATACAAATTTGAAGCATTTAATGAAAATTCGCTACCATAACGCACTTGCTGCGTTCCGAATTTCTTTTCTTAAAAACAGCATGCTTTATATTTCGATGGAAAATGCAAGAATGTAATAACATAAGGGGAGTTCGACTAAAAAAAAATTTTTGTATCATCAACGACTTATGGGCCTTGTGATTCTAGAATATTTTCTAAGATGTAGCTCAAGACACCCTATAATTACTGTATACTACTGCCAAAGCATCAGAGAAGGGTCTATTTGAAATGAATTTTCTGGAAATTTTTTAGTAAAATGAAGGACAATGACGGTTGAATTAAGACTTCAGACTTTGTAAAACGTTTTTCTTGAGACATTTTATTTCCGTAGCTCGTATTAGCTTCAGGTTCTTTGTCTAAATGTTGCCAATTTTGACGTTTTAAATCGCGACTTTGACGTTTTGAGGAAAACCTCCTTTTTTTTAACGCCTATATTTTTTTTGTCTTTTAACCTACGGTGCTAAATTTTGGTAGGTAATTGACCCATAAGGACGTAAATCCGCTCACCAAATTTGGTTGCCCTTATTTTTTTATTTCCGGAGATATAAATTCTTTTCGAAAAAAAAATACACATTTTTTTTCGGAAAACCTGGGCCGATTTTCCTCGCTAACGAATTTATCCAAGCCACTTGCAAAAGGAAGGTATTCACCAAATTTAATCCAAGTCGGCCCATTATTTATCGAGTTATCGGTGTAATACATACTTACATACATACATACATACATACATACATACATACATACATACATACATATATATATATATATATATATATATATATATATATATATATATATATATATATATATATATATATATATATAAATTGAAACTGACACCGGATATGTGTTCTAGGAGGCCTAATTAGCGCTCATGTGAAGAAATTTTTTCAAAATTCAAAGGTCGGGATCTCCTCATTAGTTAATTTTTTAAAAGAAAATTCACCAAAAGTAAATTCACGCTGCTACTTGAAACTGAATCTAGGACCATTGGCTTTAAAGCTGCATATTCCTACCGATTCGAGTGGAAACATTGATAGCCTCAAGTGGCGAAAGCATAACGGAAGGAAAAAAGTTATTACATCTCTGTAACTGTTTATGATATGTATTTTTATTGGGCTCTGGTGTTTCCCTAATAAGTTAAAAGACATCAGGTTTGGCAGACGACGCAAGGCAAGATTCTCACACCCGTTTCTTATATAAACAGGGTGACAAGTCCCGGATATGATGCGAAAGTCACATTCATCACGGGGCTTCTTCTGTCATGATCACGTTACTATATCGAAGCCATTCAATAATATATTGGCTCTAATTTCGCGCGGTACCCTTAGCGACAATACTTCTGAAATATGGAAATTATATGTTTTTAGAAATCAATAGTTATTTAATTAACAAATAATGGTATAACTTACAATGATTGGAATGTAAGACATTTTCATATTCCGTAAACAAATTTCCTAACGCTGAATGTGTGTTACGGTAGCAAAATAAAAAAATCTAAGTCCTGATAACTTAACTTTTTATTAACTTAAAAACTTTAATTCTGACACATCAAAAAGGCTCTAAAAGGGCATGTGTAGCAAATACCTTTAGAATTTTGGGAAATAATTTTGTTTGCAAAAAATTTCTTCTAACGAAAAAAAAAAGAATTAACAAATCCTTAATAATTGAGTCTTAGGGGCTGTAATTTTTGTCCATTTGAAGTAAGTTTTTGGAAGCCGAAAAGCCGTAGCCCATTTATGCCATTTTTCTTTTGTAACGTAAATTCGCTAAAACTAAGAACAAATTAGAGTCCTTGACATGCAATAAAAAAAAATTCTTATTTGTTGACCTCGAGATTTACTCATACGACCAGCAATAAAATTTTAATAGTAAGGATATACATATAACACTGGACCCGACTAAAATTCCTTGACAGCACGTGAAAACAGTCTTTTGTTTTTAATTTCCAACAATATTTTTATATTTTGACCATGTAATCACAGTTTTTAGAGGTGTCTTGTTGTGTATTTATGTGTCTTTGAGATATAATGTGTCTCGAAGCTATTGAGTTGCCACACGTTTTTGTTTCTGTTCATTACCAAACAGTTTCTCCATAGTTCAGCTTTCGGAAAGAATTTTAAGACCTTTATGTAGTGTATACCATAGGCTGTATTTATTTTAGGCTCCTGGGGAAGCATCAAAGTAGATGCGAAATATAGAGCATGTGTAACAAAGAACTTGTATTATTTCCTTGCCAGATTTTTAAGGGGTCTATAGTCCTGAAAGCAACTCTGAGTTTTCGTTACTGACAAGTAGTATATATATAATATATATATATATATATATATATATATATATATATATATATATATATATATATATATATATATATATATATATATATATATATATATATATATATACAGGGTTATTCACGTAAAACTCCCAGGCCACATATCATGGCAACCAATCGGAATCTTTCAACTTGTAACAAACAAATGACTGTGGCCATCGGCGGCTACGTTTAGCAGTCTAACGTATATATGTCATATGCAGATTGTAGGTGTCACTGGCGTCGAAAAAAAATATTCGATGGCAGAAACTCCAAAAAGTTTGTTTTTTGGTATCACAAGCAATTATTGTTCTATTAAAAAGTTTCGAAAAGTCAGATTTTGAAATAATGGAGGTACTATTATGAAACTTTGGGAGATTAAAACTTGAGGACGGAAAATAATATTTTTGTAATCCGTGAAAACTTAACGATCTAGGTCAACGATGACTTTTGCTTAAAAACATAAGTATTAAACGTAATTTATAGGTCGCGCTGATGTAGAATAATTATAATTATTAGATTCTGCCAAAAGATATATCGTTGATTTAGAATTCAAAGTGGTCGTACAAGTATTAGTGTTTGCTATTTATTGCAGATAAATGAAAATAAAAAAATGACTTCTCAAGTGTTTAAGCTAAGCATATTTAGTTGGAAAATTCTCAATATTTTCTGTTGCGTGACTCCTCGTTGGCGTTGCACACTTACACTACATAACTCATATTCATCTGGTGAAACTCGCAATTGCCTGTATAGTGATTTCGGAATGTGACTTACAGATTTGGATTTTAGGTAAATTATATTAAAGTACAGTACTTATATAGGACATGTTCTGTACTTTTTACCAGTAAACATATTACAATTGCTATTACTATTACTATTACTATTACTGTTACTGTTTTGTTGCTCTGAGGTCTCAGTGATCATTTTATCAAACATCGTTAGGTTCTTATATACAGGTGTCCCAAAAGTCGTAAATCAAACGTCACATGAAGATAGGCTAGCTTTAGAAAAACCCTATATGATCTTATCAAAAAGTTTACGGTTTTCAAAATGTTGACAATTTTTTGAAAAAAAATGAAAATTGTAAAATTTTGAGGTATTTTGCTTCCCCACAGGACCCCCCCTCTCCCCAATACAGAAAAAACATTTCCGGAATTTGATTTTTGTGTCTGTTAATCCTTAGATAACAGCGCTGTTCGAATGCCTGGCATCGATCGTGTTGATCGAACTGGACGACCGGGAACTGCAGACGAGGATGCTGCCCTGGGTGCTGTTATCGAAGAACCTGGTACCTCGACGCGGAAAGTACAGAGACGAACTGGTGTCTCAACGTCTACTACTCATAGAATTTTAAAAAGGAAGGGGACTATATTGAGACGATCCAAATTTTGGAACTGCGTGAATACGCAAGGCGCAAGCGATTTTGCGAAATTATGTTAAGAAAAATCATACAAGATCCCAATTTCTTCGATAATGTTTTATGGAGTGGCGAGTCAGCATGTACAAATGATTTGTTACATGAACCTCCATAACTTTCCTAGTTGAAAAATTGAAGATCCACATGAGTTCAGAGAGGATCGGTCCCAGCATCAATTCAAGAAAAATCTCTGGGCCGGTATTTTTAACGGAACACTTTTGGGACCAATAGAACAGCGCCCTTCGTTAAATGGCCAAAGATATTTGGTGTTTTTACAAAACAATTTTCCAGAACTGCTAGAAGACACCCCATTAGAACTTCGGAGAACAATGTGGCTTAAAAATGATGGATGCCCAGCCCACTCTGCCTTAGCAGCAAGGAAATACTTGAATCAGACATACACGGGCAGGTGGACGTCAAAGAATCAGAACAGCAGCTTAAGAAATTTCACGAAGCAGTCTAAGAAGACTAAGAGGATCGTTCCTAAGACGATATCGTTTATGTATAAGACATAATGACCGTCAAATAGTGCATCTGTTATGAATAGAATAATTTTTGTAAATGTCACAATCTGTTTATTTTTATTTATTAGCTACCTGATTTTACTTCCAAATTTACTTTCAATTACCGACAGTGAATTACTTTTAAGAGATATTGATAATGTTTTATACCATTTTAGAATCTCCATAAAACAGGGAAGTTTTTGAAATTATGATCCAGTAAATGTTACTAATTTTTTTTCAGTACGGAGGTTTATTACAAATTAAAAAAAAAAATGGGTGAAGAAAAGTCCGATTTTAATTTTTTTTCTTCAGATATTCTGAATAATAATACAAAATAATTCAGGCAGGTTCGATAACGTTATTATCGAGGATTAACAGGCACAAAAATCACATTTCGGAAATGTTTTTTCTGCATGTGGGACGGGGGGTGGTGGTCGGGGGTGAAGGTGGTCAAAATACGTTTAAATTTGACAATTTAAATTTTTTCCATAAAATTGTCAATATCTTGAATACCGTAAACTTTTTGATAAGATCATACAGGGCTTTTCTGAAAGGGCTTGAGCTAGCCTATGTTTATATGACGTTTGATTTACGACTTTTGGGACACCTGTATATTTATATTATATTTCAATAAATCTAGAGTCCGGTGGCTCTAGGATAAGCTTATTTGAAGAAATTTTAAGAAAGTTCGAAAATTGTGATCTGTCTATTTATAAGGTTTTGCGATGATTTCAAGTGATGAAAAAAAAAACCGCTTGCTGGTGTCGATAGTTAATAACACTTGCTGAAGCAAGTCGACGTTAAACAAATATATTGTGAGTAAGAGAAGAAATATTAATAGCCATTTAGTTGTTCAGCATCTTGCCAAAAATATTTCTACTGCAAACCTTTAGAAGTCAAGATTTTTCAAGTGAAAAATGTTTGTTTGTATGTAACTTAGACGGTCTATGGTACGTTCTATGTATATGCCATTGTATTGTAATGAGAATTTCTTAGCGAGCAGTGAAAATTATTGTTACAAAATATGAGAGAGATGTACCTACTTCTATTGTGAGATAGTATCAAAGCAATAAATTGCTTATAACAAAGCAATGTACGAAGTGTAAATATAAATGTAACGCTTATTCCAACAATGGATTTAACCTATTGTAATGCCATATATGGAATTGTAGATCGTCCAGAGGAGAAATGCATGCTGATTGCAGGTCACGATGGCGTCTACATTACCTGACTTCTAAATCTTTCCCTATTTATCACTTAAACAGGGTTCTAACAGCGAAACTGTAGAATTGTGCTCCTATAGGATCTTAAATCATGTCCATTTCTCTTAAAGAGGATAAACAGAATGATATTCACTGTCAAGTTCTCGAAATATTTCAATAGTAATAATAATAATAATAACTGGAGCAAAATGTACATCAAAAATCTACAACGGAAGGTGCGAACACTCCTAATAAAATCCAAAAAGCATCACCCCTGTAGTGCCATCGAACGAGTAACCCTACCTAGACACCAAGGTGGGAAAGGAGTGTTGGATATTGGTAAACAGTTGGACCAGTAGATATTGAATCTGCGTACATATTTCCATCAGCGGTAGCTTACTTCTGAACTACATGAGGTAGATGATTCAATCCCACCACAATGAAGAGAAATTGAAATACAAAGTCAACATTTGACTGATCAGGACACGCTGAAATCCTGGATGCAGAAGCCTGTCCATGGACCACATATGAATGAGACGTCTCACAACAAATCGGCGTCGAACTACTGGTTGGTGGCCGGACAGATGTTTCCAGAGACAGAGGTGTTTTTGCTGGCTATACAAGATAATGTCATTCCAAAAGGAAACAACTTAAAGTATATAGTTGGAGATAATTCGGTCCAAGATGACAAATGCAGATTTGGGTGTCAGTGATCAGAGTAACCAGCATGTCATCGGAGAATGTCAAGCGTTTGCTGCAACAGAGTGCAAAGAGAGACACGACGCAGTTTCTAGAATACTTCTTCAAAAAGTGGCTCTGACAATGGGACTTTTAAATCTTAGTAAGGTGCCCTACTATAGATATACTCCTGAGTCTGTTATAAAGAACTCAGGATACAGGTTGTATTGGGATCGAACCGTGCTCACAGACCAACGAGTTGCCCACAATAAGCCAGATATAGTAATAATGGATAAGTCCTGAAAACAAGTGACGCTGATTGATGTGGCCATTCCGAATACCAACAAACAACAGGTAAAGCACAACGAGAAGATCATTAAGTACAGAGACTTCGAGATACAAGTAGGGAGACAGTGGAGGGCAGATAGTGTTCCAGTGATCCCGACAGGCATGTTGTCAACTGGTGTTGATCCTAAGAGTCTTTGAGAGAACATTAAGATACTTGGATTTGAAGACAACCTTTATAAGGTTATGAAGAAAGCGGTAAGACTTGCAACTGCTCACACTGTTGGGAGATTTCTGGGACTTGAAGATGTGTTGCGTTGTCGTTGAAGCCTATAACTTTTCAAAGGCTTTATCTGAGCTGGGTTTCTTTTGGTATCTGAGATCTGGGATGAGTGACTGTTTCTTTGAGGGAGTGTGAAAGCCCTTCAGGCACAACACATTTTTAAAGACCTGACGATCATTTCACTAAGAAGAATAGTGTCGTCAGGATGATACATCCCAAAAATTTGACTATTTCAATGTATCCTACATTTTTCGTATTCCTAAGGTCAAAGATCACCTTTTTGGGTTTAAATTGGTTTATACACAGAGAAGTGGTGATAAAGCATTATTTTACTTTTATTGAAGTACCCCTAGCTGCTTGTTCCAAGGATGCTAAATCAGAGTAGCTGAATCACTGTAGTATCGTGCATAATGGATTATTTTTTTCACCGATATTTAAACAATTACGGAGGTCGTTTATGTAAACAATAAAAAAGAGCGGTTTCAGAACCGAACCTTGAGGCACTCCATTTTCTAGCCTACCCAGTTTTGATGTAGCACCAGCATAAGACACAAATTGACAACGATCAATGAGACAGGAGCTTAAAACAGCAGTTGCGTTGGCGTTGTCACCATACAAAGCCAAAAGTCTTAATCTCGCTTTAGCGATTTTTTTCAACGAAACTTTTCTAAAAAAATGAGGGGAAGGTTGTGTCGTTTACTAATATTTATTTTATGTTTGTTTTGTAAATTGAAACTTTTAAAAAACATTTTGATATATAACCATTTAAAAACGTCAAATACACATTATACACCAGTTTTTTAAGGAATCATTAATTTTAATGTGCTGAAACGAGGAGATGTACATTTTCTATTTTAGAAGTATTAGATGAAATACTCTAGCATAAACGTGTTTTAGTCCTCTGTTCATCTATTTTTAACATAATCTCTACCGTATCCATTTTCCACATAAATTAATTTTTGAGGAAAAAACTGTACCAAATGTGCTCATTCGAGAGTCACCAGAATAAATTAAGGTATTATAAATAAGCAAGAGATAACTAAAAGAGAAGGAAGCGGGTCTAATAGCATACGCCTAACCCAACATATAGCGGCTGTGGCAGACCGCGCTTAAAATTCCGTCATGTTTATTTTAATGACGCGACTGTTTTCATTTATTTCCCCCAAAACTCTCATTTTAGTCTAGATGAAATCTCAAGGACACAATTATGGTTTTAACTCGAGACTTGTGTGCATGAGCTTTTATTACAAAAATTATAATAATTATCAACATATTAACATATTAATGTTGAAATCGGGCAAAGTTTATACCGTATAATGGGGTTAGTGGACTCATTACTAATTTAATATTTTAGTGTAATTATGCAAAGTGTAATAAATCTCTTAACGCCCACACCTGCGTGGCAACAACTCTATAGAAGTTATCTTTATGACGCTCCAGATTAAAATTTGCCAATTTATGTAATATGTATAAGTACAGCGTGTATGGCTAAGGTTGTTTTTACGCTATTCAAACAACTGAAAATTTCAGGAACAGCTTAAATCATAGAGCTTGTAATTTAAATTATTAAAATTATTTTTCTATTTGACAATTTAAAAATTACATATAGTAATAAAGAAAGAAAAGTGCGTTATGGTTCGGCATTCATAAACTAATTTTATACAGAACAAGGATCGGGTCCTCCTAGAAATCAAAGAGTGAAATATGATAATTACGATAGCTACGCTAATAAACAATTAACTAACTTCAAAAGGAAAGATATGAAACAGGAATATCATATACGATATTACCACCATCAACTCTATTCCTTATATACTTCACAAATAAGGCCCAACCTCGAATACTGCTTCCACATCTGGGGTGCTGCTGCCGCTTCTACACTCGCTATCCTGGACTCCATTCAGAGGAGAGCTATACGTCTCATCGGTGACCCTACCCCCCCCACCCAAAGGCTGCCATTCCTTGCCCGCCGACGTGCCGTTGGTGACCTCTCTCTCTCTCTCTCTCTCTCTCTCTCTCTCTCTCTCTCTCTCTCTCTCTTATAGATATCTGCACGGGCACTGCTCAGAGGAGCTTTCTTCTATAATTCCTCCACCTGCTGCCCCCAACAGATCTACCAGGGGAACAGAGCGAATGCACCCTTTTACTGTCCAGGTCACCAGACATAGAACATCTTGTTATGCCCGCTCTTTTGTCCCGAGGACTTCCACGTTGTGGAATTCCTTGCCGGCACATGTTTTTCCTTCTCCCCCGAACCTCCAAACCTTCAAGTCCAGAATTAACAAGTTGCCTCTTTCCTCTTTGTCGACACCCACGGTACGATAGTATTTAGGCTGTAAGCCCTCGTAGTGTGTTGTTGAAATAAAAAAAAACTTCAATGCACCTGTTTGCTCAAAAGATAATGGGCCGATTTTGATAAAATTTGGCATGTACCTTCCCTTTGTAAATGGTTTGGATAAGTTCGTTAGTCAGGAAAATCGGAGGAGGTTTTCCGGGAAAATTTGAGTTTTCATTCGAAAAAAATGGTTATCTAAAAAAATAAAAAAGCTATGATAACCAAATTTGGTAGGTCGGTTTACGATATAAAAAGTAAACTATGTACCAAAATTTATATTTCTATGCTACAAGCAAAAAAGTTATAATAAAATATTTTATGCCAGATCATTTCCATGAAAATTCACTATTATAACGCACTTGCTGCGTCCGGGCATTTTATCATTGCAGCGACCGCATTTCTAATGCGATCACATAATGCTTTCGTTGTGTCTACTCTAGTGGCGTACATCAACGACTCCATTTACCCCCAAACAAAATAATCGAGTGGCGTTAAGTCTGGAGACCCTGCTGGCCAAATAATTGGACCCCCTCTACCAATCCAGCGTCGAGGAAAATTATTGTTTAAAAAAAATTTGTACCCGTATATCATCACGAGTGAATTGAGCTTATTCACCGAATAAAATGTATTCACGTACTGTCGTATTTTGTGGAACCCATTCACAAAATTCTAACCTTGTAACGTTATCGCCGTCTTATAATATATAGAGTGTACCTACTATACAAATAAGCTAAAGCTAGTGGCCGCATAATATGTACAATTTTTGTACATCATGATCATGATCACATAAGGTCGTATGTATATTATAGTCTTCAATTATTTGTAATATGAATTGCAAATAAATTTGGATATATTTTAATCAAATGAAGCCGAGAAAGAGTTGAAACATTAATATAAGACCATGCTAAAGATATTTCATGCAATATTTGCTATTCAAATCCCATCAATTCCAGGATTTTTTTAAATATTCAATTTTGACGTTTAAAATTGTCACTTCATATTGTCAAAAGAAAAAAAAATCTGAAATTAATTTTTCTCCTATTTCTTGTTTACTTTTCTAAGGAAGTTGATCTTTGTCTGTAATATTAATAGATTTTGTTTACCGAAAACAATATTCCGGTCCTGTGCCCTCCTCTAACATCCAGTGACACTCAGAATTTTATTTATTATACCCATAAAACACTTTTTCTCATCAGATCACAATAATATTATGTTGCTATATTTTTCAACCCTAAAAAGTCTTTTAGGATTAACAGTTTGTTTTGGAGACATTAGACCTTTGGAACTTTGATTTTGAAGTCTACCATGCGGCCAACAACGCTACTTAATTTTTTTTTCAAGCACCATCAATCCAGTTTTCCGTTGCGGTAAGAGAATTTCTACTGTGCGGTATCGAAATTATTTAATAGCAGCAGATTGCTATTTGCTTTACAAATGTAACATTATCCAATAAAAATACGGTATATATTCATCGAATGTTAGCGTACATAAACCAAAATGACAAATGACACCGAGTCAGTTTTATAACGGTCAATTCCATATGACATCAAAATCGTCTCTGAGTAGTGATTAAATGTCCCGTCAATAAATCATGAGTCGCTACATGCGGGGGTGGTTCTGTTCAATCATTATGGGCAGCATTGGTCAGTTTTATGCAACTGTCACACGTCCATGCTCATATTAAGCCGACTATGGGCAATTATAACTAACTGCCGTTTTGAACGCGTGTGTCTATGAATAACTGGACGAGGTTATATAATACGGAAGATAAAATATACTGCAATGTAGACCTTGACAAGAGTACAAGAGTGAAAGGAATATCTACTACTATGCGATTCTTCATTTTTCATCTGATGATGCTAACTTTGTTAGTTAAACGTCCGTCAGGTCTTTAAAAAGTGTGTTCTGGTGATTTGGGTTCTCTAAGTGTACTTATCTGTGCTCATCATAGATTCCAATTTTTACTTAGTGTACAGGGTTATCATTATAAATTACCCATCTATTATCATCGTTATTATTGCCTATGGAAAAAACGTTTAAAAAAGTTGTGTGGTTATGACTGAATTTTGTTAAAATGCTATCAAAAGTACATTGGCGTGCAAATTTCAAGGGATACTTTTTAAAAAACTTTTTTAAAATGGGATAGGAACCCTGTATAGTATCAAAAATATACCATGTTACCCCTAACGTATACCTTTTTTGAGTTATTAAACGCCGAATGCCTTAGGTAAACTAGTTACTGTAAATATGGAAAATTTAACTTTATGAAAGTAAGCTTTGAAAATGACAGCTATTATGTTTGATAAGTGACATTTCGTTAATTAAATAATCGAAATGGCTTATAGTGAGAAAAAAAGTCCAAGTATTTACTTGTTATATAAAAAATAACAAAAAAAAAACATCCAACACCATAAAAAAATACGTTAAAAAATATTTACCGAAAGGTGAATAATACCTCCAGTTTTAGTAAAAAAAGCGTTTAGTTTAAGCAAACCAGGAAGAACAGCTAGGTATACAGCTTCATTTCGAAGGTAAGCCGATTCATATTTATCACAAATAGACTTTTTTACATATTGTATTATTTTTTAGAAAATTCTGAATGCAGTATAAATAATGCAGTCAATGAATTAGGTAAAAGTTATTCCAAAATCCAACGTACGTTAAAAAATGACCACTACAGACCATATAAAGTTTTAACAGAGGTTCATAAAAGGAAAAGGATTATTTTCTTAAAGAACCTCGGTGGTTCAGGGGTAAGAACGTGTGCCTCTGAACCGAAGGGTACTGGGTTCGATCCCGGGGTACTCCTTTCACTTTTTTAGTACAAACTGTAAAATTAACATCAACCGAGGTTCTAGCGTTGTATTTGATCAAGTTGAATGTTTGCACGTTCCGCCCTTCGGAGGGGGCGTAAAGCCGTCGGCCCCGTGTCCATGCGATGTTAAGCACGTTAAAGATCCCTACCCTCCTTACAGAAAGACAGGGGTTCGGCAAAATTTCCAGGATAGTGAGGTGAAACTGCTCCCTGCCGTCGGTGATTGGTCATAGTCGCGGAAATAGGCCGACGTTAAAGAAACAAAACACACACATTATTTTCTTAAAATATTATGGACTGATGAATTATCCTTTTCTACGGGAGGAGTTTTTAATAGGAAAAATCAAAGGTCGTGGGAAAACAAACACAAGAGAAAAAGATTGGTAAAATAAATACAAAAATCAGAAAGAAAAACTGTTAGCGTTTGGTGTGGAATTTTCAGAAGCAAAATTGTTGGGCCTATATTTTAAGATTATACTTTAACTGGAGTTACATATTTGGAAATACCCAGAAGGGGAAAATATGTTTTTACCGAATTTTCCGGAAGCCGAACTTGATGATATGATTTGGATGCACGGGGTGGCAACTCCGCATAGTATCCCACCCGTTCGAGATCATTTGAATAATGTATTCCCAATATGGGTAGGGAATAATCGAACTATTAAATGGCCACCCAACAGTCTGGATTTGACCCCTAAGGATTCATTTCTTTGGGAAATTCTAAAAGACATGTCAATAATAATAATAATAATAATAATAATAATAATAATAATAATAATAATAATAATAATAATAATAATAATAATAATAATAATAATAATAATAATAATAATACTAATAGTAGTATTCAAATCATCAAAAACAGGATTAGAAGGATCTGAGGAGACGTTATCAATTATCCATTGACAATAATGGTAGACACATCGAACATCTTTTACGAGTTATTATTTATTTATATTTAAATTTCCAAAATAAATTTTCCTTATCTATTTTGTATAAACATTTGGACGTTTCCTTCCCGACTGTAAACCATTTTGATTAGTTCATTAAAGAAATGTCACTTATCAAACACACTAGTTGTCATTTTCAAAGCTTACTTTAGCAATGTTAACTTTTCCATATGACTGAATGAGTTCACCTCAAGGCCAGAACATACAAAAAAAACTTTTCCATATTCAACGTTTAATAACTCAAAGAGGGTATGAGTAAGGGTAACATATTGTATACTTTTGAAATCATGAAAAAATATATAATTCCAAAAGTTTAATAATATACAGGGTATCCCATTTAAAAAAAAATGTATCCCGTGAAATCTGCACGCCACTGTACTTTTGATGGCATTTTACCAAAATTCAGTCATAACCACACAATTTTTAAACTTTTTTTTAATTTTTTTTTCTGTAGGCAATAATAACGATGATAAGGGGCGGGTAATTATAATGAATAAGCCTTTACAACTATGTGTCTGCGATGCTATTGTGAAAATCTGATATGTAATTAAAATGGCTAGAGGACTCTTAGAAATTAAACCTGAAAAATATTCTGGTATCTCAAGAGATAATTAAACAATGGCTGAAAATTATTTCAAATTGAATCACATTAACACACGTTTAATACATCCTTGAAAACTCCTTAGCACTTTATAACGAAAAAACTCTGGACGCAGCAAGTGCGTTATGGTAGTGAATTTTCATAAAAATGTTTTTATTGCAAATATGTGTGTTTTCTTTTTAAGAAAGCAAGCATCAATTTTGGTTACCAGTATAACCTATATAGTAAAAACAATGTGCCATGTTTCATAAAAATAACTTTATTGTGTGAAAATGTACAAAAATTTCCAAAAGTAAACTAAAGTATTCCCGGAAAAACTCGTTTCTTGGTCAACCTTATAGGTTAATAGCAAATTGGGCTATTCAAATATGAAGCATTTGATCAAAAACCGCTACCATAACGCACTTGCTGCATCCAGAATTTCTTTTCTTACAAACGTGCATTATATTTCGATGGAAAATGCAAAAATGCAATAACATAAGGCGTGTTTGATTTAAAAAAAAGATAATTTGTATCACCAACGACTTATGGACCACCTGTAATTGTAGAAATATTTTTTTAAGATGTAGCTCAAGACACCCTATAATTAATATATACAAATTTTTTTCATATCCTGTATAATAATGGATATATTGAGCTTTATTTATTTTTTACGAAAATTCGACAAAATTATATACCATTAAACGATATTTCTATCTATCTGTCTATCTCTATAGCAAAGGCTACTGCCAAACATCAGAAAAAGGGTCTATTTGAAATGAATTTTCTGGAAACATTTTAGTAAAATGAAGGACAATGACGGTTGAAACTAAGACTTCAGGGTTTGTAAAACAGCCTTCTTGAGACATTTGATTTCCATAGCCCGTATTAGATTCAAGTTATTTGCCTAAATGTTGCCGATTTTGACGTTTTAAATCGCAACTTTGACGTTTTGAGGAAAACCCCAATTTATTTTTCTTTAAATTTCTATAACTTTTTTGTCTTTTAATAGCTAAATTTTGGTAGGTAACTTACCTATAAGGATATAAAACCGGGTAGCAAATTTGGTTGCCATTACTTTGTTAATTCCGGAGATATAAATTTTTTTCGAAAGAAAACACAAATTTTCCGGGAAAACCTGGGCAGATTTTCCTGGATAACGAACTCATCCAAGCCATTTGAAAAAGGAATTTATTTACCAAATTTAATCAAAATCGGCCCATTATTTTTTGAGTTATCGGTGTGATATATATATATATATATATATATATATATATATATATATATATATATATATATATATATATATATATATATATATATATATATATATATATATATATATATAAACATATAAAAATTGAAACTGACCCCGGATATGTGTTCTGGGGGGCCTAATTAGCGCTCATATGAACAAATTTTTTCAAAATTCAAAAGTCGGGATTTCCTCAGTAGTGAATTTTTTTAAAGAAAATTCACTTAAATAAATTTATTTTAGATTTGACTTTCAAACATAAAATTCTTTGGGCCTAAATTTTTAAATTGTCACTTTGACATAAGTTGCTAGTATGATACTAACTTTATGATTTTCATTTTACGTAGACCGCAATTTGTAGATATCATATCTTTATTTATTTTGTGGTTGACATTACGCAACAAATTTCATATTCTAAATTCAGATCCTCCTAAGTATCCAAAATATCTTGGTGAACACAACACACCTACTAAATCCTTGAAAATTCTTTATCACTTCATAAAAAAAGGAAATTTATTGTAAGTTTAACTCTCAAGCATTTTAAAGCTCTTTGGCCCTAAATTTTCAAATTGTAACTTTGACATAAGTTGCTAGAATGATATTAACTTTATGATTTTAATTTTACGTCCACCGCGCTTTTGTGACCAATATTTATTTCCTGTATATCCTTGCTAAATAACCAGGTCTAGTTTTAAGAGGGGTAGTTATGTAAAGCCTCCCACACATCTGTTGACCCCCGCTGGCCGTGTTTCAGAGTAGCAGCACTCGCATACTACCTGGTATAATCTGGGACATATTTAGGACACAATAGCTGTAAGGATGACATTACAATGACATAAATATAGACGTTGTTTGTCTTCGAATATCGGTCCGCATTATAGTTAGTAAGTTCTTGGAGCATTGCCTGCTATATGCGGTCACAGGTAAGGATATAAACATCTAGAATTACATGGCATTGCATTCAACAACTTATAAAAGAGTTTAGGGACAAATTTGTTGCGGTGAAACTATAGAAAGGAAATATATTGTGGTCTCTGTTATTACATCTACTATTTGGTTATTATTTATGGTCCATTGGAGAGAGGGAAAGAGATTGCTATCATGCTCGGGCCATTACTGCAAATATCTTGGAGACATTTTTCTTGTTGACGAGAGTATTTAGAAGAGATTATTTTTGTAAGGTCTCGATGACAGGACAAGAGAGATTAGAGTGGAATGTTTTCTTTACGTATTAGTTGACATGCCGAATGATATAAAAGAAGCGAACTACAGATATGAGATCAGATGTACATAATTACCGAGCTCGTCCTGGAAGGCTCTTATACAAGCAAGTTATTTAACAATACACAAATACAAAAATGAAAACTGAACCGCCCCTGTCTCCTAAATATGTGAAGCTAGTTTAATTTTAAAATTTTATTGCATACCTACATATTAACTCAGAAAATATTAACCAAGAACATAGTAAGTGAGTTTGTATATAGGGATGACCTCAGGTGCTAACGTCTATTGGTCACATACTTTTATCTGTACCCAAGAACATAGATGGTCCTAATAAATATGGGATACCTAATATTTATATCTTAGAAATCGTTTCACGGTGTTTGTTGAAATTGACTGGGGAATGTAACAAGAAGCTATGAAAACGATGGGCATACCCTTACTCTTGTAATTGAACAGGGTGGGACAAAAATATGACCAGCTTTTCTATTTTAAACGAAACACTATGTATTTCTGCATTTGTACATTCTTCATATGAATACTAATCCATCTGTACTAGGTTTTCCTGGTCCTAAAAGTGGCTGTTTATGTGGTCCTGGCAATTTAGGATACCAATTTCAATGGATGTTAGAAATCATAATTACAGTAAAAATAAAATTCCACCAGGAGAAGCAAAAATAGAGGAAACAACAGAATTCGACAATTACATTATTAAATTTATAATGAATGTTCGAAATGTTCTCCAATAATTGCGAGGCAATGGCCCACTCTGTTGCAGTAACATCGAAGTATGTTTCTTAACATTGGGGGTAATTATTTCTTATCCGTTGCTTTAATTTATCTAGGTTATTGGAATAGTTTTTGTACAATTTGGATTTCCGATGTTTCCAAAGAAAAAAATCGCAGGGGAGTAAGTCTGGGAATCATGGAGGTCATATTACAAGTCCTGTTTCTGCCTGTACACTTGTGCATAAAGATTTTGTGTAAATATCTGAGTGAATTAGGTTGCTAATGGGGTGGTGGCCCATCTTGTCGGAACCAAACATCCGCGAGACGTGTCCAGTTTTTCTTCCGGATTAGTCGAATTGAATGCACCAGACTTACAGATATTATTTACACAGTCTGTTTCTATAAATCGCTTTAGAGTTGGCCTGACTTATGTGTTTAGAGAACCAAATGGCACAACAGCCTCAATAGGTGCATGCACTGATAGCGCATTTTTGAATGTAAAAAAGGATAGCTACACTTCGCAGACTTCTGACCAACTCTTTTCACACCATTTGTTACAGAAAATTGTATTGACAACAATACGTGTTGAATAAAGACGATATATTTCTAAGTACTGCATAAAGAGGTCTTATATTGACAAATTTAAAATTAGAATGTTGGATGTAATAGCACTAAAATCATTCGAAAATTGTGATAGAACTTTGAAAAACTGATTTCGTTCCCAAAAATTACTATCAAATTATCTGTAAAAAATACGGGACTCTGGATTATCAGAATGATTTTGCGGCATTACATAAAGCAGTAGAGGTAGACCAGACTATTTATAGAGTGCCAGTAAATGATGAGTTGAAACAGTTGATTCACCACCTGAAAACGTAACTACGAGAAATATATGCACTCCACAAGAAGGAGAAAAACGCAGATTTCGTTGTCACATCTTCAAACAGGAGTAAATCTGTGTGTCAGCCAACTGATTGAGAAGCAGAGAAAACAAAATAGTTAACAGAAAACTCACAGCAAATGCCCTAAATAGGTATTTTGTGGATGTAGACCAAACAATATCGCAGGAGCTGGATTATCTCAAAGAGGCAGCAATGAACATGCTTAAAAACAAACTTCATGAAAATCGTGATTCAATTTTTATGGCGCCAAAAAATAAATAAAAACTCTTTAACGTTGCAGGAAAACGTAAGAATAAACAGAGTCAGGATACATTTGGAATGATACTTCCCTTGTTCAAGGATATATTACTTACGATTGCCAGTTTTCTGTGTGTTTTGTTTGACCACTGCGTGGAACAGGAGGGTTTTTTATCTAATTTGAAGACAGCCAAAGTAACACCCCCATAGTCTATATTCTAAAGTCGATGTAGTGGCGTTTTGAAATGTCAAAATTGGTGATTTTTAAACAAAGATTCTAAAATGAATGCGGGTTATGGACAGTGAATGTTGCAAAAAGTGTGTTTAACAAGGTCTTATATATCTGTTACTCCAGATACTGTTCTTCATTTGGCCAACGTTTGTGCAGAAAATGTATTTGAAATAGACCGTTTCTGCCATATCTTCGCAGAACATTCTGTTTTCCAGTCAATAAATTTAACAATAAAACAGGTCAATCTCACCTAAATGACAGGGATTTTCATGTACGTCTCCAGGTTAACAATAAAAATAACATAACACATACAATCATATGACAATTAAGCACATTTTTCCTTAAATAATACATAAAAGCAAGACAAAAATAACTATAAAACACACAAAAACATTCAAAAGAAAAGTTGCAGAATACAGATCTAAATCTAATATTGCTTTTTAGAAACACATTTTGTGACGTTTGTCTGGCATTATATTTTGACAAATTGGCAACAGTTGAATTCCAGCAGAAAATCAGCAGGACTGTTGAACGCATACGTTGACACAGCTATTGAACTGTTGGCGCCTGGTAAACTCGTCCATTATACATTAAGTCTAATACAAATAAGCTTTACGCCTTGTACAGCGTATTACGTGACAGAATTTTAACATTTTAGGCAGAAATAGAGCTGACATTTTTGTTTCCAAAATTGAATGAGCTCCAGATTTTGGCGTACCGAAAAAGCATTCCATCTTACACCTTCTAATATTTCAATCCAGCTGAATTCAATATAGGCAATTCTCGATCGTACAAGCATTCTACTTCAACAAAAATTTATCTCACCCACTCACATTTTCTTACCAAACTTTCAATTAGTACCCAGCCAAAATGACAGCATATCAGATCTGTCTACATTCATAGTATAAAGGTAAAAGTAGTAAAAGTTTGGACACAGAAAGTGCCTTATGGTAGCGCCATCTCATAACCTTTATGTATATATATATATATATATATATATATATATATATATATATATATATATATATATATATATATATATATATATAAGTGACCAACGACAGACTTAATAACATATGTATCACAACCACAACACATACTCTCTTACCAAACAAGGCCTAGAATTGAACACACTGAAACCTTAGAGACGATCTCCGCCAAGATATGGGGAGTAGGTATTAGTAATCGAGCTAGAACAACCCAACCCACCTTTGTCCACCGCTCCAGCAGGAGGCAGATTGAGGTCTTAGAGTTTATGCCCTTACATATTTCCTTTACCTGTTGAAAATGGTTCTAAAACAGGAACCGAAACGCCGAGTTTTAATAAATTCTGGACACGGTTCAACCCGAAAACCAAGTATGTCTCACATTAAAGACCGCGGAAATCTTTCCGAATATATACATATATATATATATATATATATATATATATATATATATATATATATATATATATATATATATATATATATGTATATATATATATATATATATATATATATATATATATAATCACTCCGAAAACTGATTGCGAATTACCTTATAGACAGGAAGCAATATGTGGTTGCGGATGGCTGCAGATCAAAATACATTTCAGCCACATCAGGGGTCCCTCAGGGGTCGATTTTGGTTCCTTTGTTCTTTAATATTTTCACTAACGATCTTGTTGGTGGTTTGAGGGTTGAATGCCTCCTGTATGCCGATGACATCAAAATCTTCTGTGAGGTAAAGTCGGTGGATGATTGTATTCGACTTCAATTAGCATTAGAGGATGTGGAGGAGTGGTGCAATATAAATAATATTTCTTTAAATATTGCCAAATGTAGCTGTCTTTCCTTTATTCTTAGGTTGGTGCCCATACAATTTGATTATTGTCTTAATAGTGTGTCTCTGGATAGGCCGGTATCTATCCGTGATCTGGGCGTAATATTTGATAGAAAATTGTCTTCTTATCTCATATTGAGAATGTTGTATCCAACGCATTTAAACTAATAAGCTTTATTATTAGGAATTGCCGCGAGTTTGGTAATACTGACACGTTTAAAATGATTTTCTGTACTTTTATCCGTAACTGACTTGAGTATGCTTCAGTTGTGTGGTCTCCGGGTTACCAGAACTATATTTTCCAGTTGGAAAAGATCCGAAGACGCTTTCTAAAATATCTTTACTTCCGCCTAAATGGTATATATCCCTCTGTGGGTTACACTTCGGAGTATATGCAGCGGGACTTCTTGCTACCAAGTCTAAAATCTAGAAGAGAACAAGCTGCACTAATTTTTTTAAATGCTTTAGTAAGGGGATCCTGTGACTGCTCTCGTCTACTTGAGCAACTAAACTTTAATGTTCCGAGAATATCTTCGCGAAATCCGGTCACCTTTTGGTTACCTACGCCGCGAACTAATCTTGTGAAGTTCTCACCGCTTTATGGATTATGTTCTGTTGCCAACAGCCACGCGTCTTCCATTGCTATCTTTGTGTCGGATCCAAGGTTGCTCAAAGGGTTGGCAGTCTCACGGTTGTGAAGGACTGGTTTGTATTTCACAGTTATGGAGGACTGATTTGGGTTTCTGATTATTTTTTACTCATTGTTGATTGTTGTGATTTTTTATATTTTTCTGTTTTAGTTACATTCTGTTATGGTTTAAAATGCTTATTTTTAGTTTTAATTTTAGTTTTTAATCCTGTTTTTGTAGGTTATTTCTAGATTTCCTACCCAATAATTGGGCTTGTCCTGTTGGGTAGCGTAATGTTAAATAAAATAAATAAATAAATAAATAAAAATATATAACTCACCAATGACACACTTAATAACATATATGTATCACAACTACAGAACATACTTTCTTACCGAATAACTGCCGCGAAAAAATTTCTGGCAACAATTGTTTTTAGCGAATTTCAAAAATCTCCTTAAGTAGGTAAACAGCTTTAGCATACTTTCTTACCCATTTTTTTTGGAAATTTTTATGAAAACGTTTTTATTTTATTTTCTGGAAAACAAATTTTCAGCGAATATTGGTAGAAACATTTTTTTGGTCAGTGAAATTGAATAAATTGTTTGTATCATACATCTTCTGGTCTCTTTTGGTCTCCCGAAGAAAAAAATATAAATACCTATAACTACATTTTCTGTAATGTAGTGGTCTCTATAAAGACAAGTTTTATTCAGAATCTTACTAAACAAAACGCTTTGTTATTTTCGAAGATACGAAAATTTTCCGGAAAAACTTCAAAAATTTTCCCACTGGTTCGAAAGGGCTGGTTAAAGTACTTATCTAGGCTATTTACAAAATGGAAGGTTCCTGTTAAACTTATAATTTTCTCTTCACTAATTCCTTAGCCAACCCACTCAAACCGGGTTTTCCGAGAAAAAAGTTTCTCCTCCAATAGAATCTAATTATTTTGTGATTTACGGCGATTGGAAATACCTACTTGTCTGAAAATTTTCTACCGTTACGCACTTGCTGCGTTCAGACTTTCTGATTTTTAGTTATCGTGGATGCATATAAATATTTTCAATTTTATTTCGCCTGACGATGCAGTAAAGGTGAAGCCCACTTGCACAAAAGATAAGAAGCTATTGTAAAACCACAGAAACAGTCTCTACGTCTGTATTCAGTAGAGAACGATTCTACCAGTCTGGGGCAACGACAATTGATGAGTACAGATTAGTACAGTACTGCACATAATGTGTGTGTGTGTGTTCCCTTAAGTACTGCACATAATGAATTTGTGATTTTGTTTGCAAGAATAAAGAAGAATTAACTAATATATTAGTTTAGACGAGGACTTCACGAACACCTGGTATATCTCTAACGTTATGCTGATAGTATAACTGGTATTCGTGCGATTGAAACGGGGGATCTAGTCGCTTTGCCTTGAGCTAATGTAACGTAAATGCTTTTGTATTGTGCTTTAGCGAACCGGGAATCTCCGAATACAAACACAGATCGAGGCATGTGAGAAAGGCATAAAATTTGTTGAATCCCGTCCTGTGCGCGCTCTCTGTCACATGATCTGAGTTATATGGCAACTGCACTGCGAGTTACAAGCTAAGCAAGCCTTTCAATATGCAAGAAAAATAAATCTCCACCGTCCTCTCTGCCTTTATAATTAGTGGTTTTTAAACAATGCGTCTCTTTTCTCTCTATATACACTCTGAGAAGCTTCGCGTAGCCATGTTGTTGTCGCCATACTTTTGTTTTATTTTAATAGCCTCGTATTTTTACATTTTAGATGTTGTTTTTGTTAGCGATCGACTTTGGTTTTTGTTAATTGTTTTTATTTGAAAAGAAAGAGATGTGCTGATTTTACGTCGGTTTTCATTTATCTCCCATTTACCTTAATGCTTTGATAATACTTGCAAATATTCGATAATTTATTCGGTGTAGTCGTCATTTCGTACTCGCTGCAAAATGCGATAATCATATCAATTTTAACATTTAACTTTTGCCTAGTTTACTTGTAATCCATTGACTTCATAAATTAAACATATGCAGGTAGCCTGAGATACCTAACGGCTCTCAATAGGTGGCTTTGATATCGACGTTTATTTTTTATAGTTATATTTGTTTTGTTTTATAATCACAAATATGCTAATATGAATAAAAAGTTGTAGTTGTTCTATACTCGCCTAAATAAGTCTGGACGCAGCAAGTGCGTTAGGGCAACGAATTACCATTAAACTGTTTCTATACAAAATGAATTTCCAAATACTTAATAACTCCATTTTACATTAAAATAGAAACATGTTTTGGTGGTGAATTTAGTATCTTCGAAGGCAAGAGGTGTACCAAATTTTATGACAATAGCTTTAAACTTTTCAGAGATAAAAACCATTCGGAAAAAAAAGCATTTTTCCCTTAATTCGTCTGGTTAACAAACTCATCCAAGCCATTTTTATAAGAAACAACTTACTACGTTTAATTAGTATCGTTATAAATATTTTTAATTTATGGCTTGAGTATATAGTATATATATATATATATATATATATATATATATATATATATATATATATATATATGTATATATATATATATATATATATATATATATATATATATATATATATATATATATATATATATATATATATATATATATGAAAGATACAATAAAATATTGCCTGACAAAAGATAGGATTACACGCAGACGATGTCACCACCAATTTTTAATTCACGATAACTAGAAAACAATAGACTGATTTTTGTAAAAATTGGCACACGTGTTGCTTTAAATGAATAAGTTTGTTAGCCAAGAAAACTTGACCAGTTCTTCTGGAAAGGTTTCTGTTTTCTCTCGAAAAATTTGTATCTCCGGAAATAAAAAGCTATTGTAACCAAATGTGGTATGCAAGTTGCTCTCTCTCTCTCTCCCTCCCTCCCTCTCTCTCTCTCTCTCTCTCTCTATATATATATATATATATATATATATATATATATATATATATATATATATATATATATATATATACAGGGTGACCGGTAAGTTATTGCATTCCTTTGAGACAGTGATAGTACATCCCTTTTGCAACATAATAAGCTATATATCACATTATACAAACTCTTCTGGTTTTCGAGTTATTTCCCTTTTAATGATTTTTCAAAAATTCATCATGTGTTTCTACTAATATTCAAATTGTAGAAGAAGTGGTAAGCACTTACTCATTTTTTTTTATTGCAGATAGTGTAGACATTAACTTACGTTGTGCAATCATTACTATGTTGAACAGGATAATAGTAAAGAAATGTGAGGGAAAATGATCAGTATCGTGAAAAAATTCAAATCAATTTAACATTTCAAAGACGTTTATTTTGACAATTTGATAACAAAAAATTTCTACAGATACTGTAAAAAACTTAACTTAACTAAAAAAGTCTCATAAACTATTCTCAAAATGGTTACCTCCATTTCTTAAACACGCAGGAGCTCGTTTGTAATTTTCTGTTTTAGTAAGCCTACTAGAAAAATTGCCCTTAATTTGTCCTGCTGCTTGCTGAATTCTGTACATCAGTTGCTCTCGTGTGTGAACCTCCACTTCGTAAACGATTTGTTTCATATGACCCCATACATAGAAATATATTGGAGTTAAATCTTGACTCCTTGGCGGCCACGGTATTGGTCCTCCCCTCCCAATCCACTTGTTTGGAAGTCAGCGATCTAATAGCGTCCTCACGTTGCGGCAATAGTGTGCTCTACACCCATCTTGCTGGAAAATCATATCACATCTGTTTGCTAGTGGTATGTCATCCAATAACTCCATAAGATCATGTGATAAGAAATTTTCATGATCTTCACCATTTAGGTTGTCTGGAAAGAAATGCTGACCTACCATTTTATTACCAAGAACATCAATCCAAACATTCACACTGAATCGTCTTTGATAACTTGTTACCTTAGTTTATCTGGGGTTCTCCATAGACCAATAATGAGAATTATAACAATTGAATATTCCTTCTTTAGTGAATTTTGACTCGTCGGTCCACAGAATTCTAGATAGGAAGTGGCAAAATTGGAGTCTTCTTGTTGGATCACCTAGCTGCAATCCTTGAACTGGCCTGTAATGGTAAGGGTGCTGTCCTTCCCGTTACAGAACTGACCATACTTTCCACTGGGAGGTGCCCAGAGAAGAGGAAACTTTCCTACGGCTTGTGGTGGGATTTTCTTTGAAAGAGTCCAAACTTTCCTTATGTACCCTAGAATTGAGCCTCCAGGTGGAAACTTCACGATGAATTTTATTAACGGAGTCAGTTTCATGAATCCGTCTGGCATCCTCTGGAATGAGATACGCACCTACCTGGAAAGCGTCGTACATATTCACGTTGAGCTTCAGCCACAATTCCATTACAGAAACCGTAAATGAATAACATATCTGCACATTTAGCATTCGCAAATGTTGTCATCATCAAATCAAACAACTTTTTCACGTAAGCCACAACTTAAGTATCACACGCGTTAACAATCAAATGTGACAAATATCTCAGTAAATTACAATTGACACTTTGCTATTATTTACATAGCAACCTTAGATAACTTGCAAACTATATCCTTAACTTGCAAACTATATGGCGAATTAATAACATGTATCTATGTCGCATCATTGCAGGTGAGATATCTATGTAACTAGAAGACAATTAACAATTCGTATATCATTAGACCGGCGAAGTTATTTACAGTATTTGTAAAAAAAAATGTTATCAAATTTTCAAAATAAACGTTTTTAAATGTTAAATTGATTTGAATGTTTTCACGATACTGATAATTTTTGCCCTCACATTTCTTTACTATTATCCTGTTCAACATAGTAAGGATTGCACAGTGTAAGTTAATGTCTACACTATCTGAAAAATAATAATAGAGGAAGTGCTTACCGCTTCTTCTAAAATTTGAATATTAGTAGCAACACATGATGAATTTTAGAAAAATCATTAAAAGTGAAATAACTTGAAAAGCGGAGGACTTTGTATAATGTGATATATGGTTTATTATGCTGAAAAAGAGATGTATCACATGTTGGTGAGAAGTATTCGTAAACCCGCGTGAAGCGTTTTGAGCTTCTAAGTAGTTAATTAACCGTCTTTCGACACCTTGTACTGTAAATCTTTGCGGGTCTTAACAGATGTTTCATAAGGCCCATTTTGAATGTTTTTCTACAAACAAAAGTTCACCTGGGTTAAATCTAGTGATCTCGCTGGCCACAACCAAGTACCTAATCGCCTAATCCATCGGTCTTGAAAACATTTGGTTTACTTAATGATCCAGGCAACGGTACAGTGGGATGGAGCACCTTTACTTGATGCCAGACTTCTATCACACCAGTTTTTTATGAAAATATATTTGTGTTTCTGAAACAAATTATTTCCCTATTTTCGCCATTTATTTGAAATATATTTATTCAAATTCGCTACCATAACGCACTTAATCCATCAAAACTTTTGAATTATAAATATTCACCGAATTTATCAGACGTGAGTCATCAGCAAAGTAACTATTAAAATATAAGCGCCTCCGTCGCCGTGCGGGAAAGTCGATTCAGACTTTCTAATACAGACTCGGGGACGACGGTTCGAGACTCACCAGCGGCGGATGATTTTTCAAATCACTGTTGTCGTTGAGATCGAGCTCAAGGTGGAGGGTAGGTTAGTTTAGATGAGAAAAAGGCTCAGCGATGGCCTAATTGCCAGTAAGCATCTTACCTTTACCTTTTTAACTATTAAAATATGATATCCAATAATAAATTTCATCACCATTTTTTCCAACCGAAATTGTCTGATCAAAATGGATTTATAGCTTCTGCTAATAATGATCTTTAATTGGTAAATAAGCAATAACGTATTGTTTATTTTTGCAATTCCAACTCAAAAGAATTCCTATTTCGTAACTTCTCAACCAACATTCCACCTGTATCCACAATTATAAATTTAATTGCACTCTAAACACAACCTCGTTAGTTTTTATATCCCAACAATATTTCACACGTATAAACAATAAAACAGTAATCGATACTTGGTGATTTAAATCCGGATTAGAAATTCTAGGAAAACATTTGTTTTCTGTTTGTAATAAAGAACAATATGCTTCGTTTTATTGGTAGTTACAATTACTGACTTCCGTTTGACACGAAAGCTTTCACAATTTAATTGTCTGGCCAATCCCAATAATTATATAATTATCCCCCCGTACCAAAACCATTTTGCATAAATTGTACTTTCCACTTAGTGAACAGCTTGTCATGATTGCGGAAAAACGGTCATTGTAATTGCAAGAACAATCGATATACTTAGATAGACATACTTAATAAATTATAGAAGTCGTTCTTATTGTATACAGTGTGCTTATACGGTGTCTTTCACTTGAGACGGTAGCACCTCAATAACTTTTAGCGAATTTTCATTTTAAAAAAATTCGTTAATAAAGAGGTCACGATGAAAAGCTATTGAAAAATTTCTTCAGATAAGCGCGAATTTAGGTCCCTAAAATTTTGATATGATATATATATATATATATATATATATATATATATATATATATATATATATATATATATATATATATATGTATTCGAGCGATAACTCAAAAAATACTAAACTGATTTCAATTAAACTTGTCAAAAATCTTGTTTGGGCGAAAACCAAGAGCAAGTTCGTTAATCAGCTTTTATGCTCAAGTTTTTCCGTGGAGAACTTTTTGAAAGCGCTATATTTTTGTAAGCATCAGAGTAACTGGAATGAAACTTTACATGTGGTTAGAAATAGTGCAAATAAACCTATGTTGAGAATTTTAAGTAATTTTGTACACAATATTTAGAGTTTTTTCCAAATTAAAAATAAAATACCAAAGACATGCGTTGAAACGGCTTAGTGGTTAAAGTCCAGACAGAGAGAACTGCCACACGTAGTTTGCTTCATACAACAGGTATAAACCATACATCAACGGTAACCAAACTAATTATATGCCAGGCATAAAACATACTACCCGAACCAACAATCTTGAAATCTCGGCCATGGAAAATGACAGACGACATAGTATCTATAAAGATGACTCTAAAATAATTTTGTATCTTTAAGCTTAAACACAAGACGTCATATAAGACCGAAACAGTCGTGAGATGTGTTTCAATGGTAATTCTACTAATTCTGTAATTAATTATTACTTATACTTTGAATATAATATCCCGGACATGAAGCCGATCCAAAGTATCACGCAAATAAAACGTTAGTTGACGTGTGCCTAGATGACGCAGGGTGCATCGCGCTTGCCTCCTAAGCAGAAGGATCCAGCTCGATGAGTGTATGTTTTTTTATATATCATTTTGACGTTTGGAGAAACAATAGTGCAAAGGTTTCATATGTTTTGAACAATACCTAATTTTTGTTTAAAACGCCTGAATAAGTTTGTCACCTTTGAGTCTGAAATTATAATTTTGTTATTGTTGATATTGAAAAAACCGGTTTGATTAGGTTCATTACACCAAATCATACTGGCGATTAATAAAGAAAAGTAACTGCTACGTTTGTAATTTGGCAGATACTTTACTTTTCTAAATATGAATTAAGTTTTCTTCTGGACATCTTTTGTATAATTTTAATGAAATTTGTAATAAAAGTTTCTTTTAAAGAGACTTATACTATCTACAGATATAGAAAAATTTAGTTTTTTAGCTTCATAGAAAATTGAGCTTTGGGCATTTTTCTCAAAATAAGTTAGAACGCATGATTTTTTTTTGATAATAGAGAGATATCAATGGAAAAACTTTCGAAAGAATACTTCAAATGGGCGTGTACTAGGACCTCTAAAATCGATCTTCAAGGTCTGTGTAAGTTTAACGTATTAACGTAATATGCCGTGTAATAATATTATACAATTCTTATGAAAATTCGCTACTATAACGAACTTGCTGAGTCCCGAAATTTTATTTTTTATTTTTGGGCGAGTTTTAGAAACCTTTTATTCTTTTTGTTAATCTTGCAGAGCTTCTTTGAATGGGTAAACTACTTTATAGCCTTAGTAACTAACTAGCCTACTTATTTTTAATTTAACTAATTTAACTTTTTTTTACAGAGGCGCTCGAATTTTCTCAAAGTATCACAACTATGTTAGAGTAAAGTCCGTGAATGTGGAATAGGTTTGGTAATGTGGAATATCTGTATATTGGCTATCATATAAGTGACTTCCACGTTTTTCTTGCATAACTACGGTCCCTCGATCCCTCTAACCTTTAGACCTAGAATGTAAAAAATGGTTGTCAGAAACTATGTTTCTGGTAGGTCCTACCATACGAGTGACTAACACTGCAACTACAGAAAGATACAAGGTCCACCAAAACTAAGTGTCAAAATTCAGAATAGCCCAACGGCCATGCAAGATTTAAACTGACATTAGTGTCAGGAGTTTAACAAACATTTCTATAAAATGAATAATTTAAAATTTAAAAACGGGACTGGGGCCCCACAATATGAACACCACTCTGATGGAGTCAAAAGCAAATGTTAAAAGTAAAATTAATCAACTACATAAAAGGCTAAAGACAAGCACAAACATAACAAGCAAAGCAGGGCGTGCAGCCGAGCACAACTCCCCGAGAACATCTGAACATGTGAAATTCAGAAAGAAAAGAAGGATATGAATGCCCACTGTGGGGCTAATACATACTATTTCCTGTCTTTGTTACAGAAAAGTGCTATATGAAATGTTGCCAAAGTTTGGTTTTTCATCCATAATTCCTCAGGATTCCAAACAAAAACTGCATAAAACAAGAGGGCAGGAACATCGCAAGACTTGAAGAAATCAGAGGATGAATGTAAATGACGCTTATTTTCTCGTTTTTAATTTTATCAGACGAACAAAATAGAGCCTCTAACATGGATCTTCAGAGACCTAACTGTAAAATGCAAATTGAAAAGGACAAGTGACATGACAACCAAAAGTGACAAATGAACTACCGCCGGCGGCGAAAATGTCAATGGTGTAGAGAGAGAACCAAAGAAACACCCGATTTTTGCCCCATGGCTGGAATCGCCCACATGTCATTCGGAGAACTACTATTGAAAATCTAACCAGTCAGGTTTCTGCATATGAAAGTCTATTCACTAAGGTTTTTGCGTGTGAAAAGAAAATTATTTTTGACTCTGGTGACGAAAAACAAAGGGCACTTTAATTCCTGGAGCTCGAGCACTACCATTGAAAGTCTATTCAATAAGGTTTCTGTATATGAAAGGGAATTTCATGGTGCTGGTGCTTGAAACATTAAGAACGTTATTATTGGATTATTATCCATTCCCTATACAGAAACCTTATTGGTTAGACTTTCAATGGTAGTACTTTAGCTCCAGTAATTAAAGTGCCCTATGTTTTACAGCATCATAGTCAAAAATAAGTTTCTTTTCACACGCAAAAACCTGAGTGAATAGACTTTCATATGCAGAAACCTGACCACAATATCATACCATTTTCTCAATTTGCGTGGTATAGGCCTAAGTTTTCTCCAACTTGAATTAATTTCGAGTTATGGAGGTTCAACTGCTATGAAATATTAATAAAAAAACGTGTTTAGGTATCAATTGAGATACGCTATGACATTAATTAACTTGATACTACGACAGGTTTAAATAAAATTTTAATTTTCAGGAGGCTAATACCATGACAACTCATAATAAATTATTTAATTGTTACTAAATTGGTGTCATGTATTTATAATTTGAGAGCCTTGTTAAGCTTCAGCCTCGGATATAAATTTTGTCAAAATAAATTAAAACAAATATTTCAATTCAAATTCTCCTGCTGCTAATGGGTGGCGAGGTAAAAGATCAGATAAAGCACCTTCTCGTCGGGTTAAGAAACGTACAGAGAACGCCATTTATCCAAAATAAGAGATACATATTGTAAATGTTAGTCAACGAGATGCACATATATCTCAAAATTACAAGGGTCGTCCATCAAGAAACATATTTTATATCGTTAAACTGAAATATTTATTACCTCTTGGGAGTTTAATAGGTGTGTTATATTATTTTACAACACATAACTCTTATTAATGGTATTATAATTAGAAATATCGCAGCAAGCGCGGAAATGGGCACTTCCAAGAATCGGCAATGCAGAAGCTCACGACTTGCCACTGGAAATTTACTAACTTAACTCTCAATGATATGACGATAATTATTTTAAAGACATCGTTTATTTAACAAGACTATTAAGACGTCTATTTTGTATTTATTATATCATAAAATATATTTTGATATTAAAATAAACCTCAACAAATAAAACAGGTGTCTATAATCGACTAAAGAGATAATTGTTCAAGGACGTTATCATTTTATAAGCATATTTTGCCCAAAATCTTCAGATATCTTCTTAAGTTAACACATATTTCTACAAAGTGAGGCGGTAACTGATTTTCTTGAATTAATTAATCTAACCGAATTAAATAAAATAGATAATAACTTTAAGCAAAGCCTTAGAAAACGCCCTATTGTCATTTTTTATCTACCTACTTTACACTTATATCTTATAGGAATCTAGGTATTGATATCTATCATAAAATAATGTTTTTTTGGGTGGAGGACCTCTGCCTTTATAGGAATCTGTTGATATTCATCATGAAATAGAGCTTGATTTAGTTGGGGACATCTGCCTCTTTCATCAACTTCTCTGCTTCTCAGAGATTGCTTCGTTAGTTCCTCCAAACGTTTTAGACAAAAAATACACGACTTTCATAACGTCATTATTCTCTAAAGCATCTAGAAGCAAGGTGGACACAAAATTTAATCAAAGTAACCCTATTATTTTTAGAGATATGCATTTTTTGAAAAAAAATCAAATTCTTGGAAAAAATTATATCCAATTGAGCCGTTTAACAAATTTGTTCAAAAGATCTACAAAACAAATATATATATATATATATATATATATATATATATATATATATATATATATATATATATATATATATATATATATATATATATATATGTATATATATATATATTCGGAAAGATTTCGGCGGTCATAAGTGTGAGACATACTTGGTTCCCGCCGTAGGCGGCGTCCAGAATATATTAAAAGTCGAGGTTACGGCTCCTATTTTGGACCCATTTCCAAGAGGTTAAAAAATATGAAAGGAAATGAACTCCAAGACCTAATACTGCCTACTCGTTAGAGCCGTGTATAAAGATAGGTTGGGTTGTTGTAGGTGGATTACTGGGCCTCAATCTGCATACTCCTAACATCTCGGTGGAGATAGTTTCTAAGAGCTAATTTACCAAACAGCGCTTACTATGAACAAATCGCTAACGATTCCACAACTTACCTTGAGAAAAAAACAAACTGTCTGCAACAACTTCCAACTCAGTGCTGATATCAAAAAAGAACTAATCCCCAATGAAAAATGATCTCGCATCTCCTAAACGGTCTCCAAAAAAACCACAAACCGGATGTTCCCCTTCGCTGTATCGTGAGTGCCCACCGTTTACCTATACAAAAACTTGCAAAAACATCTAGCCAAAATTCTCCGCCATTAGAAGAGAAAGCTACATCCTATTTCAAAAAATCAACTTATTTTATTCACCTTCTTCAAAATAGCACCATTTTTCAAAACAGGATCCTAGTTAGCTTCGATATGCTTTCTTTATTCACTAATATACCTCTATATGAACCCCTTGACCTTATAAAATAAATGCAATATTCCACAAGATACCTCTTTTAGAACATTGCAAATGTAACACTTATTTCCTTATCGAAAACAAATTTTACAAACAAGTTCAAGGTGCTCCAATGGGTTCACCACTTTCTCCTGCACCGGCTAACATTTTCATTGAGAATTAAGAGACCCGAGCTCTCAATCACAGCATATATATATATATATATATATATATATATATATATATATATATATATATATATATATATATATATATATATATATATATATATATATATATATATATATATATATATATATATATATATATATATATATATATATATATATATATATATATATATATATATATATGCTGTGCCCTCAATCCATCCCAACTAAAGCCATTCTGCTCGTAAAGATACGCTGACGACATTTTCGCTGTCTGGCCGTAATAATCTCTGAACGAATTCCTTTCCTACTTAAATAACATCAACCCCCAAATTCCAGTTCACTTTGACAATGCCAAAACAGTAGACCAGGTTTAAAACTTCAAAAACAGAATTAGCTGCTAGGCGTTGAGGATCGAGAAATGTCCTGATTGTTTAAAAAGTTCGGGCCGCAGAAAGTGCGTTATCGTAGTGTATTTTCATTAAATGTTTCAAATTTGAATAACTCAATTTTCTACACACCTAGCTAGTTGAATTTTGGCACGTAGTAAGGTCTTCTCTAACAAAACATATCCACCAAATTTTATTAAAATAGCTTTGTAATTTTCGAAGAAAAAATTTTTTTTCGAAAGAAAATTTAAAATTTGAATAACTCAATTTTTTTATAAACTTAGAAAGTTGAATTTTGGTGTGTGGTAAGGTATTTCCCAAGGCAACATATTCGTCAAATTTTATTAAAATAAATTTGTAATTTTCTGAGAAAAAATTTATACATATAAACATATAAAAATTGAAACTGACCCCGGATATGGGTTCTAGAGGTCCTAGTTCGCGCTCATTTGAAAAATGTTTGCAAAGTCTCACCATCGACACCTCTTTATTAGTGAATTTTTTAAATAAAATTTCACTAATAAGAGAAACGATGGTCTTCGACTTCCTATTACTTGGAAACCTAGAATATCGCCACTACAAACACGTAAGATGACAATTAGTTCAAGACAAGGGGCAGCTAAACCAGATTCAACAAATACTTCTAATTCGCTTAATCCTATAAGTACCGTTACGAAAGCACATGACTTAATATACCTTGACACGACTAATTGCTGATGACAAGGCAGGTAGCCGATACGTTGTAAATAACCCAGGAAATAAAACGAATTATATATATATATATATATATATATATATATATATATATATATATATATATATATATATATATATATATATAACGTGTCGGCTACCTTCCTTGTCATCAGTGATATATAAATATGTCCAATTCTAGTAAAATGTCAAAAATTGTGTGTTGAATTATAAGATTACAATTATAATTTTAATTTGGATGGAAAATTAAATAATTTTTATAGACAAATTACAATTTATTATCCATAGCTTTCATAGCGTTTGTGGTGACAAACAAGACTATAAAGGAGCTTCAATTGGGATCAAAATTTTGACTGACAGTTCATAATATAATTTGGCAGCTGGACGTTCGGAGATAAGAGTTTATCAAAATTGTGTTTTGGTACAAGCACAAGCTTACGTCTTTTTGTATGACGCGACGTAAAATTAAACTATTACGCAAATAAATCAATAAATAGAAACAAACAAATAATATATATATATATATATATATATATATATATATATATATATATATATATATATATATATATATATATATATATATATATATCATACAAACATGGATCGTATTTCGGTAAAAAATGCATAAATGCAATAATATAAATTCGAAAAAAATATTGTAGGTATCACCAACGACTTATGGGCCACCCTGTGATTGTCAAAATAATTTTATAAGATGCAGCTCAAGATACCCTATAATTAACGTATACATTTTTCTTGTATCTTCTATAATAACAATTATATTGCGCTTTACCGTAGAAATGCGTCATCCTGTATATATGTAAACAGATAAAACCTGAAACTAAACCCGGATATGGATTCTAGAGGCCCTAGTTTGCACTCATTTGAAGAAATATTTTTAAAATTCAAAAGTGGCGGTCTCCTCTTAACGATTTTTTTCTACAAAATTAGCTAAACATTATAGAGCGTTAAACCATAAACTCAACTAAAACTACCGCCAAAGCATCAGAGAAAGCGTCTTTTTGAAATGAAATTTCTGCAAATATTTTAGTAAAATGAAGGACAGTGATGGTTGAAGCTGAAACCTAAGGGTTTCTAGAACAGTCTCCTTGTGACATTTTCTTTACACACCTCGTACTTGTTTCAGGTTCTTTACCTAAATGTTGCCAATTTCGACGTTTCAAATCTCGACTTTGACGTTTTGAGGAAAACCACAATTTTTTTAAGTGCCCATAACTTTTTTGTCTTTAAACTCAGAGACCTAAGTTTTGATGCATGGTTCGTTCTTTATATTAAAAGTGCGCGCGTCAAATTTGGTTGCCTTTACTTTGTTATTTCCGGAGATATAATTTTTTTCAGAAAGTAAACACAAATATTTTTCGGGAAAACCTGGGCAGCTTTTCCTGGCTAACGAACTTATCTAAGCCACTTAAAAAAGCTTTATCTATATTTTCTGTATTAGACAAAGCTGAGAACTTCAGCGAAACTGCAGTTCTACATTCAATAAAATAGTGTAAATCAATGTATTTGTTTATCTAAATCAAAGAATTTTTTGAGCTATCCAAAGATGTAAAAATCTCTTATGATTATTACAGGAATTTTCATGTAAGCTAACCTGTCTGTGAAATTCACACCTTTTTACGAAAGACAGGTAGCAAATACGGCCAGTCCATGATAAAGGATATCCCAGCTTTCTAACCTTTAGATTTGAAGGGATATAAAATAAAT
The DNA here is from genome assembly GCA_964006375.1 of Tillus elongatus. Classification (NCBI taxonomy): domain Eukaryota; kingdom Metazoa; phylum Arthropoda; class Insecta; order Coleoptera; family Cleridae; genus Tillus; species Tillus elongatus. Next base: position 23,174,489 of record OZ023265.1, on the reverse strand, counting down.
AACCTTTCAGCCATGTAACATTTTCAAAGAAACTCACAGTACATACAAGCAACTGGCTATGAGGTAATAAAACAATGATCCACCATCAAGTAACTAGTCTGTTCGAATATAATATGAACAAAGAAGTCACCATAAAGGCTGTAAGCTCGCAAAGTACAGAATATGAGTACAGAAAACGTGCATAGATATTGCAAAGGTAGGGTGAGGGCGTGCCACGGTCCTCAGGTGTAGCCAATCTCACCTCATCATAACTCCTTGCTGGGGCCAATGGGAACAAGCATTCCTCATTGACCACTGACATAAACTACCTGTGTCTGTGTTTGTGTCTTGCTGTCTGACTTGTGTGTACACTGCACAGGTAAATGCAACTCGCGTGCATAACTATCTGCAACTTGCAGCACCCAGAGATATGTGCTTATGTATACACTGCAGATTAGTTAGTTTCACAAAATTCTCAAATAATTCTGTAGTTCTTAGCGAATTTTCTTTGAAAATGAGCACATACTAGAACCACTATAACCCATAGACGGAGTCAGTATCAATTTATATATATATATATATATATATATATATATATATATATATATATATATATATATATATATATATATATATATACATAGGGTAGTTCAAACTTGAGCCTCACATTGGAATTGTGTAAACCGTAAGAGATGATTCGAGGATGGTTAAATTGGGACAAAGTTGCGCGTTTCTATGGTGATCAATTATCTAAATGAAAATTTAGGAGCGTCTCGCGGCAGTAAAAACTTAAGTTTTTTTGTCGTTTTAACAAAATGAAAGACCTCCCTGACGCGCTGTTTACACACAATCCTCCCAACTGACCTTATTGACCTATCCTGACATCAGTTTGCCTAATTGAAAGCTAAAAGGGGAAGAAAAATCAACCCTGCCATATATCCAGGTCATGTGAGCATAGAGTACCTACTTTCCGGTCCGCTTTTTCCTTATTTAACTTTTGATTAGGCAAACTGATGTTAGGTCAGGTCAGGTCAGATCAGTTGGGAGGATTGTGTGTAAAGAGTACGTCAGGGACGTCCTTTATTCCGTTAAAACAACAAAAGACTCATCCAAGTTTTTACTGTCGCAAGACGCTCGTGAAAATTTAAGATGTCATTTTTACTTTTTTACTTATTCTAAAAAAACGGAAATTTTCACATTTGGTTTTTTGTTTTCAATCGAATACCGAAAGAACTAGACTTTTTTAACTGTGACATTGTTAGGAGCCTTTTTCAGGAGCTGTCTAAATCAGTCTTCCAAGGCGTTCTCGATGCAAGAGTTACAACACTTAATTTGATTTTTCTTATCAGCGCCATATTGGATTTCTGCGTTTTTACAAAGTCTTTTTTTCTGATTACAATGGTTTATCGCATGATACGATCACATCTTACCTGCTATCAAAATTGGGATAAAATCGTTACTGGAAAAAGTACTTTGGTTTCTGCTAGCTTCTCTCGGACAAAAACTCTCCACACTCGTCTTAAAAAAGGCGCGTTCAACCTGTTTTCTGTAGTAATTCATGTTGGACAGAATTTGAGAGTTTTATGATAGTCACAGTCAAAATATTCTCGCCCACTGTAGCTACTCGTCAGATACTTATCCTTCGTTATCTCTTTCCAATGGGTGGATACCAGGAGTTCCTTAGCCACGTCTTTGAAAATGTTGCCTTAGAACTTATACTGACCCACGTTAATGTTAGAGAAACTAAGAAAGCAAGATTGTCATTGGAAGCATTAAAGTATTTGTCATATCTATTATGTCACAATAACTTTTCCATTGAATTTATTCAACGAAAAGGCCCGGAGGCCTTGTTGGAAGTATCTAGACCATCTATTGCAGCAACGGGATTATCCATATGCCTATACTACCTCGGGTATTGCCAGGAAGCAATGGATCGTGTCTGCTTACTTGCAAAAATTCTAGTGTCGAGCTTAGTCAAGTAGGCCCTTTGGTTATTAGACATATATATATATATATATATATATATATATATATATATATATATATATATATATATATATATATATATATATATATATATTGTTATAAAAGGTTTAACACCTTGGAGAACACCCAAATCACCACAACACATATTTCAGAAACCTTACGATCGTTTCGTTGACAAAGTCAACATCTTCAGAGGAAGAACATGTTAGAATTTTTCTTCCTCTGAAGATGTTGACTTTGTCAACGAAACGATCGTAAGGTCTCTGAAATATGTGTTGTGGTGATTTGGGTGTTCTCCAAGTGTACTTATTACGTATCAAAAAATCTCTTCAACACTACAGGTTTTTATAAATTTAGACTCGAAAATCTTACAAAATCTCGATTGTGTAATAGGGACGTCTGGATATTGTTTATCAAAGAAATCGCATACTTCCTGTTGCGCTCTATATGTTGTAAGGATTTAAAGAAAAGCATCGTTGGTCCCACTGAAAGTCATAGGAGTTAAAAAAATCTGGTAAATGTTACAGACAAAGATAATTTTTTCTTGACGCAAAAACGTCAAGAAATACCAGAATTGTGTGACGATTCGAAACATCACAATTGCTGATTTTCAAACAAATATTTTGGAACTGATGCGGTTTATTAGTGGCAAATGTTGCATTCAATGTCTTTAACAAAACTGTAGTTCTAGATTTATGTTTCAACTGTTACTATCTTCTTCATTTAATTAGTAGACCTTACATATCCTGAGACCATAGAAAAACACATCCGAAATACAAGGAAAAGTTAACAAGATTTTTTTGTTCCGAATCATACTGCAATTTTACATAATATACAGGACGTTTAATTTCAGAAACTTTTGTGTTTGTAAATATTTCTAAAGCGCGACTCGCAGTGGTTTTTTTGCTTACATAATTGTTATGGTAGAGACAAATTACACAAGTGTGCAAACTCACTAAGTGAAGTTTGTAACCTGTGATGAGCACTGATAAGTACACTTGGAGAACCCAAATCACCACAACACATTTTAAAAGACCTGACGATCGTTTCACTAACCAAGTTAGCGTCATCAGAGGATGAAACATTCTAAATACTTAAAAAACTAACATCAACTTATATACCGGATCTCAGGTAAAGAGATCGAACTGAGATTAGACACTAGTCGTAGGCAAATTCTACAGTGTATTGTATTTTTATCGCCGGACGAGGTCTTTGCGCTATCCCTACTGCTTTATCTAAAAAGTGTCCAACTGTAATAGTTTTGAGAAGGTTCAACGCCAGCTAAATTAACACCGATTCCTTTGGCGGCAACAACTGTATCCTTATGTTAATAGGTAGAACGTGCCGAAAACGTGGGAATTTTATTTAGCAAAGCAATCGATCAAGTGACTCGTAATTGGCGCTGGTGAAGTGTTCATACTATATTTCGCAATATATGCGCTTTCGAACCCATTTAGCTGTCCTGGATTTCTAAGATTTTTTTATTAATTTCAGATTATCTTTATCAACGTGATGATTATTATCCCAAATATGTCGGGCGACGGCAGACTTATCTACAGTACCGTAAATTAATTGGGATATGTGTTCTTTGAATCTAATTCCAATCGATCTTTTTGTTTGTCCGACGTATTTAAGATTACAATCTTTACAACTTATTTAATAAATTCCCGACATTTTGTCCGCGCTATCCTTGTCTTTTGGGTTACCTAGCAAGTTTTTTAAGGTATTTGATGTTGAAAATATTAGCTGTAAGTTGACTTTTTTAAAAATGCTGTCTAGACCCCTCGTGATTCTAGGTTCAAATGGTAAGCAAACAAAGTTTTTTTCCGATTTTTCTCTTCTAAACGTCGTTGATTCCGTCAGCATTTTCTTTGTTTTCTGTTTGTTGATTAATTTTTCCACTAGGCAAGCAGTGTATCCGTTATATTCGGCCACGTTCTTAATATAATTTATTTCCTTGGTATATCTACTTTTTTTAAAACTCAACCGACTTTGTAGCTACAACAATAACACAGTTAAGGGTTTAATTTTTTACAACCTGTATATTGAGCAATGTATAACTAGATCACTGTTTATCAAAGATGACTTGTCAAATTTTGATAGACATCAAACTGAAAGTCAAACTGACAAATGTAACATTCTCTTAAGCTTTAACAACTATATAATGTTATCTCCCAAAACCACTATAGTAGCTTGAATCAAATAAGACTATCAAATAGGAATATTTTCGTCGTTAGTAAAAATCGAAAGTAGAAAAGTAATCTCGCTACGTAAACTATTGATTGAAAATAAAACCTCCGGTAAAAGAACCTTGATCTAAATCGTCTTTCTTAAGGCAATATCGAAATAATCGGTTGACACAGTTGTGTCAACCGTTATCCAGCAGGCCATTCCGCCGAAGACGACCTTCAAGAGAAAATGGAGGAATTATTGTAATGAGACAAGATCTTCTCTAAATGGACTAAAATAAATCTGCATTTTAACTTCTTTAACTACAGGCAATATCTTACCTGTTTTAATTGTAGAAAATATACGTTATTTACAGGGAGTTCTACTACTAATTAATTTTATTTTATCCACTTTGAACTAAGTAGGGAAGACGGGATGAAGGGCGGCCCCCTAAGCCTTTTCCCTGTAGTGACCCTATTTTCCATGTTAGAGGAATCCTGTTGTCTTGATGTCTCTAATTGAAGCTTAGGTTGTGCATAAAGAAGATTAACATTCATAATACATAAAATACATAACACAAAAACCGTGCAGTGGCCAGCATTGCCCCAACCTTTGAGGTAATGCTGACCGGGGGCCGTGATTACCCCATCAACATATTCATTTAGAAAAGTCGTATATAAAATCTTTTTTTCCTGTGGAGCTACATGCCTCGTGGACCCGTCCGCCGGTTATAATACATCTTAGCCATATTTCACCCGTTTTGGTGAACTCGCCACAGATTACGCAAATGTCCTCATTGATTTCTTCTTTGACTGAACGTAATTCTTCTTCATCATCTCCGCCCTAGTTTTTGTGATGGTAGTTCTCTTATATTTCTTACGTGGTAAAATAATTTCTGGTGTGACTTATTGCCCTGATTCCTGATGTAGTAGGACTTGCTTGAAAACGTTTCTTTTCGCTCTTAACAATTTTTTTTGGATTATTTTCTTTGAGCCATTTCTTCTTGTTTTGTTTTTAGTTTTGTTTCCTTTCTAGATCATCTTTTAAAGGCGTTGACGTAAAAATAACGAAGTGTTGATTTTTGGGTGTTCTTTTTTGTTTATGATTGCCGCATTATGTTAGCATCCAGGAACAGGGATTATCTATCCTAATTAAATTTACGTGTTTAGCGAATTTTTGTATTAAAAAACTAGTTATGGTGAGATTGTGATATTAAGGTTTTCACAAAATTTTCTAAATGTGATCGCCAAGAGGAAAATGTAATTTTTTTACTTTTTAGTGAATTTAAAATATGCAATCTTGGATGTTATTATTTTAAAATAGATATCTATATTATGTTAGTATTATATTTATAGATTTCGATTTAAATTTCAGCATATTCAATATTGCAGATATCTATCTATCTACTTTGTTTTTTTTTTGGCTGCGGACTTGCTGTCCATAAGCCCAAGTACTCTAATACTGTGCTCTAATACTACACCGATTTATGGCAAACTCCGCGTATCGTCCAGTTGCTTTCCTATTCGGGTTACCCTGGCTGTGACCAGTCTGCCAAAATTGAATATAAATCTATGATATATAGGTAGGCATAAATATAAGCATATAAACATATAAGCGGCATATACAACAATTAATCAACAACAATCTATATGAAAATGTGTTTCCAAAATTGGTATTTATTTTTGTTTATTTTTTTTTGTTCCCAGCTTTTTTTTGTTTTTTTTTAGTTGTTTTTTCCTTTTTTTGTTCTTTTCTTTGTTGATTTTTTGTTCCCTGTTTTTTCTTTTTAGTTCTTTTTTTCCTTTTTGTTCTTTTTTTTACCATCATTTTTGTTCTGTAAATCTCTTTTTTTTATTTTTTTATTATTTTTATTTGTTTTTTGATAACTTTTTTTTCAATAACAAGGGTACATTTATAAATTTAATTTTAACAATTTTAAGTGTTCTATTACCAAGTTGTATACAACTTTTTCTTTGCTTGACAATAGTTGTGGCAAGATGAATGGGCACTCAACACCCGTCCGGCAGTGCACCTTGTCGCAAAACTGATTCATTGCATTATTTTTTTAATTTACACTCCAGTAGCGCGTGCTGAACGCTCCCCAACTCACCACATTCACAATTTGGGTTACTTATTAAGCCTATTTTATACAGATGTGCAATAATGCAGATAATCGGAAACCATACTTTCAGATAAGTACAGTTGGAGAACCTAAATCACCACAACACATCTTTTAAAAATTTGACTATTATTTCACCAACAAAATTAGCGTCATCAGAGGATGAAAAATTATAAACTACTTAACTACTTACACATTATATTTGTGGTTCAGGGATAAGAACGTGTGCCTCTTAACCGAAGAGTACTAGGTTCGATCACAAGGTTCTCCTTTCACTTTTTCAGTACAAACTGTAACATTAACATCAACCGAGGTTCCGGCATTGTATTTGAGCAAGTTGAATGTCATGCATAATAAGCCAAAGGTTGCATTGCTATCGGGGCGGCAAAGCCGCGGATCAGCCCTGAGGGAGAAAAAAAGTTGAATGTCTGCACGTTCCGCCCTTCGGAAGGGGAGTAAAGCCGTCGGTCCCGTGTCCATTGGGCACTGTAAAGATCCCTACCCTCTTTACAGAAAGGCAAGGGTTCGGCAAAATTTCCAGGATAGTGAGGTGAAACCGCTCACTGACCATAGTCGCGAAACTAGGTGGACGTTAAAGAAACAAAACACACACACACACACATTATGTTTATACTACGTGTTAAGTAAAGGACCAATAAGATAAAGAGGGAGGAATCACAGGCAAACTTTCTGCATCTATATTTTAAATGCCGGACCACCTTTTTAAAATCCCGTTATAACTGTACCTACCGAGTTTCGTAATATATTTTACATAAAAGAAGCAATGTGAACAGCGATCTATTAATCAGTGGCGGGACATGGTTAAGGGAAATTTTGATGATTATAGCTTTAGAGATAAAAATACTTTCATAAGCGTCTAACTTCACCGGTTGTCTAACATTTTTGACAAGCTTCAGGTTTTCTTTATTTATGTGGTGATTATTATCGCAAATAGCTTCAGCCACGCAATACTTGTCTATACTACCGTATCTTGCCATGTAGCAACATAATACTGGGTCTTTATTGCTACAGTATTTTTTATTGGCTCAATATTTCCAATTCCAAATCTATATTGCATTACTATTTTTTCGCTATATAATTAATATTGAAATCACTAATATCACTGTAATATCGAAGAAATATTGGTTTTTGTTCAATAATGTGGCAGAAAATCAGTGCACAGGAACAAAATGAAGCCAATATTGCATTAATATCTTTTTTCGGTATATATTAAATATTAAAATATTTTATTTCTGTTAGATTGAAGAAATATTAGTTTTCGTCCAACGCAGCCTATCGTTTACATCAAAGAGGCAATGTGAACAACGAGCTGTTAATCACTGTCGGGGCACGGTTAAGGAAAATTTTGCTGTTTATAGCTTTAGAGATAAAAATTCTCTCATAAGCGCCTAGTTTCATCGGTTGTCTAACATTTTTGATAAGCTTCAGGTTTTCTTTACCTATGTGGTGATTATTATCCTATATCGGTTTAGCCACGCAATACTTGTCTATAGTACCGTATCTTAACTGTGCCAGATGTTTCTTAAACCTGGTTTCAATAATTCTTTAAGTCTGCCCAGCCTATTTAAGATTACAACAATTTATCTCATAGATACCTGCCATTTTATTGGCTTTATCCTTATTTTGTATTACCTAACAAATGTTTTGAATTATTTTTTTGTCGAAAAAGTTAGATCTTTTGTGATTCGCGATTCAAATGGGAAGCAGACAAACTTTTTTTTCTAATTTATGTTTTCCGAATGTCGTGGATTCCGTTAACATTTTCTTTGTTCTGTGTCTATTAATTAATTTTTACACTAAGCAAACCGAGTATCCGTTATATTCATCGACGTCCCTAATGTATTCTGATTCTCTGCTGTATCTACTTTTACTTTTAGGAAATTGTATTTATCTATTTACTAAAAAAATTAAACTAGACGTTTTTTGTGTGTGTAAAAGTATGATGTGAGTTATTTGGAATGTAACTTAGAGTGGTGGTTTCCTTCTTATAGACATAGAATTCCAGAGAGTCATTAATTTTTAATAACTAGTACATCTAGAAAAGGTAGCTTATTGTTACCTCTTAATTGGTTAGTGAATTTAACTAAATCAAATTGACTGTCCAGTATTTTAATAAAATCATCTGCTGCATACCATGTTTGTGTTAAAAAGTGCGAAAATATCGTCCACATAACGAAATTATACCCTAGAAAAATACTCACTTTTATTTCCTAAATCCTTTTCAGATCTACCCATACAAAGGTCCGCAATTAATGAAGAGAGAGAGAGAGAGAGAGAGAGAAAGAATTTTTCATTCTCTGATGACGCTAACTTTGTTAGTGAAAGGATATTCCGGTCTTTAAAAGATGTTTTTGGTGATTTGAGTCATCTAAGTGTACTGGTAAGTGCTCATCACAGCTTCCAATCTTCGCTAAGTGCATACTTTCAGATAATGCAAATAAAAATAACTCCAGTCATAATTTATTAAAAAGCTTATAATGATAATACAAACCAATGAATGACAGACATTTGATACACAGGTAAGCTCAAAGCGTCTTGGTTTTGTCTGGCAGTATACAAACAGCACTCTTTGTTTATGGGACCGGTCCCATCGGCAACGGCCATGTTAAGAGTACATCAACATTTCCAAAACTGGTTCCCAGGCCGACGCCGAACGCGAGTACTTCATTACGATTGCTGCAGGTCTGCGAGCGGGGAAGTGAAAGGTCTATTTTCATTCTTTATTATATTTATTGAGACCTGGTCCTCGACTTGCCAACCCCTAGTCTTATATTTTATTAGGAAATAATGGCGACGATGAGACTTTAAACTGATTCCATCTTTGTATAGAGAACTCGTTTTATGTATGTATATGTATATATATATATATATATATATATATATATATATATATATATATATATATATATATATATATACTTTGTATTTCGTCACATGCATTCTATTATGTAGCTACCAACAAAAATAAGCAAAACACAAAAATATTCCCCGGCTTAGAAAAGGTTATAAATGTTTATTTTTTTCTTCTTAAGGTTATAGGTACATGTTGGTACCCATTCAATGATTCCATGGAAGTTGCGCCTGGAAAAATGTCTTTGTTCTTTAAAAAAGCTACAATTTCTTTAAATACAGATATAGAGACTGCTTCTTTAGTTTCACAATTGCTTGTTTTCTTCTCTGTAACCAGTTTCGTCTTTTTGCGGCATCGTCAGCCAGGAGAAAATTGCATTTGCATGTATTCATTATAACTATACCTAAATGTAATTAAATGGAGGCAGAAATATAAATATTAGTTGGAGAAACAAAGGTGGAAAATAAAATCTGGTCTTGTTTATCAAAATTTGAGATTATTAAATTTGGAATGTGAATTTCAAGTTTTTTTGGATGCAAGCTTATATAAATTATGTTGCTAGACACAACACAAGTACTGTACTTATTATATAAGACGTAATGTACATTTTTATCAAATTAAGTAATTTTTTTGTGGGGGGCGTTGCTGGCGCCAAAGCTAACCAGAACAAGATGGCCCTCTGAAACTCCCAAATCACCCTGCAACCATCTTGCATTATACCTTCAGGATGAAGGACTGTCTCTTCTTCTTACTAATTAGTCGTAGGTCCTACGCCTCCCGTTCTTCGCGCAGTGCGAAAATTAGGAAGTCGGGTTCCAATTTCCAGCTGTTCTTTCTTCCTCCTCGTTCTTACTCATTATGGCTCTCATCAGCCCCCTAATGATCTCCACTCCTGTTTACTGCTTATTATGGCGGGTATCAGGTTTTACACTGTGAGTTGCAGCCCCAAACTTATATTAGCCTTATGACTTTCTCGGTCCCATCTTTCACAGTCGAAAAAAGTGTGCTTTGTTGTATCTTGCAGTACCTACACTGATTATTTTCTGTCTTTTCCATCATCTTAGCATATACTCGGAATCTTCCATGTCTACAGTTCAACCATGCTTCTAAATTAGGGATTAGTGTTTTCGTCCACTGTGTCACACTCTCCGTTCTTTCAATGTCTTCCCGCCACATTTAAACTATCTCCCTCCTCAGAGCATCTTGGACTTCCGTTGCATGCCTGTTGGCGTTCTCATAGAGGAGGCATTTTTCTCTCACCAGAAGATGGATTGGTATCTCTATCACTGGGACTGCTTTCGTAGAAACTGTTCTGTATGCCCTAACCACTCTAAGAAGAACTTTTTGCTGTACCCTTTCCAAGCTATTCCTATGAGTGACCCTCTCAAGTGTTACATACCACACTGGAGCCGCATATAGCAGGATTAAGTAGATGACTCCACACAGTATCTTCCTCTTAACACTGCCGGGTCCAGCGATGTTGGGCATTGGCCTGGCTAAGGCCGTCATTCTATCCTCTGCCTTGATCATTGTCCTTTTTTTAGATGGTAACCAAAAGTGCCTCACCTATCTCTACTCCCAAGGAGCGCACAACCTTATAGGGCGTGACCACGGTATTATCTAAACAAAAACGTATTTATGCTATTTTTCTCGGCCCTCTGCTAACCACAGCCTCAGTTTTTCCGGAGCTGGTTGCAAATCGTGTCTTCTCATCCATCTTTCAATACGTCTCAGCGACTCGTTGACTCTAAAAGTAAGCGCTTCATCATATGCGGCAGTTAAGATCAATTCAAAGTCATCAGCGTAAGCTATGATTGCTCCCTCCGTCAAATCTAGTCTCAGCATTCGGTCGTAGAGAATGTTCCATAACATTGGTTCCAGTACCGATCCATGTGGAACTCCTGCCATCATTTCAATTTGTCTCCCTTTGTCCACTTTAATCATCCTTCCCCTGAAGTCGGAACACACAGGGTTACTATATACCGAGAAATACAACTTCTTTGCAGCTCGTCAAGTATAACAATTCATGAAGCCGTGTTAAAAGCGTTCTCAACATCAAAAATGATCAACGCACACCATCTATCACATGTTTTGTTCTTAATTTTCAGTACTTCATCAATGGCCTGCATTGTGGATCTTCCTGGTCTAAAACCATATTACCGGTGAGAAAACCCCTCTCCCTCTTTAATATCATCTTCTAATCTGTTTCTTACTTACAGCTAGTACACTGTGTTTGACGTATTAAGAAGACAAATAGGCCTGCAGCCCATTCTGGCTTGTTTCGCTAGAAAAACAATTTTGGCAAACTTCCATTCTATTGGAAATTCTTGTACCTTCAGAGGATCATTCATTATGGACAGTATCTATTTCGGTGGCATCGTAGCCGCTACTTTTTTCGCTTTGAGCTGGATTCAGTCAATGCCAGGTGACTTTCTAGTCTTTATGTTATTCACGAGTTTCTGCAGCTCTTCTAATGTAAAGGGTCTTACATCTTTACATAATTTACATAATGTCAATGGCTCCAGCTCAAAGTGCCCCACCAGAAATCACCCCTCGACAAGATCCAGTTTTCTTGGTTGATCATCTTCGTGATAATCCAATCCAAAATTAAGTAATAATAATAAAAATCCTTTACTACGCTAGATAATTTTGATCGAAATATTTTATTTTTAAAGATACCTCAAAAAATGTATTTTGGTTTTCGTCTGAAAATGTCTAAGTGACGATTTAAAGCGTCAAACTTGGTAATTTTTAAACAAATATTGTCGACATGGTGCGTAGAAAATATTGCATGAAATGTCTTCAAGAAGGTCCTGAATTTATGTTTCATGTGTTCTCTTCTTCATTTGATTAAAATATATGGAAAAATACATTTGAAATACAAATTATTTGTTATAAACAACTCAAAACCGTAGGAAATTTACATACAAGCTTATATTTCTTTAATTGCACTTAAACTGCCATATGCCTCACAGCCCCAATGGATACAAAGCGTGCTATATCAAATTGAAACAAGGGTGACGCTGGTTCAAGTCCTAAAGGTGCCTGCGTGTTTTCTTCATTTTTTCCCCATTTTATCTCATTTTCACGTTATATGATCAGATTATGTAATTACAATGAATTTTGAGCGAATTTTTATGAAAAAATTCATTAATGATCTGGGAACTTTTTAGAACAGTTGGTTTGTTGTTGTTCTAACTTGATAAAACGATTCCATATTTAATAAAACCGTAGATAGTTTTTCTGTGACATAATAAGTGCCTATGTTTTCTCTGCAACCAATTTCGCTTTCAGGGCATCGACAGGCAAAAGAAAATTATGTTTGTGAAGCCACAGAAAAGTTCTCTATGCTTGTATTTAGATCAGATTGTATAATCTTGAATGTATTTTGTTAGCAAATTTTCATGTACAAAATAATCGTGTAATACCAATTTTCTGGAAAGATTTTTTTTCTGGGAAGGAATTATTTTTTCTGGATTCTTTTTTCTAAGTTCCTTGAAAGAAAAATTTGTCTTGAATTTTTGTGTGAAATAATGTTTAACGAAGTTTTCATGGAACATTTTTTTTGTAACAAAATTCGTAAAAGGTGTTTGAATCAATTTTCTTGCAAAAAATCGCTTAAAGAAATTTTCATGAAAAACATTTCATTGGATTTTTTTGGGTTTCAACCAATTTTTGTGGGGGTAATATTCTTTAAGGAATTTTCCTGGAAATTTTACTAATGGATTTATTTAAACACTTTCTAGGCGAACTTTTGTAGAAAAAATTCGCTCTTGAGATCGCGACTTCGAATTTTGAAATTCATATTCAGGGTCAGTTTCAATAACTCAAAAAAAATACTTTTCCGATTCTTGTGAAATTTGGTAAGTGGCTTCCTTTTGTAAATGGCTTGAATAAGTTCGTTACCCAGGAAATTCAGACTAGTTTTCCAGGAAAATTTTCGGCCTTCTTTCAGATAATTTTTGTATCTCCGAACATATTACATACAGACCTGGAGACTACTTCTCTGGCTTCACTGCCATATGGCAACCAAATTTGGTGCGCAGATTTCTATGACAGAATGGATATATATATATATATATATATATATATATATATATATATATATATATATATATATATATATATATATGATTTCTATTGTAAAACGTATACCAATAATGAAACTCAGATCTCTAAATTAAAAGAAAAAAAAAAGAAAAAATCGTGACTGCAAATATTTTTAAGTATGAAGATTCACTACCACAAAGCACTGACTGCGTCCGGACCTTTTATCATTTTATTTATTGCCATTGTTTCTTTGTTTCTGTTCATTATACATATATTTTTGTGTTCCATACTGTGAAAATACACAAATGATCTAGACCATATATTAGTGAATTTTCATGTAATTCTGAAGAACTTTCTTCAAATGAGCGCGAACTAGTCCTCTTAGAACCCTTTTCCGGGGTCAGTTTCAATTTATATATATATATACATATATATATATATATATATATATATATATATATATATATATATATATATATATATATCACACCGATGACTCAAAAAATGATGGGCCGATTTTGATCAAATTAGGTGAGTACCTTCCCTTTGCAAGTGGCTTGGATAAGTTCGTTAACCAGAAAAATCGACCAGGTTTTCTCGGAATATTTTGTGTTTTCTTTCGAAAATTTTTTATATCTCCGGAAATAACAAAACAAGAACATCCAAATTTGGTAGGTGCATTTGTATTATAGAAGGTGAGCACCGTACCAAAATGTAGGTCGGTAAGTTAAAACGCAAAAACGTTATAGGAACTTAAAAAAAAATTAGGTTTTCCTCAAAACGTCAAAGTCGCGATTTGAAACGTCAAAATTTACAACATTTATGCAAAGAACCTGTAACGAATACGGTTTATGTAAAAAAAATCCGCAAGAAGAGTGTTCTACAAACTCTTAAGTCTTAGCTTCAATATTTTGTGTGGATAACAAAATCCTATGTATGTTACAGACAAAGACAAAGTTTTTGGTGTAAAAAGTCAAGAAATGCCAGAAAAATTACTTTAAAAATTTGATAAGTCTTCCTCTTAAGACGTCAAAGTCTCGATTTGAATCGTCAAAATTGGCAACTTTTAGGCAAATAAGCTGATACTGGCTATACAAGGAAAATATTGCAAGAAATGTATTTTACAAGGCCATAAGTTTCAGCTTCAACCGTCATTGGCCTTCGTTTTACTAAAATGTTAAAAAAACTCATTTCCAATAGAGGCTTTCTCTGATGCTTTGGCAGTAGCTTTAGTTAAGTTTATGGTTTAACGATCTGTAATGTTTGGCTAATTTTCGTAGAAAAAATTCGTTATAGAGCAGACCGCGACTTTTGAATTTTGAAAAGAGTTCTTTAAATAAGTGCAAACTACGCCCCCTAGAATCCATATTTGGGTTTAGTTCCAGTTTTTATCTGTTTACATATATACAGGATGATGCATTTTTACGGTAAACCTCAATATAATTGTTATTATACAAGATACGAGAAAAAATTGTATACCTAAATTATAGGCTGTCTTGAGCTGCATCTTATAAAAGTATTTTGACAATCACAGGCTGGCCCATAAGTAGTTGGTGATACCTACAATTGTTTTTTCGAACATCCCTTGCGTTTTTGCATTTTTCACCGAAATATGATGCGTGTTTGTAAGAAAAAAATATCTACACGCAGCAAGTGCGTTTTGGTAGCAAATTTCTATTAAATCCTTCAAATTTTAATAACTTAATTTGCTATTAATCTAAGGTTCGTTGGTTAGGAAACCAGTTTTCTCGGAAACATTTTAAGTTTATTTTCGGAAAATGTTTGTACATTTTCAAACAATAAGTTATTTTGATTATATATGGTACATTGTTTCTACTATATAGGTTCTACTGGTAACGAAATTGATGCCTGCTTGCATTAAATATATATTTGCTATTAAAAAGCTTTTTATGAAAATTCACTTCCATAACGCACTTGCTGCGTCCAGACTTTTTTTACATAAAACATGCAAAGAGGTTGTTATACGCTTGACTTTGTTTATCTGCTAGACCTGCGAGACCAATAGGGGTGTGGCTTCCAGTACGTAGGCGAGAATAACGCGAATATTATATCCATAAATATGTAAATTGCCTACATATTATTTCAAGTGTTGCCTTATACGAGGCCATCGAAGAACCTTGGTGGCATTGGTCGATTCCAAGGTAATCTCATTACCTGATCAATACAAACACACACAGACAGACACACAGAGAGAACCCAATGCAGTTAATGATCGAGTCAGTTTAATTAAAATTAAAATACGAAGGTGCAGCAGCAGTGTCCGACGACCACCAGAGGATGATCACAACTCGCGGAACACCTCGTACCTCGTCTTTCTTCACGTGGAAATTATGAGGTACATGTACATTAACTTACCTATACCACGACTTGGATACTTGCCTTTCTTACGACAAATCTTAATGTGGGTATCACTGAGTTTGCAGGTTTATTGTAAAAATGAAGAGGCACTATATATTTTTAGGTTTATATGGTATTTCTCAAAAACGCTACCAAAATAATAGTACCTAATTATACAAAAAAATAGGTAATGATCAAATTCAAAATAATTTTTATGGACATAATCAAAACCAACGAAACAGGTAGCGTAAAACTCAATCTAGTATGGAATCACCAAGTACGTTATGGTAGCGAATTTTCATAAAAATTTTAGAAACATGAAAAGTCCCAAAATAGTTTTTTCAAAGAAAGTGTACCTATCTCCGAAAATAATGTAGCTGCTCTGGGAAAATGTTGCGTTTATAAAGCTTTTGTTACATATCAGAATTAAATTTTCTAGATTGACAAATCATTGAGTTATAAAAACTTAAAAAAAGAATTTATGGAAATGCGCTACCATAATGCACTTGCTGGCTATGGTTTGTTCATTTACCATCTTATTTACTGAGGCTGCGGGTTTATTTAAAACCATTCTGCTAAATGAAAAAAAAACACTTTTTTATCATAAACTTTATAATTTGAGCTACTGCAAAAACCTTCCAGAAATTCTCTACTTCAACTATTTTCTTTACAAACATTTTGTTCAAGTGGAAAACAATAACTATTGATACAGAAATTTATGACAACTGTTGCAATATATCTTGCCCATAGCTCGCATTTGTTACACAATTTTGGTTTAAAACTCGCCAAGACGTTTCGAATCGTCACTAACGTCTTTAGAAAAAGAAAAACCATCAAATTTTATAGATACCTTTTGTTAATTTTCTTTAAAAAAATAACTAATGAGCAGACCGCGAATTTTGAATTTTAAAAAAATTCTTCAAATGAACGTAAACTAGGACCTCTAGAACCTGTAGAACCCAAAACGTCAAAGTCGAGATTTCAAACTTCAAAATTGGCAACATTTAGGCAAAGAACCTTAAACTAATACGGGTTATGTAAGGAAAATGACGAAAGAAGAATGTTTGACAAACCCTGAAGTCTTAATTTCCACCGTCATTGTCCTTCATTTTACTAAAATATTTCCTGAATATTCATTTTCAATAGACCCTTTCTCTGATGCTTTGGCAGCAGTTTTAACTATAGAGTTTATCGTTTAATGGTATATAATTTTTGTGCGAATTTTCGTGAAAAATCAATAAAGTCAATGTATCAATTATTATACAAAATACAAAAAAAATGTATACATTAATTATAGGGTTTCTTGAGCTATATCTTTAAAAAATATTTCTACAATCACAGCGTGGCGCATAAGTCGTTGGTGATACAAATGTTCTTTTGTTTATTCGAATACTCCTTATGTTGTTGCATTTTTGCATTTTCCATCGAAATATAATGCATGTTTGTAAGAAAAGAAATTCTGGACACAGCAAGTGCGTTATGGCAGTGAATTTTCATTAAATGCTTCAAATTTGAATAACTCCACTTGCTATTAACCTATGTGGTTCGTTGGCCAAAAAACCAGTTTTTTCGGGAACATTTAATGTTTATTTTCGGAAATTTTTGTACATTTTCAAACAATAAAGTTATTTTGATGAAATATGGCACAATGTTTCTACTATATAGGTTATACCGGTAACCAAATTTGATGCCTGTTTTTTTAAAAAACACATATTTTCTATTAAAATTATTTTTATGAAAATTCACTATCATAACGCACTTGCTGCGTCCACACGTTTTTTGGTACTCCTTGACCTTTTGGTACCAAAAAAACCTAAGCTTCATTTTAAAATTAAGTAGACTTTGTCGTGCCCTCTTTTGACCTCAAATGCGACCAACAAAATCCATCAGTACATTACAATAGGCCATTTACAGAATTTTTCTTATGTTTTATATCTTATTTTAGGCAATAAAGGGAACATTATGATATATCACAAGTGCTTAATACAGATTCTTTAACTTTAAAAAATCAATATCTGAAAGTTAGTACATATAGCAAGTATGAAACGCGCGCGCATGCAGAAACGTCACTTGTTCCAAAACCAATAGCTCAATAGCTGACTGTCAAATCAGGAAACAGTTCGCCATCCTTCAATTGTCATATTTGTTCCAATAATATATATATATATATATATATATATATATATATATATATATATATATATATATATATATATATATATATATATATATATATATATAGTATTGTGTAATTGGGAGGTAAAAATTCATTATTTCGTAAATCGGACATTTTGGCAAAAAATCTTGAAATAAATAATTTTTTATTTTGAAACGTGCGTTCTGTAAAATGTTATATATTTTTATTATTGCGTTTATTGCCTTAAATTATATAACATGTTTATTCAACAAGTCTAAGACGTGTGCCAAATATGATAACATAATTTTATATAGTTGCATCAAAAACCGAATGGTTTTGTTGTTCATCTATGTGAGCGTAAAAACATCATCGATGATTTAACTGAATAGAAATCTGGGTCATGCGAAGCCTCTTTTTTGGGGTTTTAGAGAATTTTTCGTAAAACTAAAAATTCACTAATGAGGAGATCTGTGTTTATATATATCACACCGATAACACAAAAAATAATGGGCCGATTTGATAAAATTTGGTACCTTCGTTTTGCAAGTAGATTGGATAAGTTCGTTATCCAGGAAAATCTGCGCAGATTTTCCCGAAAAATTTTGAATTTTCTTTCGGAAAAAATTATATCCCCGGAGGTAATACAGTAAGGGCAACCAATTTGGTACGCGTATTTGTATAAAAGGTGAAGTATGTACCAAAATTTAGCTCTGTAAGTTAAAAGGCAAAAAAGTTATAGACATTTGAAAAAAAATTGCGGTTTTCCTCAAAACGTCAAAAATTCGATTTGAAACGTCAAAATTGCAAGATTTAGGCAAATAACCTGTAATGATTACGGTTTATCTAAAAAAAATCGCAAGAAAAGTGTTCTGCAAACCCTTAAGTTTCAACTTCAACCGTCATTGCCCTTCATTTTACTGTAATATTTACAGAAAATTCATTTCAAATAGACTCTTTCTCTGATGCTTTCGCTGTAGGTTAAGTTAAGTTGATGCTTTGGCTATAGGTTTAGTTAAGTCTATGGTTTAACGGTCTATAATTTTTAGCTAATTTTCAAATGATCGCAAACTAGACTCCCTAGAAGCCATATTCGGGTTTGATTTCAGTTTTTATATGTTTAGATATATACAGGATGACGTGTTTGTACGGTAAAGCTATTAGATATAATTGTTATTATACAAGATGCGTCAAAAAATTACATCCGTTAATTATAGGGTGTCTTAAGCTGCATCTTATAAGTATACTTTGACAATCACAGGCTGTTCCATAAGTTGTTGGTGATCCCTACAATTGTTTTTTCCAACACCCTTATATTATTGTATTTTTGCATTTTTATAGAAATATGATGCATGTTTGTAAGAAAAAACTCGAGACGCAGTAAGTGCGTTTTGGTAGCGAAGTTTGATTAAATCCTTCAAATTTCAATAACTCAATTTGGTATTAACCTAAGGTTTGTTTGCTAAGAAACCAACATTTAAAATTTATTTTCGAAACATTTTTGTACATTTTCAAACAATAAGTAATTTTGACAAAATATGGTACATTGTTTCTACTATATAGGTTATACCGGTAACCAGATTGATGCTTGCTAGCATTAGAGAGACATATTTGATATTGAAAACATTTTTGTGAAAATTCACCACCATAACGCACTTGCTGCGTCCAGACTTTTAATTTTCTATCACACCATATCAATAAGTTTAAGTAACTAAATCTAATAGTGTCAAAAAATTATTTTTAAAATTACAAAAAAAAATACTACAATATATATATATATATATATATATATATATATATATATATATATATATATATATATATATATATATATATATATATATATATCTGTCGTTCCAATGTGGCATTTTAAGTTTCCCGGAAAAAATCTAATACACATTATTTTTCAATTGTTCTTTATCGCCTTATCCACCTATGTTAAGATTTTTAGAGGCAGTTCATCTTACGGCTTTTGACTCTGATTGGCATACGAATTTTCTTGAATAGTTAACCATATAATAATGTCTTGTTTATTTTCGACTGTTTTTATATACCCATACCATACTGTGTGTATTCAGAGAGACTTTCTAAAGATTTCTATCGACAATCTCCGATGAAAACTCTCATGACGTTTAGAAATCAGGAATTACCCATACACGTTTAGTGCTAAAAGGTTCATCCCTGGTAGTGTTGGGCAGCGTGGGTAGCGACAAGTCGGGTATTCACGATTCAGCAATAATGTTGATGTAGAATCGTTGGTATCGATGGAACAGCATTGGATAACGATCCTTCGCATTGTAATGTCCGCATTTAACAAGTCCCGATAGCGTGCCACAGCTATTGCTATGGCCCCATGGACTTTCAGCTAGCTGGTGTCTGGTCTGTATTCTGTACCAAGCACCAGTACCAGAACCAGCGTCCTGATAAATAAATCTTTATTGTTGGACGACTGTAGATAACGCCTAAACGCGCGCTTGCTTCGCAAACCATCGCCTATTTGTACTCGTATGTTATACGATAACTTTATATTCTACCACACTCTGGGTAAAGAGAATAATCGATTAAGCGATATCATTATTTGATATTTGATTCAGAACCCTGTACGCCATATACAGGAGGCACCATAAATAAATACGTTAAAAAACTTGGATGACCGACGCTAAAATGATATTGTTCTGAAAGTTTCGAAAAAATTGGAACGTCCGTTTTTGTGGTAAAAAATTGCAAAGTTTCAGTTTAAAATTACTCTATGGCACCGTGTAAGGAGATCAAGCATTTTAATTGTGAAAAAGCAATGAAAAGTAAAAGCATAAAAAGATAATGAACTATTATTGCGTTAACATACGAGGTCTGTAAATTAAGTAGTGAGACTGATTTTTTTGAAATATTATTATTTAAATATAATTACAATTGAACTTTGTCTTCCTCAAAATAAATCCCTTGGGAAGCCACATAGCCCTGAATACGGTTTTTTCACTCCTCATAGCAGTGCTGGAACGCGGGTCCTCGAATAAACGTGAACTGGTCAGTTACAGCCATTTGAATGTTTTTGACTGTCCCAAAGTGACGTCTTTTACGGTGAATTTTCAATATTGGGAAGAGGAAAAAGTCACAAGGACTCAAGTTAGGTGAGTAAGGAGGTTGAGGAGCCACAGTAATGTTTTACTGGTGAAAAGCTCGTTTATGGAAATTGCTGTGTGACAAGGCGCATTGTCATGGTGCAAGACGCAATTGTTCTCGATGTTTGGTCTCACACGCATGACCCGTTTCTGGATACTTTCGTGAACGTTTCGGTGAAAATGTTGATTCACTGTCTGTCCTTAAGGCAAAAATTCTTTGTAGACGATCGCTGGGTATTAGAGAAACAAATCAACATACTCTTGGTTTGCTCATTCTTGCTTTTTTGGGCCCTCGGAGAGCCTGAAGTGTACCATTCCGTGCTCTGGCGTCAAACACTCAACTTTCGTCATCAGTAATGACACGTTTCGAGAAATTTTCACTATTTTCAATCGATTCCAGAAACTCAAGGCACCTTTTCCTCCTAATGTCGTCTTGTTTCTGCGAAAGGTTTTTTAGAACCATTTTCGAGCAGATCTTTCTCATTTCCAATTCATTGGTCAAAACTTGACGAACGGTGGTGTGTCATATATTTAACTGGTCTCCGAACATTCTGATTATTAACCGACGATTTGAATACACAAGATCGCGGATTCCGTCGACATTTTCCTCAATTCTTGCAGCTGAAGGCCTTCCGCTGCGTGGCTCATCTCTGATCGAGTCTCGTCCTCCTGAAAATGCCTTAAAGCACCGAAAAACCTGGGCTCTTGATAAAGAAATGTCTCCGTAGGCCTGCTGAAGCTTGGAAAAGTTTCTGTTGCACTTTACCAAGTCTAAAGCAAAACTTGATACCACACTGTTGCTCTAAATTAATGTCACTCTTTTTTAGAGCGCACCACGAAAACCGGTTTCACGGGAACAACGACAAACGGACAACCAAATGACTCGACCAAGTTCAAACTCATACTGAACGCGTAGCACATGTCAACTAGGGATGCGCGATGTTCATCGATGTTTCTTAAACATCGAAATTTTGCTTACGATCTTCGATATCAACATCGATGTTATTTTTTTCGATATTATCAGACAGCATCGATGTTTTTTTACGATGTTTTATTCGATGTTTCTCAATGCCATAGTAATTTATTATTATCATTTTCTATTACCAATTACCACGTCAATCCTTTTGTGTACATCTAGCGAGCAGTATCAGAACTAGAAAATGTCTAACGAAAGTAAAGTTTAACGAATACGCACAAAAGTTGGGTAAAATCAAACTAAAATTCATTTTTAAAAATTTAAAATATAAATAGGTAACTGTGTCATGCATATTGAATATCTAGGCTAGGTGTCTACTAATCGCACGTCGAATTTTAGTGATTCCTTATTCCCCATGAAATTACTGTATTGGTATTTATCATTTAATAGTAATAGTTAAGTACTTAAGAAAAAAAAAAAAATAAACACTACCTAGTGCGTCTCCTCCTTAGAAGATGAAAAATTCAACCTTTGGAGCGAACATTACAAGATGGTAGAAAATGTTAGTGGTGCTTGCTTTTATGTCTCTCATCGCGAAGAACAAAAAGTCAAAGTTTCTGCCGAAATTACTCAGTGCCTTCAATTCCCGGTCAGAAAATTTACAGAAAATCCGTTGGAGCTCCGGAAGGATATGGAATGTATACTTCCTACTTTATCTAAAAATGCACCAAAATATCTTAGCATGGTAGCGACGTGAGTTTCCTCCGAAAAACTTTTCTCAAAGGCAGGGCAAGTTTTAACCCAGCAGAGAAATAGACTTATAGGAAAACGCTTGTCAAAATTAGTATTTCTCCAAAATTGTTCACAAAATATATTTTTTTAATGACTAAGTTATAGTTCTGTTTTCAAGATATTTTTATTTTTGTGTTATTTCACATGTTATTTCTTTGTTTCTGCGTTTTATATCATTAATTTAATTTAAGTTAATTTTTTATACTTGGATTATAATATTTATTTTTTGAAAATTGTCCCCAAATTTGTTTATAATGAATAAGGTTTAGTTATATTTTCAAGACACTGTTATTTTTGTGTGATTTGACATGTTATTTTTTTGTTTTTGCCTTTTAAATCATTATTTTAATTTTATTTCATTTTTTATACTTGGAGCATAATATTTTGTGTACTTTAAGAAGAATAAATATTTTATATTTATTTCTAAAATATATATATATATTTATTATTTTGACTCATTATTACAGTTTTATAGAAAACATCGATGTTTAAAAAAATCGATGATTTTCATCCGATATTTTTAACACATCGATGTTTTGATTTCGATGTAGCAAATGATGTAAACATCGATGTTTTAGAAACATCGGGCATCCCTAATGTCAACCTGCCACTTTTCCATGCCACGTCCTTTCAGTGTTGCCATATCAAACGCGGTACGTTGTCAGTCTCATTACTTAACTTACAGGCCTCGTATAACTTGCTTCCTAAAACATTTAAGAGTTTTCTATCTACTCGATTACATCACGGCAGGTTCTTAAAAGCCACAATAAAAAACTGTTACAGTTTAAATGTACCTGTCAAAATAGTGTCGCAGCCAGAATACTGAAATGGTTTTCCGGGCACTGAGTTCCGAATACGAGGACTTTTATATTTTGGTTCCTTAATGTCGAGAGTTCTATTGGGCGGACCTGGAGAAGACGCAGATGGAGGTCCGTATTCTAAATCCTGTGAAAGAAAATTCAGCACGAGAAGGCTTGCAGTTCAGTCCCATGTCAGCATATTTAGTGTATCAAGGATAACCTGAAGGGAGGAATTGTATTCTTATCGCGTACAACGTATGTATGGCCCTATCAGACGAAGATTTTAAGAGCCAGGAATTCTGCCAGTAGTTGTTCGATAGAATCAAAGAAGATAGGGTTTTTGTCACAGCATACAGTGTGGAGTGGCCAGTAGCTCAATTACTGCGTGCACATTTGCAGTAAATCTCAAAAATTATATCCCCGGAAATAATAAAGTAAGGGCAACCAAATGGTACGAGGGTTTATATCATCATAGATAAAATACCTACCAAAATTTAGCTCTATAGGTTCAGAGAAAAGAAAGTTATAGGCATTTAAAGAAACATAAATCGGTTTTTTTCTCAAAACGTCAAAATTGGCAACATTCAGAGAAAGAGGAATGTTTTAAAAGGCTGAAGTCTTAGCCTCAACCGTCATTGTCCTTCATTTTGCTAAAATATTTCCAGAAAATTCATTTCAAATAAACCCTTTCTCTGATGCTTTGGCAGTAGTCTTAGCTATAGAGTTTATCGTTTAATGGTATATAATTTTTGTCGAGTAAAAATCAATAAAGCTCAATATATCCGTTATTATACAAGATACGAAAAATTTTTGTATAGATTAATTATAGGGTGTCTTGAGCTACATCTTAAAAGCTATTTCTACAATCACCGGGTGGACCATAAGTCGTTGGTTATACAAATTTTCTGTTTTTTTTTTAATCGAAAACGCCTTATGTTATTGCATTTTTGCATTTTCCATCGAAATATAAGGCATGTTTTTAAGAAAAGAAATTCTGAACGCAGCAAGTGCGTTATGGTACCGAATTTTCATTAAATGCTCCAAATTTGAAAAGCTCAATTTGCTATAAACCTATAAGCTTGACCAAGAAACCAGTTTTTCGGGAACACTTCAAGTTTTCTTTCGGATTTTTTTTACATTTTCAAGCAATAATGTTATGTTGACGAAACATGGTACATTGTTTCTACCATGTTACATTGGTAACAAAATTAGATGCTTGCTTTCATAAAAAACACATATATTTGGTATTAAAAACATTTTAATGAAAATTCACTACCATAACGCACTTGCAGCGTCCAGACTTTTTAAATAATAGGAAGCTTCTATTTTAAAAGCATATGCTTTTTAATCAAATTCATCAAATCCTAGTTGATACGCACCTATGTTTTATACTTATAATGGATTAGCGTAAAATACAAAATAATGTAAGGTTCAATGGAACGAAAAAAGGAGAAATAACTTGATGGTGATGAATTTTAGAGTTGTACTAAAGACCAGCGTGGTTGGAGCAAGTTTATATTATATACATACAGTATATTATAATATACTACATAGATATGGGAAACGTGTTGATTGTAAGGTTATATACGTTATGCGCACTAACATGTTCCCCATATTATATTGCAGAGATGGGTTCATAAAGCGATTTACCGCCACTTTGAACCAGCCCACGGCCATAAATATTAATAAACCTGATGGTAACAAAGTGCATGCATTATCTATTCCTATATAAATTCTACCAAACATGCCGTTCTTCAGGATATGTACCCCACAATAGATATTTTAACACGACTTTAATAGTATACCTAATAGATTTTATATACTGCTTAAAGTATACGGCGTAATATATTACAACAGTTTTTGCCGATAAAGTTTATTTTAGAAATGAAAAATTTATTTGCCCTGTTTTTAGCGCCGTTTTCATTTAATTACGCATTTATTCATTCATTAATCTATTAAGTGTATATTGGAATCTGTGATGAGCACTGATAAATACACTTGTAGAACCCAAATCACCATAACACATTTTTAAAAGACGCGTCATCATTCTGAAGTTTTTTTTAACCATCTGATGACGCTACCTTGGTTGGTAAAAGGATCGTCAGGTCTTTTAAAAATGTGTTTTGGTTTGGGTTTTCCAAGTGTACTTATCATTTATTTATTTATTTGTCGGTTAATGACACAATGTGTGTGTGTGTGTTTTGTTTCTTTAACGTCGGCCTATTTCCGCGACTATGGCCAATCACCGACGCCAGTGAGCAGTTTCACCTCACTATCCCGGAAATTTTGCCGAACCCATGTCTTTCTGTAAGGAGGGTAGGGATCTTTAACGTGCCCAACATCGCATTGGCACGAGACCGACGGCTTTACGCCCCCTCCGAAGGGCGGAACGTGCAGAAATTCAACTTGCTCAAATACAATGCCAGAACCTCGGTTGATGTTAATGTTACAGTTTGTACTGAAAAAGTGAAAGGAGTACCCTGGGATCGAACCCAGTACCCTTCGGTTCACAGGTATACGTTCTTACCCCTGAACCACTGAGGTTATAATGAGACAATGTACACGATAGGAAAACACAGAACAAACAATCCCCCAAAAGCCACTTTTTTAAACCGCAACAGTGACCTAAATAAAATTGTAATTTGCAGCAATTTTGTGGAAGCTTGAAAGTCATGCCCTCTCTATTGGCCAAGTTTTTCTACAAAAATGTTCTGCCACGTCCAGACTTTTTTAAACTGATGAAATACTGTAGCTTTTCACGCCAGACTGGTAAAAAAGGTATAAGACTACTGTTACGACCAACACTTCCTATATGCTATTTTAATAAAAGGGCAGTCAAAACCATAATATTTTTATATTTCAACAACACACCACGAGGGCTTACAGTCTAAATACTACGTACCATGGGTGTCGACAAGGAAGAAAGAGGCAACTTGTTAATTATGGACTTGAAGGTTTGGAGGTTCGGAGGAGAAGAAAAAAACATGTGCGCGGCAAGCAGTTCCACAACTTGGAAGTCCTCGAGACAAAAGAGCGGGCATAACAAAATGTTCTATGTCTGGTGACCTGGACAGTAAAAGGGTGCATTCGCTTTGTTTCCCTGGTAGATCTGGTCGGGGCAGCAGGTGGAGGAACTATGGAGGAAAGCTCCTCTGAGCAGTGCCAGTGCAGGTATCTATAAGAGAGAGAGAGAGATAGAGAGAGAGAGAGAGAGAGGTCACCAACGGCACGTCGGTGGGCAAGGGATGGCAGCCTTTGGGTGAGGTTAGGGTCACCTATGAGACGTATAGCTCTCATGAATGAAGTCCAGGATAACGAGTGTAGAAGCGGCAGCATCACCCCAGATGTGGGAGCAGTATTCGAGTTTTGGCATTATTTGTGAAGTATATAAGGTATTGAGATTAGCTGGTGAAAATTAGTTAGTCGAGTTTGGTTCTTTTAAGACCAGGCGGTTCCATGTGGGTCTCAACGAAGGACGCGAATTCCTGAGGCTGAAGTTCGTGTTTTGGCTGCGGTTGATAATAATCCTAATCAGGTTAGTTGCATCGTAGGAAAATTTTCCCAAGAGTTCAGTCCATGAAATCTTTCACGAACAACTACTACATTCATTCCACTATCAAAAGGTCCAAGCCCTACTCCTTGTAGTTCCGCTTCCAGGACAGAATTTTTGCAGGACAATTATGAATCTGCATGATGACGGATTTGGGGATGATTGTGTAATAAATCTCTATAATAAACATTATTGGTGTGACGAGAATCCTCATTTAGTGGTGGAACGTGGGTTCGAGAATACATTTTGGTCAATGTATGGGCCGGCATCGTGGGAGATCATTTAGTTGGGCCACATTCCCATTATTTATTTCAAGAAAACAATGGTTCGAAAATGCTTCCCACAAATAAATTTGAAAGAAAAGAGACATGTTAAATTTTTGCTTATGAAAAAATAGCATTTAAATCTTTTTTTTTCTAATATCGTTAAGATCTTTGCTGGCAGAATAGTGTATATAAAAGCGAATGGGGCATATACTGAACCAGGAACGTGTTATTCGGGTCTACCGCAAGGATCTGTTTGAAGCCCCTTGTTATTTAATATATATACACATGACTTCCACAGCCTTTTTGATGGCGGTGCAGAGATAATCCAATACGCAGATGACTTCTGCATATATACTAAACAAAACTCTTATAGTCTATGTATTAAACAGTTAAATTACATCATGTATAAAATCAAGGCATACTTGTTCCAAAATAACTTTACTATGGCTGACAATAAATCTTCAGTAGTTTTTTACTAATAGAGTAATATACATAACACTTGCTAGAATCATCGTAGGGCGTGGTGCCACCAAAAAGCAATTATTTAAAATGGGGTTGGCAGACAATCCACTGTGTAGTTGTGATGGAACAAGTGTGTGTGATATTAATCATATCTTTTTTGATTGTAAAAAACACATCCACGCATGTAACAATCTAGTTTAAAAATGTCTTGACCAAGGAGTTTCACTACCATTGAATATATCATATTTGTTGCATGTAGCCTTTTATGTTGAAAAGGAAATGTTGGACATACTTTTGAACTTTATTAAATGTAATAAATTACATGAGGTAATTTAGCTCAACTTAAAAGGAGATAAAGTTTTGTTTTGTTTAATAAAGTAATTTTGTTGAAGCAATTAAAATGATTGTTAATAGTTATTTATTTATAGTTTCCTTTTGTCTGTCCTTGTGTCTAACCCATCTTTACCGTGGTTCCGTCTAGTTCTCTCAAATAAAGTCGCCTTGGTGGACCCCTAGGCGTGAAGTTTGTGATCCCATGTCTTTTTTCCTTAATTATAATCCTAGTTAAGAAGACTTAAACACATACACCTTACCCACAATAACAATATATAAAGTATGATGGGCATAGTCTCTCTTCGTAAATTATTGGTTTATATGAAGTAAAGGAAATTTGAGGGTTTGTTTGCTGAGCTTGGTAGACGATAGCATAGAAAATCCCTTTAAGACTAGATGCATTCTCGCAACAATTAGAACCGTAGACCGTTTTCGTTCTCATTAGAGCTCTTCAGTACGGCATACTAATTGTAGCAAAAATGCTCCAAAAGTAATACGGCTATAGTATATAGTATGTTAAGGCTGGCTATACTATAGCCGTATTACTTTGGTGCATTTTTGCTACAGTTAGTATGCCATACTGAAGACCCCTAATGAGAGCGAAACTGGTCGACGGTTCTAATTGTTGCGAGAATGCATCTAGTCTTGCATACTTTGTCCCTATATTGGGGTAGAAATGGGCCAGGGCTGACAATTTGCTAAATTGCTAGTTCGTTGCATACAGTCTCTATTTTTTTAACATTTTGTGTTATTGGGAGCTGGCGTGACAACATACTACTTGGTTCCGCAACTAGGTAGCGGCACCTCCACCACTCACTTAGTATAGAGAACCCCTTTTGTTTGTATTTTTTATGTAAAACATCGCATTATAATAGGGAAGCACTAGTTGTTGACCCGGAGTGACCGTGGCTAAAAGAGCTTTGCTCGAGGCCAAAACAAGTTTAAAAAAAACATTTTTTATTAGTTACAATGTTGAAAAGCAATATGTAGCCTGCTAGCATGAATAATTAAATTTTTTTTCCAAGATAATTTATCTTTAAACTAAAATATATGAAGCAAATTTAAAGCACCAAAATGCTGGCATCAAACACCATTGAGAGAAAACAAAAGAGACCCAGATAAAAAGAAAGAAACAGTGTAAAAAAGAAACAAACAGACAGAAATAAAGAGGTCACACTTTGCCAAAAAAGTAAAAAGAAAATCATAAAACCAAATAGGAAAGGCTGTATTTAATATAAAATGATTTAACTAAGTAATGGCAAAATAGTTTAACGAAGTTTGTAATAACCTTTAGAGCATAAAACTCGCAAATTTTTGGAATCACACCAAAATACATTTATTAGAAGATCAAAGATATGAAAGAAAACGAAACAAAATGTTATTCTTGTTAAAATATGGTGACATTAAAATACCACAACAAAAATTAATACGTTTCAGCAACTGTCATAATGTGGTATTAAAAGTGCTATATTTATACTTCTGAAATCATAATATTTGACAGTTATGCCTACATATTTTATTTAAATAATTCTTGGCAAAACGTATTTTTGAATAATCCCAGATAATATCATAAACAAAAAGTTGTAAAACAATGGTATATGATTTATTACATAACAGGGGCTACATATAAATTGTACAGTAGAAATTCCAACGTTGCCGTACATTTCAATTTGATAGCTGTGGCACAAATTTTTGGCAAGTCAATCCAAAATTTAGTCGTGTATTATTTGTAGAAAATATTGTTACGTTTTGTCGGATTTTTACTGACTGTATAATGAAAACCTACAGCTGTATTATACTTTTAATAGTTGTGGAAATCTTTTCGTGAGATACATATATACGAGCGTCGATATAGCAAGTGTGTTATGGTAGTGAATTGGTCATAAAAATATTACAAATAACGAACAATTGGATAATTATTTGCTTTGGAAATGCAAATGCAAAACTTTCTCAATAACTTCTTTTTACATAGGTACTGTTTAAAATGATGTTTTTAAATCTAAATGATAAAAAAAAGAAACGAAAAAATTAAAATAATAAAAAAAAAATTAAATAATTTAAAACAAAATTAAAAAAAGGTGTAAAATAGGTATAACATAAAGTATAAGTAAATACTAGAATTATAAGTATAGGTCTAGAAGACTGTAATTTGTGTGATATGGCAATTCTGCATGAAAGTGCAATCTTCCCACTTAAATTGGAAATTCAAAGTAACTGAAAAAGTCTGTGGCCAATGAGACTACAAGCTCGAGGTCAGGCCACTCTTCACACACACACACAAGTCTAAATGAATGACAGTTATGACATCTCTTTAAAGATTCCATTTATTTAGTAAATGCAGTACTATTTGACATTTATGATTGCTTCTAAGGTAAAGGTAAGATGCTTACTGACAATTAGGCCATTGCTGACCCTTTTTGCTCATCTAAACTAACCTACCCTCCACCTTTAGCTCAATCTCAACGACGACAGTGATTTTGAAAAATCATCCGCCGCCGGTGAGTCTCGAACCGTCGTCCCCCGAGTCCGTATTGGAAAGTCTGAATCGATTTTCCCGCACGGCCACGGAGGCGCTTTATGATTACTTCTAAATCGAGTCTGATATTTGTCATCTATTTTATTGGCGATTTTTCATAGAAAAAACTCAATAATAAAAATATTGTTACTTTTGAATAAGAAAAAAAATCAAATCAGCGCGAAGTAGGACTCTTAGTACGCATATCCTTGGTCAGTTCTTTTTAGCTATGGAAACAAACTCTTGTGTACAGTTTTACATTATTAAAAGTATAGCACTTACCAAAATTCAGGTCTTTAAGTTAGACCAAAAAAACAGGAATTTAGTGAAAAAAAATCTCCCGTAATCTGAAATATTTTTATAAAAATTCGCTACCGCATTACACACTGCATTCACACATTTTTTCTGTAAGTTTATATATCTGAGACTTGGCTTGATTTTGTTTAAATTTCTGCTATATTATGCGAAAGCATAATATATTTATGCTGCGCTAAAACCGCATTTGGGTCCGTTAATAAAGCTACAAGTATAGTGTATTTTATTTTAATAATTAATTGAATCCTCCAGTTAAATCACAATCACTTCGCAAAATTTTAATTTCATGTCGTCTGTCATTTTCCATAATTGCGACCGAGATTTCACGCTTGTTGGTTCGGGTAGTATGTTTTCTGCCTGGTATATGTTTAGTTTGGTTACCGCTAATGTATGGTTTATACCTGTTGCATGAATTGATCTACGCGTGGCAGTTAACTAGTCTGTTTGTCAGGCATTGGGCTTTAACCATTATGTCGCTTCAAAGCATGTCTTTAGGATTTTATTTTTAACTTGGAAAAAAATCTAGATATTGTATTGTAATACAAAAAACCCTAGAATCAAAAAAATACTGTTCTTCAGTTTTCCTAGATGTAAGTCAAGCTTTTGACAGAGTATGGCATAAAGGACTCCTGTACAAAATCAAGAAATCCTTCCCTTATCACTATTAGCTCATCTTTAAATCGTATCTATCAGATCGATACTTTCAAATTAAACAAGGCGAAGAAGTTTCATCTATCAGACCAATCCAATCAGGGGTACCTCAAGGTAGCGTGCTCGGTCCGATTCTATATCATATATACACCTCAGATATACTACGACTACCCAAGAAACTGACATGTCTACATTCGCAGATGACACAGCCATACAGTCTGTAAATGAAGACCCTGAAAGTAGCCAGCTATCATATACAAAATCACCTTTCATTGCTACAAAGATGGTTAGACAAATGGAAGATAAAGATCAATGAAACAAAGTCATCACATGTCACATTCACTCTGAACCGCAAGACTTGTCCACCTGTCCACATCAACAACACATAAATTCCTCAAGCTGATCATGCTAGATATCTGGGACTACATCTAGACGAATGACTCACATGGAGTACCCACACTAAAAAGAAGCGTAAAGAGATGGATCTGAGAATGAAGAAACTGTACTGGCTAATAGGTAGAAAATCTCCAATTGCAATAGAAAACAAAGTCCTGGTGTACAAGGCTATAATCAAGCCAATCTGGAATCTAGAATTATGGAATTCCTCCAAAGTATCCAACACTAACCTAGTTCAACGCTTTCAGTTCAAAGCCTTCCGCATCATAACAGATGCTCCTTGCTATGTAAGCAACCACACCCTTCACAAAGATCTTAATATACCCTTCGTATCAGAAGAAATCACTAGAAGAGCAAACAAACACCTTCAAAAACTAGAAGCACATCCAAATGATGCCGTTAGACCATTGCTTGAAAACCAAACAAGACGACTGAATAGAATGCGGCCATCAGATCTATGGAGGCAGGTATTAAATAAAATCACAATTGCCGGATTGCCGGATTGCACCAATGGGTGTAACTCCTTCATGTCAATTTCTCGTCAGGAGATTTACTTATAGAACTCAATGTATATACATATTAGTTAATGTATATCATATATTAGGTGGTTCTGATTGTAAATATTAGTGTACAATAAAAAAAAATCTGAAGAAATATTTTCAAACGCTTTTCATCGTGACCTATCTATTAGCGAAAGTTTCCTAACGAAAATTCGCTAAAACAGACGGGTATATACATTCACTCATAAATACACAATGACCGTAACAATTACATATATTAGTCCAGATATGAGAAAACGTGTAGTTTCAACTTAAGTACGCCTCACATTAATGAACATCCATAAATATGCCATAAAATTTATTTGCGATTGACATGCCTCGCATAACTTGCAATAAAAACGTTAAAAATCACATATTACTGATTATTATAGCGCCTTTCCATTCCTATGGACATTCGCCACACTAAAGGGTGTAATCTATATGCTAATCACACCATATGAAAGTGACTCCTGCTTAAAAGGTTAAGTTGGCAGCACTAATCGATGACCTGAGCGCACATCTACCCTTTGTAAGGTGCACCCAGTAAAATGAGTACCCTTCGGCAGCAAAAATAATCACTTTAATACTCATTTAAGTCATCTCAAGTGCTAAATCATTTCTTTATGACTGAAAAAGCATCACCAGTGCATTTGTTTTGGATAGGAGCGTCATGAATATATTATGTTAGCAAATCGATTTTCCCTTTGCTACTGTGAGAATATTAACTTATAAAAATAGTGTGTTGATGAAATATGTAAATTAAATAATTGTGAAGCATAGCATGTGCGTTATGGTAGCGAGTTTACATTAAAATTTGCGTTTCATGTTGCAAATCATCTAAAAATGCTCGTAACCAAGTCAATGATTGTTGTCATGCTTTTCGTTACCATAGTTACCACCATTTCAGATGAGAGCTTGAACGAGTCTTCTTTGGAGACAACCTGTTTATAATAGAGAACTTGCATAAAATTTAATCCACATCTATTTCCATTGCTTTTTCATACCTTAGCGTTATAAAAAAATCTGGACGCAGCAAGTGCGTTATGGCAGTGAACTTTAATAAAAATGTTTTTAATAGCAAACATATTTTTTTAAGAAAGCAGGCATCAATCTATGTAGTAGAAACAATGTGCCGTATTTCATCAAAATAACTTTATTGTTTGAAAATGTACAAAAATTTCCAAAAGTAAACTTAAATTGTTCCCGAAAAAACTGGTTTCCTGGTCAACCTTATAGGTTAATAGCAAATTGAGCTATTCAAATTTGAAGCATTTAAGGAACATTGGCTACCATAACGCACTTGCTGCGTCCCGGATTTCTTTTCTTACAAAGATGTATTATATTTCGATAGAAAATGCAAAAATGCATTAACATAGGGCATGTTCGATTAAAAAAAAGTTCGGGGCGCCGCAAGTGCGTTATGGTACTGAATTTTCATTAAAATGTTTTCAATAGTAAATATGTGTGTGTTTTTTTTTTCAAAAAGCAGGCATCAAATTTGATTACCAGTATAACATATATAGTAAAAACAATGTGCCATGTGTCATCAAAATAGCTTTATTGTTTGAAAACGTAAAAAAAATTCCGAAAGTAAACTTAAAGTGTAACCGTAAAAATCCGTTTATTGGTCAACCTTATAGGTTAATAGCAAATTGAGCTTTTCATATGAGAAGCATTTAACCAAAATTCGCTACCATAACGCACTTGCTGCGTCCAGAATATCTTTACTTATAAACATGCATTATATTTCGATGGAAAATGCAAAAACATAAGGCGTTTTCGACTAAAAAAAAATATTTGTATCACCAACGACTTATGGGCCAGCCTGTGATTGTAGAAATATTTTTTAAGATGCAGCTCAAGACACCCTATAATTAATGTATACAATATTTTTTCATATCTTGTAGAATAACGGATATATTGATCTTTGTTGATTTTTTACGAAATTTCGATAAACGTTATATACCATTAAACGATAAACTCTATAGCTAAAACTACTGCCAAAGCATCAGAGAAAGGGTCTATTTGAAATTAATTTTCTGGAATTATTTTAGTAAAATGAAGGACAATGACGGTTGAAACTAAGACTTCAGGGTTTGTAAAACATTCTTCTTGAGATATTTTCTTTCCATATCCCATATTAGATTTCTATAAACTTACAAAGTTTAATTTTGGTATGCAGTAAGGTCTCTCCTGAGGAAATATATTCACAAAATTTCATTAAAATAGCTAATATTCGGAGAAAACATTTTTTTTTCGAAAGAAAATTTAAAATTTAAATAACTCAATTTTCTATAAACTTAGAAAGTTGAATTTTGGTACGTGGTAGTAGTAGTAAGGCCTCTCTCAGGGCAACATATCTAGTAAATTTTATTAAAACAGCTTTGTAATTTTCGGATAATTTTTTTTTTTGAAAGAAAACTCTAAATTTTCTCGGAAAACCTTGTCCGCTTTCCCTGGCTAACTAACTCATCCAAACCATTGATGAAGGAAAGGCACTTGCCGAGTTTCATCGAAATCGGTTAATTATTTTTTGAGTTATCGGATGGATACACACACACACGCATATATATATATATATATATATATATATATATATATATATATATATATATATATATATATATATATATATAGTTCGCGCTCATTTGAAAATTTTTTTGCAAAGTCTCACCATCCATACCTCTCTCTTAGTGAATTTTTTAAAATAAAAATTCACTAAAAGTCTAGAAGCAATAATTGTGTTATGGTAGTGAATTTTGATTAAAAGGTTTCTAATTCCAAATATGTCTTCTGTATCATGAAAGACATCAAATATGGTAGACAGTATAGGGATGTCCATTGAAAACACACATCGATGTTTTATCCGATGTAATTCATCGTTACGTAGCATCGATTCTTTTCGATACATCCGAAGAAAACATCGATGCCTGGGAAATATCAATATTTAAGACTCAAAACTTTTTTATCAAAGAAATGTTAGTATACATGATGTATACCAGTAGTACGGAAAAAATCATCGATGTTTACGATGTATCGAATCGGCAAGATAAAAAATAAAATGAAAAAAAGTGTATTTTCTACTAAATTCTTACACAGAAAAGTAAATCAAGATAAAAAAAGTCTGGACGCAGCAAGTGCGTTATGGAAGTGAATGTTTATAAAAATTCTTTGATTAGCAAATATGTCTCTTTAATGCAAGCAGTCATCAATTTGGTCACCGGTATAACCTATATAGTAGAAACAATGTGCCATATTTTATCAAAATAACTTATTGTTTAAAAATGTACAAAAATTTTCCGACAATAAACTTGAAATGGTGGTTTCCTAGCCAACAAACCTTAGGTTAATAGCAAATTGAGTTCCTAGCCAACAAACCTTAGGTTAATAGCAAATTGAGTTATTGAAATTTGAAGCATTTAATGAAAATTTGCTACCAAAACGCACTTACTGCGTCTCGATTTTTTTTCTTTCAAACATATTTCGATAAAAAATGCAATTAAATAAGGCTCTTAGAAAAAAAATTTGTAGGGATCACCAACGACTTATGAGCCAGCCTGTGATTGTCAAAATAATTTTATAAGATGCAGCTCAAGACACCCTATAAACTTATAAAAAAATTTCTCGTCTCTTGTATAATAATAATTATATTGAGCTTTACTGTAGAATTGCGTCACCCTGTATATATGTAAACAGATAAAAACTGAACGTAAACCCTGATATGGATTCTAGGGGGCCTACTTTTCGCTCATATGAAGAAATCTTTTTAGAATTCTAAAGTCGCGGTCTCCCCATTGACGAATTTTTTGTACGAAAATTATGGACCGTTAAACCATAAACTTAACTAAAACTATCGCCAAAGCATCAGAGAGAAAATAACTAACTTGTTGCATATCAGCCCTTTTTGTAAAACTTCGATCCTTTATATGTGTTGACAAAACATAACAAACACTGTTTAGTCCACCCAGTAACATTTATGAAATCGTAAAGGAATAATTTCCACTTGTATATTAAAATTCCCAAATAACACAAATAATTTGTCAACTGAAATTGAAAACAGATAAACAAGCTAATACTATTATGATAAACGTCAGTTACAGCGTGTAACTAGCCTGCGCAACAATATCAAATGTTCCGTTGCCAGGTAACGGCTCAGACATACTAGATCTCATATACCTATAAGCCAGTTTTTTCCATTGTCAAAGAAACGCGGTGATATTAAAAATAAATCTTTCAAATTTGAATAGCTCAATATTCTGTAAATCTAGAAAGCTGAATTTTGGTACATGGTTAGGGCTTTTCCAAGGCAACATAGGCACAAAATTTCATGGAAACAGCTTGGTAATTTTCTAAAAACGAAACTGATCTCGGATATGGGTTCTGGGGGTCCAAATTCGCGCTCATTTGAAAAAATTTTTGCAAAGTCTCACCATCGATACCTCTCTATTAGTGAAGTTTTTTAAATAAAAGATCACTGAAATATGAAAAATAGTGCGTGGTCTAAGACAAGCACTGAGAATTTCGTAATTTTTGAAGGTATTTTTCTCTAAAAGAAACTAGAACCTAGGACTAGGCGGTAGTTTGAATTGTACACACAGAAAAGGAGATTTCTGGGTTTAATTTTAAGAGTCCCAGTTAAAAATGTACTTATCTTTTTCAAGAATTTAACAGACCGATCGTGTAAAAATAATTTACAGTTTACTACTTTGATCTTATCTAGGTAGGTGTTTCAAGTTAAGTGCGGAAACGGCTTAACGCATTTAAAAACTGCTTTAACAGCTAGTAAAATTAACAATTCGTTTATCGTGGTCACAGAGTTAAAGATTTCTAATTATAATACACAGGCATGCTGTGCCTAATTTGTAAAAATTGTATACACCTATTAAAAAACAATTATCACTTTTAAACTTGCAGCTGAATATTTAGATTTAGCTACTGAACTTGGGCATTTTGATGCTGAAAAATTCATTTAAAAGTCCTGCTAAGGGGTGTGTTATCGTACCGAATTTTCATTTAAAATTTAAATCACTAAGTGTTCATTATCCTGTCAACTTCAATCTTGCAATATTTTATGTTCTCAACAGTTATAAAATTGCTTTGATGTGATTCAGTGAACAAGTATAGAGAAATGGTATATTCTCTATAGTTACCTCTATAGAGAAATACCATTTTCCACCAACTTTTTTTCTTCTTCAACGCCGGTCTATTTCCGAAAGTTTGGCCAATCCCCAAATCTTGGAAGCACTTTCTGCCACATATACTGATATTTTTGCCAAATACCCGCCTCTCTGTAAGAATAGTGGGTATCTTTAACGTGCACGACATAACATGGCACACTGGACCGGCGGCTTTAGCCTGCTCTGAAGGGCGGAACGTGCAGACATTCAACTTGCTCAAATACAATGCCACAACCTCGGTTGATGTTATTTGTACAGGCGACCTGCTCAAAGATAATGCTACAACCTGGGTTGATTCTAGTTTTACAGAATGTACTAGAAAAGCAAAGTGATCTCCTACTGAAAGTCGAACCCAGGACCCTTGGGATCAGATACACACGTTCTTACGACTGGACCACTGATGCTGTAGGGATAACTTGCTTACTGAATCTCGTCAAAGCAATTTTGTAACTTTGTGGAAAAAAAGTTTTCTTGAAGAAAACCAGTATATTCTCGGTAGACGACCGATTTGACTTAGCCAAAGGACCTATCCAAACTACTGACTTAATAAAAGTAACCTCACAGAGAGATAACCTCTCCGTGTCCATCCGTCAGTGTTTGACTCGAGGCGGCATTATATGGTCTCCCGCTAAATAATTATGTTGACTATAATTAATCAGCGGTTTTCTTATTTCCGCGGTGAACGACTGCTTCTATCCTATTACTATACTAACACGAGATATAATTACACCATTATACAGGGTGCTGTAACTACCGCGAGCAGCATCCAAGCGAGGTCGACTACCCGTTTTGAAGCTCATAGCGGAGGCCTCAATCTCCAGTTGTAATCCACCTACAGAGATATCAGCTTTCCTCTCCAATCGTCTAGACCCAAAACCCGCCAGTGTTTGCTTAAATTTCACCCAACAAGATCTTCGCAGGAGACGATATTTTTGAGGGTGCAAGTTGGCTTGACAGGTGTACCGCCATCTGAGTGAAGTCGCTTGACCAATTTTGAAGTTCATATTATTAGAGATAGCCTCTCTTCTAGTTCGTTCGGATCCGACATTCGTCGGTGTTTGACTCGAGGCGGTATCATATGGAGTCCCGCACTCGTGGAGCAACTAACAGAGGTCGTTTGTCTCTTCACTTAGTACTTTACCCGAATTACTTTGTATACATTCCGATTCATTGATTGTTGTTGCCCTTACTTGGTGAAACTTGTCGATACTACATACATACTTAAAAAGAAAACCAACAGTGAAGCCAGAGAAGTAGTCTCCATGTCTGTATGTAGTACATTCCGATTGTCATGCGTATAACAAACCAGTGTGTTTGTAACGATGGTCAAAATGTATATAGCCTTATTAAAAATTTGCAGAAAATTAATTTTAAATATATATTTTTTATTATTTTGGATATCAAGAGGTGACGTTAGTTAACTGAAGTTAGGCAACATTTAGGACAGTCAATTCCCACATGGGTTACCTGATGAAACAAAGGTGAAAGTCATATTCGGTGTTTTCTATAGGAAGATTGTGAAGCAAGGCTCTTATTGCCGGGTCACTCGGACGTCAAAGGCAATCAAGAAGCTGACAGTCTCGCGAAAAGAGGGTCAACAGAACCATTTGTGGTACCAGAACCGCTTCTGGGCGTGACGAAGAGCACTGCCAGGGGATCCATTAAGTCCTGGATCAGAAATGAACATAAGATGTACTGGGCAAACTGTCCAGGAATCAGACATGGGAAGTCAGTAATTGAGAAACCCAGTTCAAAGAGAGCTGTGGAGTTGCTAAATCTTAGCAGAGGAAAGTTCAGGAACATAACAGAACTCTTGACGGGACACATGGCCGTCAAGAAACACCTTTGTCACCCATTCTTGGAACAAGCCTATGGAACTACACGGTGAAGCCCAGATTGTCGCTGTAGACATATACAAAGCATTCGACGTGGTCTGGCACGCAGCGCTGCTTAATAAACTTCCGGCCTATGGCCTACCACCAAAACTCTGTACCTGGACAGAAAATTTCCTCTCCAACCGGAGCATTTCTGTTGTCGTGGATGACCATTCCTCTAAACTGTATCCCTCAAGGTTCAGCTTTAGCCCCTACTTTGTTTCTTCTCCACATCAATGACCTCCTCTCTAGCACATCCAATCCCGGTTCACAGTTACGCGGACGACAGCACCCTCCACTCAAATATACAATATTCTGAGCCTGTCTCTTTAGCCCAATTATATGAGGATCTCAGACTCTTGGAGGGTTTTGTCTCCGTGGATCTCCAAAAAATATTAGACTGGGGAAGTAGAAATCTTGTACAATTCAAACCCACCAAATTCGAGTCTTGCTTTCTTTCTCATAAGAGATACACCAGCCCTAGACCCATCACAATGAACAACCAAGTTATTCAGAGTAATGAGTCCTTTTCACTTGTTGGCATTTCTGTGGATCGAAATCTCAATTGGCACCAACATGTCACATCAATTGCAGAAGCGGCTGCTAAGAAATTAGGTTTCCTCTTCCGGGCTCGCAAATACTTTTCACCAGCTAATCTCTATACCTTATATACTTCACAAATAATGCCAAACCTCGAGTACTGCTCCCACATCTGGGGTGCCGCTGCCGCTTCTACACTCGCTATCCTGGATTCCAGTCAGAAGAGGGTTGTGCGTCTCATCGGTATCCCTACCCTTACCCAAAAGGTGCCATTCCTTGCCCACTGACATGCCGTTGGTGACCTCTATCTCTTTTATAGATATCTACACGGGCCCTGTTTAGAGGAGCTTTCTTCCATAGTTCGTCCAACAGATCTACCAAGGGAACAGAGCGAATCCACCCTTTTACTATCCAGGTCACCAGACATAGAACATCTTGCTATGCCCGCTCTTTTGTCCCGAGGACTTCCAAGTTGTGGAATTCCTTGCCGGCACATGTTTTTCCTTCTCCCTCGAACCTCCAAACCTTCAAGTCCAGAATTAACAAGTTGCCTCTTTTCTCCTTGTCGACACCCACGGTACGATAGTATTTAGGCTGTAAGCTCTCGTGGTGTGTTGTTGAAATAAAAAAAAAACTGCATAAAATGGGGTGGTTCCAGGGGGACCTGGCATGCACACTCTGCGGCGAGGGGGAAGAATCAACCCAGCACAAATTGTGCGAGTGTTAAGCTCTGGACCGCAACTGATCTACGGTCAGTCTAGACCGGAGACAGCAATATCTGTTTCAAATATGCTGCAATAAATGGCGATAGCGGATTACCCATTGCCGTGCCTTAATTGTTGAATTGAAAACTATTTTGTTTGATACAAAGGTTTGTTAAAGTTAAATATTCTTTGCAGACATTTTCATTTATGTTATTAATTTTTAACAGCTGCTCTAAATACATTAACGTTTGCTCCGTGGGAACGCTAGGAAACAATGAGGTTACATCAAATGAAATTAAAACCTCGCCTTTAGTCAATTTAACCTCTTTAATCTTATTAATAAATTTAAATGAATTTGTATTGTATTGAATACAATACAATGCAGAATTTGCCTGCGACTAGTTCCGCTCTCGGTTCCGTTTCTTTACCTAAGATCCGGTATAAAAGGTGATGTTAGTTTTTAAAGTAGTTACAATGTTTCATCCTCTGATGACGCTAACTTGGTTAGCGAAACGATCGTCAGGTCTTTCAAAATGTGTTGTGGTTCTCCAAGTGTACTTATCAGCGCTCATCACAGCTTGCAATCTTCACTTAGTTAAAGAACGTTGTAAAGTCACCTAATTGTTATTGATTTGTTTAGAATAAAGCAGTAGGCGATCTGGAAGTGAAAGTGAAGGAGCTAACACTAGAGAGGGCTTGGGGCAGGTCACGGACCCCGACCCCAGATCACCAAGACAACCCTCGTGGGGAAAACGTCAGGTCATATTAACAAAACGCCACAAATGCGGAACACGTGTGAGTTTGTCGAGTAGGAATTGCCCTGATATCACCTAAAATTAGCCTAAGAATGCGGTGTTTATGGCTAGAATATTTCCGTAAGTCACAACAATACTAAACAGTCTAGGAACATCTGAACTTACTAAATCATTTTCAATTCCTATTCTGTTTATGCCTTCTGTAAACGGTCTAACGACAGTTCCTTTGATTTTGATTATTTAAAGAACGTTAAATCGATTGTATATTAGTTTAATTAACTGGAATCTCATATGAGTCAATATCTTAGCAGATGATTGATGAAAATAATACGATTTCGAAGAAAAATTATTTTCATTGTGTGATCAGATGCTATTAAATATTTCAGCTAGGTAATATGAATCACCGAGCGGAATAAATATGTTGCTTTTGTTTTTACAATAAAGCTAAAAATACACGGCACATGTACAGCTAAATGACGTATGAGTCTCCTAATTGTTTTGATATTGAATACGTAGATGGTTATTTCATTTTTATTGTGTACAAAAATTGGAAAATTTGTACAACTATTTGTGAAAAATAATATTTCATACTGCCATTTTAAGATTTAGCAATACGAGCTCTTTTAAAAATATTTTTCATAACTTCCTTTAAAATATCTGGTACCAAAGCTTGGATTTTCGCTCGGATATTGTTCCTTAGGTGGTCAATAGTGTCTATGGCTTTTAAATAAAGATCATGTCCTCCAAGTAACCCCAAATGAAGAGTCTTGGGCTGCCAATTATAATGGTCAGTTGAATTGACACATACAATTATATAACATTTAAGAGAAATTTTCCTTAAGTAACACATAAAAGCATATTCCATGCACTCTCCACCCCTTTGTTAAGCACTCATTGACTGGACTAATATGTTCAACCCGATCAAGACCTACACCCCTAACTAAAAAGATATAAGGTGTACTATGTAAAATAAAAAAACTCTGGACGCAGAAAGTGCGTTATGGACGCGAATTTTCATAAAAATGTTTTTAATTACAAATATATCGCTCTAATGCGAGCAGGCATCAATTTGGTTACCGGTATAACCTATATAGTAGAAAAAAGGAACCATATTTTTTCAAAATAATTATTTGAAAATGTACAAAAATTTTCCGAAAATAAACTTTTAATGTGTCCGAGAAAACTGGTCTCCTAGCCAATGAACCTTAGGTTAATAGCAAATTGAGTTACTGAAATTTGAAACATTTAATGAAAATTCGCCCTTGCTGCGTTCATACAAAAATTTTCCGAAAGTTGAATGTTGGTTTCCTAACCAACAAAAATTACGTTAATAGTAAATTGAGTTATTGAAATTTGAAGGATTTAATGAAAATTTGCTACTTAAACGCACTGACTGCGTCCAGATTTTCTTCTTACAAACACGCATCATATTTCGATTTAAAATGCTAAAATGCAGTAACGTATTTGTTCCACGAAAATTTGCTAAAATTATAGACCGTTAAACCATAAACTTCACTAAACCTACAGCGAAAGCATCAACTTAACTAAACCGACAGCCAAAGCATAGGAGAAAGGGTCTACTTGAAATGAATTTTCTGTAAATATTTTAGTACAATGAAGGGCAATGACGGTTGAATATCAAACTTAAGGGTTCGTAGAACACTCTTCTTGCAGCATTTTCTTTTGACAATCCGTATTTGTTTCACGTTCTTTGCCTAAACATTGCCAATTTTGACGTTTTAAATTGCGAGTTGGACGTTTTGAGGAAAACTCCGAAATTTGTTTCTTTAGCTGCCCGTAACTTTTTGTCTTTTAACTTAGAGACCTAAATTTTGGCACATAGTTCACTCTTTATAATACGAATACGAGTACCAAATTTGGTTGCCCTCACTTTGTTATTTCCGGAGATATAAATTTTTTTAGAAAGAAAACACAAAATTTTCCGGGAAAACCTTGACCGATTTTCCTGGCTAACGAACATATCCAAGCCACTTGCAAAAGCTCACCAAATTTGACCAAGATCGGTCTATTATTTTTTTAGTTATCGGTAAGATATATATATATATATATATATATATATATATATATATATATATATATATATATATAACACCGATCTCCCTATTAGTGAATTTTTTAAAAGAAAATTCACTAAAAAATAAAATTTGAATCACCAACGACTTATGGGCCATTCTGTAATTGTAAAAATATTTTTTTAAGATGTAGCTCAAGACACCATATAATTAATGTATACAACTTTTTTTTTGTAATTTGCATAATAACGGATATATTGAGCTTTAAAGATTTTTTACGA
This sequence comes from Tillus elongatus, assembly GCA_964006375.1. Classification (NCBI taxonomy): domain Eukaryota; kingdom Metazoa; phylum Arthropoda; class Insecta; order Coleoptera; family Cleridae; genus Tillus; species Tillus elongatus. Next base: position 23,130,804 of record OZ023265.1, on the reverse strand, counting down.
ATATTCGACAAAAATGATATACCATTACCGATAAACTCTATAACCAACACTACTGCCAAAGTATCAGAGAAAGGGTCTATTTGAAATGCCTTTTCTGGGAATATTTTAGCAAAATGCAGGACAATGACGATTGAAACTAAGACTCCAGGCTTTGTAAAACATTCTTCTTGAGACATTTTCCTTCCATAGCTCATATTATTTTCAGGTTCATTGCCTAAATATTACCAGTTTTGACGTTTTAAAGTGCGACTTTGACGTTTTGAGGAAAACCCAATGTTTTTTTAATGCCTGTAACTTTTTTCCTTTAACCAACAGAGATAAATTTTGGTATGTGACGTACCTATAATGATATAAACCCGCGTACCAAATTTGGTTGCCATTGCTTTGTTAATTCCGGAGATATAATTTTTTTTAGAAAGAAAACACAAATTTTTCTGGGAAAACCTAGGCGGATTTTCCTGGCTAACAAACTTATCCAAGCTTCTTGCGAAAGAAAGGTACTCACTAAGTTTTATCAAAATCAGTCCATTATTTTTTTAGTTATAGATGTGACATATATATATATATATATATATATATATATATATATATATATATATATATATATATATATATATATATATATATATATATATATATATATACATATAAACATATAAAGTCTGAAACCGACCTCGGATTTGGGTTTCAGGGGTCCTAAATAGCGCTGATTTAAAGAAATTTTTTCAAAATTCAAAAGTAGAGACCTCCTCATTAGTGAATTTTTTTAAGTTGGTAGTTTTTGTGAGTAAATTATAAGTCTGACCACAGTACTGATGTGAAAATCAATGCTTGTCATATTTTGAAATCCCACTACATAAACTTTGGCGCCAATCGAACCAAAGGATATCAAAATAATGAATTTGTATCAAACAAGAGACACACTGTAGATATATATATATATATATATATATATATATATATATATATATATATATATATATATATATATACAGGGTCGCTGATAAGTCTGGAAACGGTCGATTATCCGGGAAAATATACAAGGTGTCGAAAAAAGTTTTATACAAAAGTTTTTGGGTTCTTCAATGTCTACTAGGCGGTGATAATTTCATTTATACAGGGTTGGTCATACAGGCGTGGCACACCAATATTAATTTTTTTTAATGGAACACCCTATATATTATTCGATATTTCTATCCTTCTCTTAATTTTGAGCAACATTTATGAGAAGCATAATGTACCTAAACTCAATCGTTTCCGGGTAAAAAAATAAATAAAAATAAACGCTACTGTTTTTAAAATCTATTGGATGAAGAACAAAAATATATGAAAAGTAGAATATCTCTTGAAAACAATCTGTGAGTGTGAAAAGAACCGGTTGCGATGTTTTTAACATTGTTTGGAATCCCAAGATAAGATAAGATGCCCATAAGAAACGCAGTATTATTCTTTTGTTTTAAAATGTTTCCAGGACAACGAATGTCAAACATTCATTCAGTGTCAACAGTTTTGAAACATTAGTAATTTAGTGTCAACAGTTTTTGTGCAAAATGGCAAGTTTAAGTGAAAACGAACGTATCGAAATTTTAATGATGATAGGGTACGGTGATAGAACACGAAGTTTTGCTCAAGTGGTGATTATGTTCAATGAGTTGCATCCTGAGCGGGAATCGATCTCCAAATCCACAGTTTCGAAAACTTTGCATCGTTTTCACGAAACTGGCGGTATCAAGGATAAACCTAGAACTGGAAGGCCAGTAACCGTTACAAATGAAGAAAATTCTTTGAATGTAATATTGGATGTGGTGGAAAATCCGAAAACTTCGGCACAGCAATTGGCTTTAAATCACAATATGAGTCGATATTCAATTCAAAAGATTACGAAGCGGGAAAAGTTCCGTCCATATAAAATTCATTTATTGCAAGAACTGAGTGAAGACGATTTTGATCGCAGAATCGAGTTCTGTGAACTTATTATGGAGAAGTTACGCCAAAATTTTAACTTTGCCAACCACATTTTGTTTTCCGACGAATCTACATTTTGTTTGAATGGACAAGTCAACCGACACAACTGTAGGTACTGGTTAGACGAAAACCCACATTGGATGGAACAAATTCACACCCAAAGACCGCAAAAAGTAAATGTTTGGTGTGCTATTATTGGTGGACATATCATAGGACCTTATTTTATACACGGTAATTTGAACTCTGCTCGATATTTGACACTTTTGCAAGAATCAATTGTTCCAGACGTTAGTCGATTATTTCCGAACAATAACGACCCAAATCTACCAGCGGAAGAAATATGGTTTCAGCAGGATGGGACACCCCCTCATTTTGGAATTGAGGTACGGGAATATCTGAATCAAACCTTTCCTGGCAGATGGATAGGGCGCAGGGGAACTATTGAATGGCCAGCTAGGTCTCCCGACATGACGCCGCTTGACTTTTTTTTGTTTGGTCATGTAAAAAATTTAATTTACCAAAATAGACCGCAGAATATTGAAGAGTTGCAAGCAAGGATTGTGCATGAAATTAATAACATTCCTCAAAACGCTCTTGTAAATGCAGTGCAATGTTTTGTTAAGCGAATTCATTATTGTCAGGAGGTCAATGGAGAACACTTTGAACATCTTATAAAATAGGATTTCAAACAATGTTAAAAACATCGCAACCGGTTCTTTTCACACTCACAGATTGTTTTCAAGAGATATTCTACTTTTCATTTATTTTTGTTCTTCATCCAATAGATTTTAAAAACAGTAGCGTTTATTTTTATTTATTTTTTTACCCGGAAACGATTGAGTTTATGTACATCATGCTTCTGATAAATGTTGCTCAAAATTAAGAGAAGGATTGAAATATCGAATAATGTATAGGGTGTTCCATTAAAAAAAATTAATATTGGTGTGCCACGCCTGTATGACCAACCCTGTATAAATGAAATTATCACCGCCTAGTAGACATTGAAGAACCCAAAAACTTTTGTATAAAACTTTTTTCGACACCTTGTATATTTTCCCGGATAATCGACCGTTTCCAGACTTATCAGCGACCCTGTATATATATATATATATATATATATATATATATATATATATATATATATATATATATATATATATATATATATATATATATATATAACAGTTATTTTAATTTAGTAATATTCCTAAACACTAAATGTTGTTTAAATTTTGTAATAATTAACGATATAAATAGAACTGTCAGTCTTTTTTTGGTGACTTATATAAACAAAAATGTACTTTGTATTTTTCTAAAGCAAGTTTTAATCCATAAAAGTTTATGGAATTTCAGAAGAACCTATCCAATATTTATCTATGAGCGCTACTATGTAAAAACATCTGCTACTTCAAGGACACCGTAAACACCTATATAGATTTCGCCCATCATTAACGATCAATTCTCTGGCACATAGTCAACTGAAATAACAGAAATAATAAAGCACTTTCTCATTTATTAGACGAGCTGTAATAAAAGATGGGGTGAAGGGTCATAGATCGCGCTTATTATCCGGAACTAAAATCTGAGCTTTCCTAGCAAATGCGAGGGTGTATGCAGGCACGTGCGACCACTGTCCATCCACATCTAGGTAGCCGTGGAAGTGGACACATGTCACTTTGTCACAGGGCAGCTGCACTTTCTTTTGTCGCCCACGCGCGAACTATTCAATCAGTTGCTAATTTACTTCCACTTCAGTTAGCTTTGACCTCACTAAATATTTCACACTCACATCTGGGTGTAATATTTCTGCGGGGGAATTATCATTCCTGTGTTGAATTGTCAGCGTGCCGTCTGTGACGTTTTTACTAATTACTAACGGCCGAAATGTTTGTTTACTTGCCGTTAAACTCTTTAAAACGACCTTTAAAATTGTCGTAAATACCTTGATTATTGTCGGGTTTTACAACTGCGGGAGTACGAAACAAAATAAAAGCAATGAGCTGGCCAAGACGATGATTTGCGTTTGCCAATAAAACACGGCGAATGCATGTATCAACAAAATATTTATTTCCTAATGTACGAGGAGTAGTCGGTAATTGTCTGCTAATCGAAGTGCTTTGTATACTGAGTGACTTAGAAATTGAAAGACCTGGATATCATTAAATATTTGTATCAATTGATTCGTCTACTGTGCTACCGCTTTACAATTATTAGATTTTCTAAAACTCGTAAATCAGTTTCTGAAAAAATTTGCTTGAATATTTTTCTTGGAGAAATGCAGTTTTGTTACTTTGATCGTATATACAGCATTATCTAGGCCATACTTCCTGTGAGACGGCGTGATGTTATCATTAATTAACATAATTTAAACGAAATAAGATGCGCACTATTCTATTTAGTCGGGAATATATATATATATATATATATATATATATATATATATATATATATATATATATATATATATATATATAATACTCTTTCGAGATGTACTTGTTATCAAAAATAGACACTTTAGAATTAGAAGTCCATAGAAAGGCAACAACCACTCTAAGCAACATTCCAAATGACTCACATCATACGTACGCACAAAAAATGGCTAGTCTCATTTTTTTTTAGTAAGCAGGTGAATTATTTTTTCTTTAAGTTAATATAGATATACCAAAGAGTTGAAGTATATTAAGAACGTGACCAAATACACGGATCCATCCAAGCTGGCATGGAATCATTTATTCCACGTACACAGAAAAGCCACTCAAAAGCCCTGATTCTCTAAATTCTGTGACAAGGCCAGACTTGAAAAGATCAAAGCTCACAAAACGCTTCTACACAATCCCAGTCAAGAAAACCGTCAAGCATTTAACGACGCAAGAAACCGCTATGTCCACATTCTTTCTGAGGCAAAATACTCGTTTAATAACCACATCAAAAACAAAGTCCTCTCAATCTCCAACGGCAGCAAACCCTTTTGGATGCTTGCTAAATGTATTCGGACTAATTTCTGCAAGAGCACCTTCCCACCTCTTGTTTCAGGGGATGAAATTGTTTCTACCGCCCTGGACAAGGCGGAACTTTTTGCTTCGTTGTTCGCCGGCAATTCTACTCTCAACCCACCTCCAAATATTCAACCACCAATAGTCCGCAACGTCGCGCATAAAGTGACGGATATCATTTTTAAAACTAAAAAGGTATGAAAGATGCTCTCTTCTCTTAACACCAGGAAAGCCTGTGGCCTTGACGGGATCCCAGCAATTGTTCCAAAAAATGCGCAACAGAACTTGCTCCTGTCCTGACTCGCCTGTTTCAGATATCTTACAATAGAGGCATATTCCCTAGTAACTGGAAAACAACTGGAGTACAACTTGTCCCCAAGATAGGATCCAAAGCGCTTCCTAGCAACTTTAGACCAATTTCTCTCCTTTCAGTCGTCTCTAAAGTGATGAATAAGTATATAAACACCAAATTAGTAAAATTTCTTGAAAAACACAGTCTAATCCACGACAGGCAGTATGGATTCCGTTAGCGCAGATCAACTGCCGACCTCCTTTCCTTTGTTACCTATTCTTGGAACAAGTCTATGGAACTACACGGTGAATCCCAGATTGTAGCTCTAGACATATCCAAAGCATTCGACCAGGTCTGGCACGCAGCGCTGCTTAATAAACCTCCGGCTTATGGCTTACCACCAAAACTCTGCACCTGGGCAGCAAATTTCCTCTTCAACCGAAGCATTTCTGTTGTCGTGACTGGCCATTCCTCTAAACTGTATCCAATTAATGCAGGAGTCCCTCAAGGGTCAGCTTTAGCCCCTACTTTGTTTCTTCTTCACATTAATGACATCCTCTCTAGCACATCCAACGCAGTTCACACTTACACGGGTGACAGCACCCTCCACTCAAATATACAATATTCTAAGCCTGCCTCTTAGATGAGGATCGCAGACTCATGGAGGGTTCTGTCTCTGTGGATCTCCAAGTATTAAACTGGGGAAGTGAAAATCTTGTACAACTCAACTCCACCAAATATGTCTTCCTTTCTATCTCATAAGAGATACACCAGCCCTAGATCCATCACAATAAACAACCAAGTTATTCAAAGTAGTTAATCCTTTTCACTTGTTGTCATTTCGGTGGATCAAAATCTGAATTGACACCAACATGTCACATCAATTGCAGAAGCGGCTGCTAAGAAATTAGGTTTTCGCTTCCGGACTCGGCAAATACTCTTCACCAGCTAATATCTATACCTTATATACTTCACAAATAAGTCCAAACCTCGAATACTGCTCCCACGTCTATGGTGCCGCTGCTGCTTCTACACTTGCTATCCTGGACTCCAATCAGAAGAGAGCTATAGGTCTCATCGGTGACGCTACCCTCACCCAAAGGCTGTCGTCCCTTCCCCACCGACGTTCCGTTGGTGACCTCTCTCTCTTTTATAGATATCTGCACGGTCAGTGCTCAGAGGAGCTTTCTTCCATAGTTCCTCCACCTGCTGCCCTCATCAGATCTACCAGGGGAACAGAGCCAATGCACCCTTTCACTGCCCAGGTCACCAGACAGAGAACATTTTGTTATGCCCGCTCTTCTGTCCCGAGTACTTCCAAGTTGTGGAGTTCCTTGCCGACACATGTTTTTCCTTCTCCTTCGAACCTCCAAACCTTCAAATCCAGAATTAACAAGTTGCCTCTTTCCTTCTTGTCGACACACACGGTACGATAGTATTTAGACTGTGAGCCCCCGTGCTGTGTTGTTGAAATTAAAAAAAATACACAGAATGTCCACAGATTTCATACGTTTTGAACAAGATCTCATTTTTTTAAAACGCCTTAATAAGTTTGTCACCTTTGAACCTGAAGTTATAATTTTCTAACTGCTACGTTTATAATTTGGCAGATACTTTACTTTTCTAAATATGAATTAAGTTTCCTTCTGGGAATCTTTTGTATGACATTTGTAATACAAGTTTCTTTTAAAGAGACTTACACTATCTACAGATATATCAAAATTTAGTTCGTCAGCTTCATAGAACATTGAGTTTTGGTCATTTTTCTCAAAAGAAGTTAGAACGCAAGATTTTTTGATAATAAAGAGATATCGATGGTAACACTTTCGAAAGAATTCTTCAAATGTGCGCGTACTAGGACCTCTAAAATCGATCTTCAAGGTCTGTGTGAGTTTAAAGTACTAACTTGATTAATATGCCGTATAATCATAGTGTACAATTCTTATGAAAATTCGCTACTATAACGCACTTGCTGCGTCCCGAAGTTTTTTCTATTACATTTTAGTTTCATAATATATGAAATGTATAATAATAGATTCTATAATAATATATAATAATAGATCTTATAATAATCTATAATAATAGATTTTAATAATAAATTCACTAAAAATCAGTAAAATGTAACGGTAAGAATATATTTGATCTGCCTCTAGCCGAACAAACGATTTATGATATCGATGACAATCCGAAGTTGACAACGTTATTGAAAATCACGAATCCGTTTATCTATTACCGTGTAATCCAGTAGCAGGTTCAAAATGTCTGAATCAATTAGAGCCATTTACAATTACAAACTTTTAATCTGTTACAAATAAGGCAGCAATGAATCCAGGCAAGGAGCAAGGAGACGGCTATTGAGAGTAGTTCTCGGTAAGCGTTTTTCTATCACGGGGTACTTAGCGAAACGAGTCTTTGTTAATTAGTAAAACTCTCAGATAGTCTACAAAAGCCATCGCAGAGAAATAAACTCACTTATCTCTTCCACAAGTAGACAGTGGAGGCGCGATGTCTGGACTGATAGGTCTACCCGCCCAAGAAAACTGTATTATATTAACAAATGACGCGAATTATTTTATTCGTTTTGTGCTTACATTAGCGGTTTCACTAATTTAACTTGTAGATATGTAAAAGACCTGACGCAGCAAGTGCGTTATGATATCGAAGTTTCATAGAACATTATCTAAATGTTAATAAAATGTCCGATGGTATTCAATTTGGCCCAATACCGAATACTTATTTAACTCAAGTTCCATTTGTTGTGAGTATTATCTTCTAATAAATTGGCAGTAGCGGCTCGTGCCTTAATTGGAGGTGCGCAAGAAAAAAAAGTTCGGGACGCAGCAAGTGCGTTATGGTAGTAAATTTTTATTAAATGCTTCAAATTTGAATAACTCAAGTTTCTACGAACTTGAAAGTTGAATCTTGGTGTATAGTAGGGTCTTATACAGGGCAACATATCCACCGAACTTCATCAAAATAAATTTGTAATTTTCGGAGAAATTTTTTTTTCAAAAGAAAACTCAAAATTTGAATAACTCAATTTTTTAAAAATGTAGAAAGTTGAATTTTAGCATGTAGTAAGGTATTTTACAAGGCAACATATCCACCAAATTTCATTAAAATACCTTTGTAATTTTCGGAGGAAAAGATTTTTTTTTGAAACAAAACTCAAAATTTTCCCGGAAAACGTTATCCGATTTTCCTGACTAACGAACGCATCCAAGCCATTATTAAAAGAAAGGCACTTGCCGAGTTTCATCGAAATCTGTTGCTTATTTTTTGAGTTATCGGTTGGATATATATATATATATATATATATATATATATATATAAACATATAAAAATGAAAACTGATTCCGGATATGGGTTCTAGGGGTCCTGGTTCGCGCTCATTTGAAAAAATGTTTGCAAAGTCTCTCCATCGATGCCTCTTTATTAGTGAATTTTTTAAAATAAAAATTCACTAAAAATGAAGGGCTCGCCTATTTTTCCCGAAAGTGTATTATAAAGAAATCTACTTACCAAACTTAATAATTATTAACTACTCACCAAGTTTTCCTCTAGTTAGTTATACGTTATAGTAGATAAAAAGTCCCTTAAAAAGTTAACCTTTAAATTTAAAATATCCACTGAATTAATCACAGTATCACAATTATTTTGTCCACTTATTAAGCAACCCGAAGTAGTAACCATCATAATAATAGTAATTGTCTTGTTAGCACATGTAAAAAACAACGAAATGATCTAATTAAAAATCAATCTGACGCGAAGACGAAAATTACTACGTAGTAGGTACACACGCTCTGCCAAAAGTCCACTACAAACTAAAGTGTGTAATTTTGTAGCGCACAACAGATTGCTTATTCGGTCCTTTTCGACGAAGATCATCAAGATTCAGCGATCATTTCGCACTGAAGTATCGCATTTCGTGAGTGCGCCGAAAAATACACACCGCCGCCCGAGTGCTTTATATGGATATGGATGTATATAACGTCTGCAACGATTAACACTATACTTATTCTGATTATGTATTCTGTATTAATTGCTGCCGACTATCCTCGATATACTAATTTTGTTTGTCGCCCCTAAAATTGAGTTAACTAATCACATATTTTTCTATAAACGGTCGCCATTTAAAAATAAATAAATAAAGCTAAATTCACAAAGTATTGGTGCAATAACTCAAAAAATAACTAACCGATTTTCGCTCGAAGATTCAAGTGTCTCTTGGGGAAAATTTTTGTATAGAATTTATGTATGTAAACATATTTTTTCAGCTAATTTTCGTGCAACAAGTTATAATCGAATTTCTGTGGAATAAAGCTTTTTGTCAATTTTCGTTAAAACAGTGCGAAATTTTCACGAACAAATATTTTTTACCCATTAATTTTTATGTCAATTTTGTTTATCGAATTTTCTAAAATGATGTTTCAAGCGAATTTTTCTGGCTAATTTTTTTTAACAAATTATAGAAAATCGCCTATTTTCGAGGGAAAAACTTTTTTGTAGGCAAATTTTTTTAGAGATTTTTTTGGACTATATTTAGTCAATATTCGTTAGAAAAACTTTGTAAGTAAATTTTCGTAGAAAAATGTTTCACTGAATTTTTGTGACAATACTTTTTTGCTAATTTTCGAGAATAATCTTGTTCTCTATGTGAAAACTGGAACCTGTAATGAGCACTAATAAGTACACTTGGAGAAACCCAAATCACCACAACACATATTTCAGAGACCTTACGATCGTTTCGTTGACAATGTCAACATCTTCAGAGGAAGAAATTTCTAAACTAAAAAAAAAGTTTTAGTTTAGAAATTTCTTCCTCTGAAGATGTTGACATTGTCAACGAAACGATCGTAAGGTCTCTGAAATATGTGTTGTGGTGATTTGGGTTTCTCCAAATGTACTTAATCTTGTTCTGCAATTTTTTGTAGAAAAATTTATTTAGCGATTATTCGTACAATATTTAGTCAATATTCGTGAAACAAATTTTGTTGGTAACTTTCGTAGAAAATTGTTTTAGAGGATTTTTGTGAAAATCCTTTTTTTTTCGAAATTTAAGGGAAATTTTTGCAGACAAATTTTTGTATATATTTTCATACAATTTCCTTTTATTGTTTTTTTTTATCAATGAAATGTGTGTTTGTCATACAAAAACTTGTGCTCTATTTTGGTCTACGGACGAAATAAATAATATTATTCAATTTTCCATAAGACTAGAAAATTATAATTTGGTACCTACTACAATCTCGAAAAACGCCAACCCCTGTTTAAAATTTCATTAAAATGACATTGTCGGTAAAAAATGTAAAATTTCTCCGGAAAACCTTCTTAGATCTATCTGGCTAATGAACTTATAAAAGATACTTAAAAAAGAGAGGAACCTGACAAATTCATAAATTTTACTTCGTTAATCGCTTAAACAAATTCGTTAGCGAATCCAGTTAAAAAATATATATATCTCTGAAAATGGCAAAGCTGTTTGAATTAAAATTGGTACATGCGTTCTCCTGGTTTACTAGTGATGGGAAAAACAGTTATTTTCTGTTAACAGCTGAAGCCGTTAACGTTATTTAATAATAACCGCTGAAAATAACGGCTTCAGTTATTTTAAAATGGATAGTCGATCGATAGTATCCTAGATTCCCAAAGCTGTGAGCGATAGCGAGCACACTAGTATAAATGCATTGTATTTTTACCCCGTTATTTCACGTAGTGTATAAATCTCAAATTTTGTCGATATGAAAAGGAAACAAAGAAATTATAATAAGCGTGTCGTAAATATTTTGCCACTCTGAAGTGAAACTTTTAGAAATCAGAAAGGAGTCTTCTATAAGAATTTACTTAGATGTTTTAGGAATTATAAACTAGTCATTTCTCACAAATTTATTTTATCAGGGTCTTTACGTAAATGTCAATGCCACAGCAAGAATCAATAAATATCATTATTTATCACGCCTTGGGACGTTAGACGTTAGAACTTTTATTGCTACACAGGGAGTGATTCTAAAAACTCCATAACATAACGCAGCTAATAAAATTTCGGTAAAGAAACAGTATAAAAAATTGAGTTTGAGTTTAAAAAAAAATTGGAAGATATATAGTATTAATTGTTTATTTACTTATTTTAATATTCGTTGTTTTAAAATTAGTTTCAAAAATTTCAAAGGGCTGTAACTTGGAGGAGAAGGGGTTTTAAGAAAAACTTAATAAAAAGACACCCCTTATTTTTCGCCAAAGAATCACCCTGTAAAATTTTTCGCATCAATTTGGAAACACCCTGTATATATATATATATATATATATATATATATATATATATATATATATATATATATATATATATATATATATATTCATTTAATTTTTTATATTGAAATGTAGGTATATAGATATTAAAAAATATTGTATCATTATATTTTTTTAATCAATTTGATAACTATTATCAGACAAACGAAAATGACGTGTTAACTGTTTTCTTAGGTAATGTATATAAATTTAAATAAATAAGTAATTTAATTTCACGTGAAATAACCCTATTTGCGTTGTCTATAGTGAAAGTAATAAGACGTTTTTACAGAAATTCATCTTTTTACCCAACATTTTTGATTATTAAATATTTGGCTTTACATACTAGTGGGAAACTCAACTGTTCAAAAATAACAGCTTCTCAGTTTAACAGAATAACTCTGTGTAGTAGTGTCGGTATGCCGTATCCCCATCAACAATCGGTTAAAGTTAAAATTAAAATTAAACCGACCGTTTTATTGTACCGAAGATCGTACGTCCCTAAAGCTGTGAGCGAGAGCGAGCATTCCCAATCTCAAGGCTATTCATCCCGTTAAATGGTTAAATAGCAGTTGCCGATGCCGATGAAAACCGATGTATATTCATCGAACCTAGTTGCAGTGGAAGTGGAACTGAAACAGACGACTCCGAATTCTAGCTTAGTGTAAAAAGCGTTATTTTTTAAGCCGTTAGTTTTATAAGTCGGTAACTGGTCGTTACCGTTACTTCTCGTTAGCCGCTAAAAAAAAGCTGACAGTTAAATAACGACCCATCACTATGGTTTACTTTATACCAAAATAAAAGTTACTGGAAAATTTGTTATTAAAATGTAAACCATTTAATGAAAATTCGCTACCATATTGGGCGAAAACCGAGGTCGAGTTCGTTGATCAGCCTTTATACTCAAGTTTTTCCGGTGGAAAATCGGGGAAAACTTTTTGTAAACGCTATATTTCTGTAACTATCAGAGTAACTGGAATGAGACTTTACATGTGGCTATAAATAGTGCAAATAAACCTATGTTGTGAATTTTAAGTAATTTGGTACACAATATATAGAGTTTTTTCCAAATTAAAAATAAAATTCTAAATACATACGTTGAAACGACTTAGTGCTTAAAGCCCGATGTCTGACAGACAGAGTAATTAACTGCCACGCGTAGATTGATTCATACAACAGGTATACACCATACATCATAAACGGTAACCAAACTAAATATCTATCAGGCATAAAACACACTACCCGAACCAACAATCGTGAAATTTTGGCCGCAATAATGCAAATGACAGACGACATAAAATTGAAAATTTGCCAAGTGATTGTTATTTAACTGGGGGATTCAATCAATTATTAAAATAAGCGATATTTGCAGCTTTTTCAACAGCCTCAAATACAGTTTTAGCGCAGCACAGATATATTAGGCTGCCGCATAATATAGTAGAAATTTAAACAAAATCAAGCCAAGTCTCTATAAAAATGATTCCAAAATAGTTTCTATTATCTTTAAACTTAATCATAAGACGTCATATAAGACCGAAAAAGTCGTGGGATGTGTTTCAATGGTAATTTTACTAATTCTGTAATTAATTGTTACGTACATTTTGAATATAATATCCCGGACATGAAGCCGATCTAAAGTATCACTCAAAAAAACGTTGGAGATCTTTTGTATACCTTTAATGGAATTTGTAAAAAGTCTGGACGCAGCAAGTGCGTTATGGTAGTGAATTTTCATAGAAATGATCTGACACAAAATATTTTATTATATATATTTTCTTGTAACATAGAAATCTAAATTCTTGCGTATAGTTTACTTTTTATATCGTAAACCTACCTAGCAAATTTTGTTATCATAGCTTTCTTATTTTTTGAGATAAAATTAATTTTTGAATGAAAACTCAAAATTTTCCCGAAAAACCTCGCCCGATTTTCCTGGCTAACGAACATTTACAACATATAAAAATTGAAACTGACCTCGGATATGGGTTCAAGGGGTACTAGTTCGCGCAATTTTTTTTTTCAAAAGTCGGCATCTCCCCATTAGTGAATTTTTTCTACGAATATTCACTAATACAAGTTTCTTTTAAACAGACTTACACTATCAACAGATATAGTAAAATGTAATTTTTTAGCTTCATAGAAAATTGAGTTTTGGGCATTTTTCTCAAAAGGAGTTAGAACATAAGATTTTTTTATAATAGAGCGATATCGATGGTAACACTTTCAAAAAAATTCTTCAAATGTGCGCGTACTAGGACCTCTAAAATCGATCTTCAAGGTCTGTGTAAGTTTAAAGTATTAACTTTACTACTATGCCGTATGAACACTAAGTGATTGGTGGAAGTGCCGCCACCTAGTTGCGGAACTAAGTAGTATGTTGTCACGCCAGCTCCAAATAACACAAAGTGTTAAAAAAATAGAGACTGTATACAACTAACTAACAATTTAGAAAATCGTCAGCCCTGGCCCATTTCTACCCCAATATAGGGACAAAGTATGTAAGGCTAGATGCATTTTCGCAACAATTAGAACCGTAGGGGTAGAAATGGGCCAGGGCTGACAATTTTCTAAATTGTTAGTTAGTTACAGTCCCTATTTCTTTAACACGTTGTGTTATTTGGAGCTGGCGTGACAACATACTACTTGGTACCGCAACAAGGTGGCGGCACGTCCACCACTCACTTAGTGTTGAAAGGCTGGCTATACTTTAGCCGTATTACTTTTGGTGCATTTTTGCTACAATTAGTATGCCGTACTGAAGAGATCTAATGAGAGCGAAACCGGTCTACGGTTCTAATTGTTGCTAGAATGCATCTAGCCTTACATATTTTGTCCTTATATTGGGGTAGAAATGGGCCAGGGCTGACATTTTTCTAAATTGTTAGTTAGTTGTATACAGTCTCTATTTTTTTCAAAACTGTGTTATTTGGAGCTGGCGTGACAACATACTACTTGGTTCCGTAACTAGGTGGCGGCACGTCCACCACTCACTTAGTGTTGAAAGGCTGGCTATACTATAGCCGTATTACTTTTGGTGCATTTTTGCTACAATTAGTATGCCGTACTGAAGAGCTCTAAGGAGAGCGAAACCGGTCTACGGTTCTAATTGTTGCGAGAATGCATCTAGCCTTATACCGTATAATAATAGTGTACAAATTTTCTGAAAATTCGCTAGTTTAACGCACCTGCTGAGTCCCGAAATTTTATATTCATTTTTGCTGCTGCTCAAAAATCGAACCCGGGACCTTCCGCTGACATTTAACCACCTGTGTTTTTTTAGCTTTGCTGAGAACACAGTTACTAGCCTCAGTTTTTTACAAATTTGTTGAAGCCGTTTCAACCAATGATTGATTTTTACTTTACCAATAATGTTTCTTGATAATTTTGACTGCTTTCAGTGCTCTCTAGTTTAGATACTACTTAATTAGATAGCATTCAAAACCTTGAGGCACTTTTGGCTTGTTTTTGTGTAAATTTTCAGACTAACAATATCCTATACACAAAACAGCCATTGAGGTCTTTCTTAATAAATAACCTAAAAATTCCAATTAGTAAAGTCATTTGACAGAAACCTGACAGTGAGAATTTACAACCCTTCTTTAAAAGCCAGAAAATGTATAAAAAGTGTTCTTTTCTACTTCCCATTTGAAATATTGTAGGAAGACGAATTGTATATAACAATGAAATAATAGTAAAGGTGTCATAAAGGCACGGTCGAGCCCATAAACAGGTGCAAAATGCATCTAGCAAGCCGTGTGTTTACAGTCGATCCGATAATAAACTGCTCAGCGGGAACACGCTCTGCTTTTAGACAAATTCACAGACCAACTTCTGCCCTCATGCTGAAATATAAATCCTGATAATTGAGGAAGGACACGAATACACTAATTTATTCTCTATGAAGACGATAAATTTTATGAATTCGACGAATTTTTGGCTTTTTTGTCATACGGTTTATTACCTTGAAGGTTGTTATACATTGTAAACTTTTATTACTTTTGGTAGAAATAGAATTTTATATCCACAGAGGAACGGTTTCATATTTTATCTTGGTTTTACGAGAGGAACGTGCTAAATTCCAAAATATTTTTTTACCCAAAACCAACCCACATGGTCAGATACATTTCAAATTAAAAAAAAAGTCTGGACGCAGCAAGTGCGTTATGGTAGTGAATTTTCATAAAAATATTTTTAATAGCAAATATGTACCTTTTTTTAAGAAAGCCGGCATCAAATTTGGTTACCAGTATAACCGATATAGTAGAAAGAATGTGCCATGTTTCATCAAAATAACTTTATTGTTTGAAAATGTACAAATATTTCCGAAAGTAAACTTAAAGTGTTCCCAAAAACACTGGTTTCTTGGTCAACCTTACAGGCTAATAGCAAATTGAGCTATTCAAATTTGAAGCAATTAATGAAAATTCGCCACCAGAACGCACTTACTGCTCCAGCATTTCTTTTCTTACAAACATGCATTATGTTTCGATGCAATATGCAAAAATTCAATAACATTAGGCGCGTTCGATAAAAAAAAAAGAAAATTTATATCACCAACGACTTATGGGCCACCCTGCGATTGTAGAAATATTTTTTGAAGATGTAGCTCAAGACACCCAATAATTAATGTAGAATTTTTTTTTCGTATCTTGTATAATAACGGATATATTGAGCTTTATTAATTTTTTACGAAAATTCGGCAAAAATTATGTACCTTTAAAGGAACCTTAAAGGAACTCTATAGCTAAGGCTACTGCCAAAGCATCAGAAGAAGGGTCTATTTGAAATGAATTTTCTGGAAATATTTTATTAAAATGAAGGATAATAACGGTTGAAACTAAGACTTCAGGCATTGTAAAACATTCTTCTTGAGACATTTTCTTTCCAAAGCTCGTATTAGTTCCAGGTTCTGTGCCTAAATGTTGCAAATTTTGACATTTTACATCGCGACGTTTCGAGAAAAACCCAAATTAACTTTTTTAAATGCCTATAACTTTTTTGTCTTTTAACCTACAGAGCTAATTTAGATAATTTACGTATAACGATATAAACTCGCGTACCAAATTTGGTTGCCCTTGCTTTGTTATTTCCGGAGATATAAATTTTTTTCGAAAGAAAACACAAAATTGTCCGGGAAAACCTTCGCCGATTTTCCTGGCTAACGAACTTATCCAAGCCACTTACGAAAGAAAGGCATTCGCCAAATTTAATCAAAATCGGTCCATTACTTTTGAGTTATCGGTGTGATATATATATATATATATATATATATATATATATATATATATATATATATATATATATATATATATATATATATATATATATATATATATATACATATAAAAATTGAAACTGACCTCGGATATGTGTTCTAAAGAGCCTAATTAGCGCTCATTTGAAGAAATTTTTTCAAAATTGAAAAGTCGGTATCTCCTCATTTGTGAATTTTTTTTAAAGAAAATTCACTAAAAGTCACATTGTGAAATTTTAAGCTGGTTTTTACGACAAATTTTATAGCGAAAAATAAAGGTATGTTGCATAGCTTTTAAGAAAACAATATTGTTTTTCATTTTAGCAAAAAGCTGCTCTTACACAAAGTTTGCGATTAAAGCACTGGTAAAAAAGTTCGGGACGCAGCAAGTGCGTTACGGTAGTGAATTTTCTTTAATGCTTCAAATTTGAATAACTCAATTTTCTATAAACTTAAAAAGTTAAGTTTCGGTACTTAGTAAGGACTTTCCAAGGTAACATATCTACCAAATTTCATTAAAATAGATTTGTAATTTTCGGAGATAAAAATTCTTTTCGAAAGAAAACTCAAAATTTTCCAGGAAAACCTTGTCCGATTTTCCTGACTCACGAACTCATCCGAGCGATTAATAAAAGAAAGGTACTTGCCGAGTTTCATCTAAATCGGTTTATTACTTTTTGAGTCATCGATTGGATACATACATACATACATATATATATATATATATATATATATATATATATATATATATATATATATATATATATATATATATATATAGTGATTCTTTGGCGAAAAATAAGGGGTGTCTTTTTCATAAAGTTTTTCTTGAAACCCCTTCTCCTCCAAGTTACAGCCCTTTGATATTTTGGCAAAAAAAGTTTTCATTAAATTTCTGTGTTATGAAATAATTTAAAATAACGAAATTTTGCAGATGCATAAGGGTAACAAAATGGCAGTTTTAAATGGATTTTGTAACCTTATAATGTTATCACAAGAGGGTGAAAAACCTACCCTTACATTATTTTTTTTCAGTACTTTTTATTGTGTGTACCGTTTTCTATTAAAGAAAATGATTTAGAAAGAAGGATTCATTTAGCAACTTTTTTATATCTTGACATTTTCTCATAAAATTGTTAGTTTCATCACAAAAAAATAAAATTTACTCATTGATGTCACATGAATTTACAGAGTGGTTGTTAAATCTAGTACGTGGTATGCTGTCAAATAACGTCATAATTACACTAATATGTTAATATGTATTGTTCTGGCTTTTTCCAAAAATTCATAACAAGAAACAACAACTATTGTACAACTATTTTATCATTAATAATTAACAAACTAATAAACGAAAAGAAATATTAACAAAATGTCAGTACGTATCATCATAATAAATGTTGAAAATGCCCCCTTTCTGAGAGAACGCATGAGTAATCTGTTTCTCATTGAACTTCGTATTCTATGAAAAATACCGGGTTTGTGTCTTATAATATCACATGATGCGATAATACGATTTCTGAGGCCATCGATGTTTTTTAACAGGAGTTGAATCAACTAAGGTTTTCAGAAAACCACACATGCAAAAATCCAACGGATTCAATTCAGGAGATCGGGCAGGCCAATTCTGTGAGCCTCCTCGACCTATCCAACGATTTGGGTATACTTTTTCAAGTAGTTACGAGCGTTTATACTAAAATGAGCCGGAGCCCTGTCGTGCATGTACCACATTTGTTGTCTAATTTGTAAAGGAATATTTTCAAGAAGTAGGCGCAACTCTTCTTTGAGTAGATGACAGTACACTTCTCCATTCAGTCTTATCGGAGGAAAATATGGTCCAATTAAGTCATCACCAAAGACAGCAAGCCATACATTTAATGAAAACTGGTATTGAAAATGAGATTCCGTAATTTCGTGTGGGTTTTCTTCAGACCATATGTGGTTATTATGAAAATTTCTAATAGATTCTTGTGAAAAGTTGGCCTCATTAGTAAATAAAATACGAGATAAGAACTGTGGAATTTGCGTGATCATTTGAAGCATCCATTGACAAAAAATTAAACGAGGTAAAAAATCACGAGGTAAGAGCGCTTGAACTCATTGGATATGGTAGGGATACAGTAGTTGTTCTTTTAAAATTCTAAATACCATGGAAAATCTGTCATTTAAAACTTGAGCGATTCTTCTTGTACTTGTACTAGGAGATTCTTCAATTACATTGAGGACAGCCTCTTCAAGTGCTACAGTTCTTATTTTTCTGGAACGCCCGCAATCGGCGGCATTTCTTGAAAATTTTCCTTCTTATTGCAGACGTTGATAAATGCGTGCGAATATGCTGTGAAGGGGTACACCCTCATATGGGTGCCGGGTCAGGTCAGGTCGGGGGTCAAAGGCAATGAAGAAGCCGACGGTCTCGCGAAGAGAGGATCAGCAGAACCAATTATGGGACCAAAACTGGTTTTGGGCATATCTAAAGGCACGTCCAGGGGAACCATTAAGTCCTGGGTCAGGGAACAGCACAAGGCACACTGGGCAGATTGTCCAGGGCTCAAACACGGGAAGTCATTAATTGGGCACCCATTCCAAAGAGAGCTGTGGAGCTGCTAAATCTTACCAGAGGACAGCTCAGGAAAATAACATGACTCTTGACGGGACACATGGCTGTCAAGAAAGACCAGCGTAAAATAGGTCGGTTCGAGGGGAAAAATGGCACAGTAGAATTTTTTTTTTAAATTTTGAGATAGAGGATAGATTTGTTGGTGAAGCAAGATTCGATGTTTTGTCATGTTTGTGTACAAAAGAAGCTTTTTTGCTGACATAAGTACTTTTGAGTTTTTGGAACATAAACATGATTTATAAATAGTGGTATGATAATGTTGAATACATATCTTTTTTATTGCTCTTTCCATTGTAGGCTAAGTACTTTTTAATACACCCTCGTGAATGGTAAAGCATTGGAGAACCTGGTAAAGTGTTTTTCTTTTATTTTCAATAATTCCAAACGCCACTATTTTGATGGTTATAAAATAATTAAATATATCAATGATTTTAATGGAATCTTATGAAGGTGTAAGGCATTATTAACGACAGCTATGCGAGGTCGATATTACGATATAAATTCAGGTTTGACTACCTGCACGCTAAGGCCCAGGCCACGGAGGAAACATTTATTATAAAAAAAGCATAAGTGCTACACATCCATACCGATTGATATATGTTTTAATTAATGTTAAAATCTTCGATCTTTCCGCGGTGAGGGTAAGGCTGTGTATTATGATATCGGAGGAGTTATGGCCTTATTAGCGATTGGGTAGACTTCGGGTATTGTTAGTTGGTGAAGTGGCTCGTCTATATGGCCCATAAAACCGCACCCAGTCTACTTGATATCTTTCATGTTTGATAGATTAAAATGTTCCTGAACGAATGATCCTCATTTCTACACTTTGACTATTGAGTATAGGGTGTCCCAAAATTGATTTGCGTGCTTCTGGGACTTTATTCAAGGCACTAAAACAAAGCGAAAATTGAGAGCGGAAAACTTGTCGATTGTCATTCGTTATCGAGTTATTGATACAAAAAACACAGGTGCTAAAAAAAATTCACGAAAATTCGAAAACATTTTTTCAGGTGAATTCGCATAGATTTTTACAATAAATTTTTATACAAACATTTGCTGAAAAAATACACAAAATTAAAATTATACGACTGATCTGTAATTAAATTTAAAAAAAAGCAATTTAAACCAGTGGAATTCAAGAAAAATATAAGCGGAAAAACGTTAGTTTTATGTCTATTTGATAGTTTACTTTATACTTGTAAAATGGGTCTGTGAATAAAGGAGATTATTATTACTATTATTATTATAATTATTATTACTATTATTATTATTATTATTATTATAATTATTATTATTATTATTATTATTATTATTATTATTATTATTATTATTATTATTATTATTATTATTATTATTATTATTATTATTATTTTAATTATTATTATTATTATCGACTTTAGCCTGAAAGGCTTTCACACTCCCTCAAAAAGGAACATTCACTCATCCCAGGTTAGGTCAGGTCAGTTACGTCCCCCTTCGGAGGGTGCGTAAAGCCGTCGGTCCCGATATATATTTATATATTTATGTGTCACACCTATAACTAAAAAAATAATAGACCGATTTTGATAAAACTTGGTGAGTACCTTCCTTTTGTAAATGGCTTGGATGAGTTCGTTAACCAGGAAAATCCGCCGAGGTTTTCCTGGAAAATTTTGTATTTTCTTTCGAAAAAAATTTCCGGAATTAAAAAAAGTAAGGGCAACCAAATTCAGCAGGCGGGTTTATATCACTATAGGTAAGTTACCTACCAAAATTTAGCTCTGTAGCTTAAAGGACAAAAAAGTTACAGGCATTTAAAGAAAAATAAATTTGGGTTTTCCTCAAAGCGTCATAGTCGCGATTTAAAACGTCAAAATTGGTAATATTTAGGCAATAAACCTGAAACTATTATGAGCTATGGAAGGCAAATGTCTCAAGAAGAATGTTTTACAAAGCCTGAAGTCTTAGTTTCAATCGTCATTGTCCTTCATTTTACTAAAATATTCCCAAAAAAGTCATTTTAAATAGACCTTTTGACACAGATTTACTGCTTTAGCAGTAGTGTTGGCTATTATGGACTTTATGGGTTAATGGTATATCATTTTTGTCGAATTTTCGTAAAAAATTATTAAAGCTCAATATATCCGTTATTATGCAAGATACGAAATAAAATGTATACATTAATTATAGGGTGTCTTGAACTACACCTTAAAAAATATTTATACAATTACAAGGTGGCCCATAAGTCGTTGGTGATTCAAATTTTCTTTTTTTTTTTAATCGAACACGCTTTATGTTATTGCATTTTTGCATTTTCCATCGAAATATAATCTTTGTAAGAAAATAAATTCGGGACGCAGAAAATCCGTTATGGTAGCGAATTTTCATTAAATGCTTCAAATTTGAATAGCTCAATTTGCTATTAACCTATAAGGTTGACCAAGAAACCAGTTTTTTCGGGAACACTTTAAGTTTACTTGCGGAAATTTTTGTACATTTTCAAACAATAAAGTTATTTTTACTATATAGGTTATACTGGTAACCAAATTCAATGCCTGCTTTCTTAAAAAAACATATTTGCTATTAAAAACATTTTTATGAAAATTCACTACCATACCGCACTTGCTGCGTCCAGACTTTTAGTTTTGAATTCTCTTATTTTCATGTCACAAGCTGTCAGAAATAAGAACGATATTTAAGTCTGTCACTTTTGAATTTCATTTGACATTTTGTGAAAACAATTTATCAGAAATGTAAATATAAATAATAAAATTAATTTTTTCTTACCTTTTTGTACTAAAGTTAATTTAAACATTTTTATATTTTTCTTAAAAAAATCTGTAAATAATCTCAGAATCTGATGGGTTAAGAGAATTAAATAAAAAACTGAAACAAAAAATGTTTTACACTAATCCCTACTCGCGATTATAGATTTGTAAATATTTCCAAAACAAGTGTCTTTAGGTATAATGAGTATTATACAAGAGTTGGAGCAGAGGGCATGCCGTTCTTTCTAAAACATAAAATGTTCTATTTGAAAACATTGAGTTACAGCAGTTTGATTTTTTTTCAAATTCAGCCACTATTTGAGAGCGTCTTGTATATGGAATCTCGATTTTTTTTTTGACGAATAATATAATTGAAAACCTTCCTAAATGCGTCATGTTCATAGGACTTGGTAAAATGGTAAAAACGCCGTATCATAATTTTTGATGTGTACTAAAAATGTGAAAAGTTGCAAAACAATTGAGATAACTCGAAAACGATGGACGATATCAATGTTTTTTCCTTAGAACCATGCATTAACAAACGACTCATGGGCCAGCATGTGTGTCAAACCAATTTTATAAAATGCAGCTCAAAACACCGTTTAAATAACTCTTATAATATTTTCCCGTATATTGTATAATAACGGATGTATTGAACTTCACAGTAAAAATGTGCCATTCTGTATTTATGTAAACAAGTAAAAACTGAAATTGACACAGGATATTTCTTCTAGGGAGCCTAGTTCGCTCCCATTTGAAGACATGTTTTTGAACTTCCAAAGTCGCGGTCTCCTCAATAAGGAATTTTTTTACGAAAATCCACGAAAAAGCATATTAACTCAATAACTAAAACTACTGCCAAAGCATGAGAGTAGGTGCCTATTTGAAATGAAGTCTCTGTAAATATTTTAGTAAAATGAAGGACAATGATGGTTGAATCTGTAACTTAAGCCTTTGTAAATCACATGAGTTCGTTAGCCAGGAAAATCAGATAAAGTTTTCCGGGAAAATTTTGAGTTTTCTTTCGAAAAAAATTTTCTTCTTCGAAAATTATAAAGCTATTTTAATGAAATTTGATGAATATGTTTCCTTAGGAAAGACCTTACTTTATACCAAAATTCAACTCTCTAATATACAAATTGAGTTATTAATATTGTGAGTTTTCTGTTGAAAGAAAATTTTTTTCTCCGAAAGTTACAAAGTTATTTCAACGAAATTTGGTTGTTATGTTGCATTGGGAAAGACCTGACCACATACCAAAATTCAACTTTCTAAATTTATAGAAAATTGAGTTATTCAAATTTAATCATTTAGTAAAAATTCACTACCATACCGCACTTCCCCTACTTTTTTATTATATGTGTAAATTTTAAATTTTGTAATATAACTATATGTTAATCCGGAGTACGGTATTCTTACGGTATTATACTACGGTAATATGACTGTGTACTGTGATTTGATTTTTGTGCCTCTGGACCCAAGGGTCCCGTGTTCAATATTCAATAGAAACGCCAAATATTTTTTTCAGGACACATTGCAAGTTAACATTAACCAAGGTTATGGCATTGTATTCGAGCAAGTTGAATGTCTGCGGGTCGGTTCCGTGTACCATGCAATGTTGAACACTTTAGAGATCCCTACCCTTCTTACAGAAAGAAAGGGATTCGACGAAATTTCTAGGACAGTGTGGTGTTGCTGCTCCCTGGCGTCGATGATTTTCCATAGTCGTCGAAACATGCCTAACGATTTTTTGATAGAAACCCAATCCTATAAAAATTCACCACCAATACATTTGCTACGCTCAGACCATTTTGCCAACGAGTCCGAAAGCTTAGTTTTACCTGATGTGGCACAGATGCATTATCCTGTTCAAAGATTTTCAAAATATAAGCCTCTAAGCTCAGTTCTACAAAAAATCTCCCCAAAAAATATCTAAACCTTTCGTCATTTGTGTTATAATTAATACAAATTTTTCTTCTATTTTAGGCCTAGTATACCCTGAAGGTTTTCTATTCCACTAATTACGTGAGTAATAAAATAATATTATATAATTTTCAGGTGGTTTTATAAAATAACATAAATTGTAGACTAATTCCACTCTATAATAAACACAAAAATCTCTAGATTATAGTCACCTTCAAATAATTTCAATTATATTACGATGATGCCCTAAAATGATCCACTTATATCACATTATAGATATATTAAATTTATATAGCCAATAAAATTTTTATACCTTCGTGAGATTAACATAATCTTAGACCAAATTAGAACCCGCTATCAGTTTCCTACCAATTAAGCCCAACTAAATAAAGTGCGTGAGAAATTTTATGGATTAATTCCGAGAATAATAATTAATATAGAAATCATAAAACTTAATTTGGTTCTCGTTATAAGAGTTCATATTATTTTTTCTTCCTTAACCACACCTTTATATGTGATACATATTAATTATAAATTTTATAATGGAACTAAAACGTTCTAAATGTAGGTATGTTTACTGGAAGCTAAGAGAGATGATGTTTAACGATTTAAAATACATAAGACATCAATAAAATCTGTGGCAGAACTATATCACATGGTTATAATGGGTCTGTTTCTTTGAAAAACTATATCACCCGGTACGGTAAAACGTAACTGTTAAATTTTAATGAAAATACCAAGTCATCTTAAAATCAGACAGATCGACAAGCGACTAAGAGCTTTATGCTTCTCTTCTATCTCTAAATATTTAGACAGTGTCCTTTCTATAAGTACCATAAAGCAAAAACCTCAAATTTGCATTCAATTTTAGGAATAACGACTTTCGAATATATATATATATATATATATATATATATATATATATATATATATATATATATATATATATATATATATATATATATATAGTTTCGTCAGGAATAACTGTTAAGGTACAAAGATAAAGGATTTTCGAGAAGAAAGTGTGTAATTTCACATGATTTATTTTCTTCTTGGAACTAGCCAAGAAACAGCTTTTCTAAAAAAAAACTTTCCAGTATAATGAAACACAACCGGAAATCTCCAGGTGGTATATAAACTTCGAAAAGCATGTTCTCCATATACTTATATTATATATATATATATATATATATATATATATATATATATATATATATATATATATATATACCCGACCGATAACTCAAAAAATAATAGACCAATCTTGATCAACATTGGTGAGTACCTTCCTTTTGCAAGTGGCTTGGATAGGTTCGTTAGCCAGGAAAATCGGACCAGGTTTTCCCGGAAAATTTTGTGTTTTGTTTTGTGTTTGTATTATAAAGAGTGAACTCGATACCAAAACTTAGGTCTCTAGCTTTAAAGACAAAGAAGTTATGGGCAGTTAAAAAAAAACAAATTTTTGAGTTGTCCTCAAAACGTCAAACTCGCCATTTTAGACGTCAAAATTGGCAATGTTTAGGCAAAGAATGTGAAACAAATACGGATTGTGAAAAGAAAATGTTGGAAGAAAAGTGTTCTGCAAACCCTTAAGTTTCAGATACAACCGTCATTGCCCTTCATTTGACTAAAATGTTTACAGAAAAGTCATTTCAAATACACCCTTTCTCTGATGCTTTGGTTGTCGGTTTAGTTGAGTTGATTTTAACGGTCTATAATTTTTTAAAGCTAATTTTCGTAGAACAAATTCGTTAATGCATTATTGCATTTTTTTTAATCGAAATATGATGCGTTCGTAAGAAAAAAAATCTTGACGCAGTAAGTGCGTTTTGGTAGCGAATTTTCAGTAAATTTGCAGTTAAGCCCCCGAACGCTTTTCAAAAAACTGTTTTCAGAAACCTGCCTACACCCCCTCCCCCCCGATCCACAAATCCCAAGATTTTTTTTTATTCACACCCCCAAGGAAGTTACGGGACCAGGAGTGAGTAGGGGTGCCGGGCGGGGTAGGTAATAAAAGAGAGATATGAGCAGAAAATTCGAATAAAGCGGGCTTGAAAGCTGTCTTTTTCACATCTTGAACTCATATCCCCCTTAAACCCTGCCTACCCCGCACAACACCCCTATCCCCGCAGGTGCCGTAACTTCCTTGACGGGTAGGAACAAGACATTTTTCTTGTGGTTTATGCAACGAGGGTGGTTATATGCACGCGAGGGGGAAGAAAAATCCCCACGACTAAGCAGCCACCTCCAAACCCCCCACCACTGCCGCAAGTCGAACCGGAGGGGGGCCTGCTTCGTCGTAGGCGTTTTCCGTCCCCCCTCGTGTGCATACAACCACCCTCGTTACATAAACCACAAGAAAAACTTCTTGTTCATACCCCCCAAGGAAGTTACGTGACCTGGGGCAAATAGGGGTGCTGTGCGGGGTAGGCAGCAATATATTTACCAAATCAATAATACTCTATTTCTACTCACAAAATTATCTAACAGTTTATTAACCTCTTAATTTTACAATGTTTTATATCCCTCCCTTAACAATAACATTTTATGATAAATTTTGATTAACTAGAACTCGTTAATGCAATATCGGCCTTTCTAAATTAAACGGTTTTATAAATTACTTACTTTAAGACATACGAAATAACTAAGTAGTGATATAACAAAATTTTGAAATGGTTTTCACGACCCGCATCCAGTATCAGGATACTTGGATAACCCAAATCACCACAACACATTTTAAAAGACCTGATAATCGTTTCACTAACCAAGTTAGCGTCATCAGAGGATGAAACATTCTAAATACTTAAAAAACTAACATCAACTTATATACCGGATCTCAGGTAAAGAGATCGAACTGAGATGAGACACTAGTCGTAGGCAAATTCCACAGTGTATTGTATTTTTATCGCCGGACAAGGTCTTTGCGCTATCCCTACTGCTTTATCTAACAAGTGTCCCTCTGTAACAAAACTGTTACAGATGGACACTACTCGTAGGCGAATTCCACAGTGTATTGTACTTTTATCGTCGGATAAGGTCTTTGCGCTATCCCTACTGCTTCATCTAACAAGTGTCCCTCTGTAACAAAACTGTTACAGATGGACACTTGTTAGATAAAGCAGTAGGGATAGCGCAAAGACCTTGTCCGGCGATAAAAATACAATACACTGTGGAATTTGCCTACGACTAGTGTCTCATCTCAGTTCGATCTCTTTACCTGAGATCCGGTATATAAGTTGATGTTAGTTTTTTAAGTATTTAGAATGCTTCATCCTCTGATGACGCTAGTTTGGTTAGTGAAACGATCGTCAGGTCTTTTAAAATGTGTTGTGGTGATTTGGGTTCTCCAAGTGTACTTATCAGTGCTCATCACAGGTTCCAATCTTCACTTAGTGAATCTGATCAATTACCTTAAGCGAGTTCTCCGTTTGCAATATGTTTTCGTTTTAGTTGAAAACAAGTTTAATTCACTAATCTCAATTTTAATGTTGGGGTTAAATTTGCAACACATTAGTTTGTTTTACGTTTCACAAATAAATATGCTGGTTCTAGGGCTAAAAACCGTTGACTGTTATAGCTGGATGGTTGTTTCACAGTGATATAAATGTGTTTGTACTCATTATATCATCGCACAGACGTAATAATTTACGTTCTATAGGCTCCTTGTAACACAACGTTAATTTGTTCAACACTTATTTAGTTTCAATGGCACTTTTTATTAAATTTTTCAAGAGCAATTTTGACAGCGTGTCCTTGCTTCAATGCTGACCGAACAAGAGAGATTTTCATGTTTTTAAACAAATTCCTGCCGATTTTCGCTTTTAGCCTGTCTGTTTCTAGGGATACAATGCAATCCAGGTAACTATCTGAAGGAAGTTTTTAAGCTGTCATTGCCAAAATTATTAATATTTAATATTATGACCTCTTACTTTTTTATTAAAACGTTATTTTTTCATTTAATGACTTTTATTATGCAAATTTTCTAGCTGACATTATATTCTGCATGAAATAATGAACAGTTTTCGGCAATTTCTTTTGCATATAAATGTTTTTTTGTATTTATTTTCCCTGTTCAAAATTGGCGTGGGTTTGATTTTTGTATCGTAATATTCAATAAAACTTTAATCCATTTAGTTTTGAAGCACTTTTTTTCCAGCATCTTTTTCCACATTTGACTTATATAAATATAAATTGTGACTTGTTTTTGGTAATTTTTACATGTCACATCAACGTTTTGTAAAAACTCACTTAAATTTCAACAAAATTTATACTAGCAACAACCCTCACAGAACATAGTGAGATATAAGACAGGAGGCGCCATCTCGTTGCGGAACCAAGTAGTATCTTGTCACGACAGCTCCAAATAACACAAAATGTTATAAAATAGAGACAACATACTACTTGGTTCCGCAACGAGATGGCGACTCCTGTCTTACATCTCACTATGTGCTGTGAGGCGGGCTGCCATAGCCGTATTAATTTATAGGTGTGTTCTCGCTGCAATTAGTATAACGTAGTTAGTCGTCAGACTGGCTAGATGTCGGCGGTCGTCACTATCGTTATTGTCATGTTTACAGCAGGTGCCCGCTGCTGGAAGCAGTGTGCAACAGATTAAGTGTCGTAGTCGGCGGCGCTGCGGAGGGGACGTCTGGGCGAGGGGCTGCTTTTGCGGGCTTGGTGGCGGATGGTTGTGTTGGGGATTCGGGTGTCGGGGCTGTTTCCAGGCTCTGGTCTGGAGATGCCTTCGATGCTTGGGTTTGTGACTCGACTGTTCGCCGCTCGATTCGCGGAGGCCCTTTCGGACCCGGGTGTTCCTCTCCGTGGTGGCACTGGCTGCGATATGCAATTTTCACATGGGCATAAGCGTCCCAGGCTTGTACTTGCCTGGAAACATTCAAACCCAATCGGCATTGCGCGAATTCTTTCCGAGGGAGGTGTGGACCTAAGGTCCGGTACTCCTGGGAGCGGAGTTTTAGTGAGTAGGAGTCTCACAGTACCTTGAAATCCCACGCACTACGGTGTCGTGAATCAGGTCTGCATGATCCATTTCTCCCTCCCGTATCCAAGAAACCAATAATTAGTATACCGTACTGACGAGCTCTAGTTACAGCGAAACCGGTTTGCGGTTCTAATTGTGCTGAAAATATATCTAGACTTAGAAAACCCATCTTATAATCTAATTTATATCTTTACTTAACCTAGATTGCCCAACGGATGTCACCACTCTTACAAAGTTTACACCTTATTTTAAACATTTTGTCCATCTATGATCTGATCTGTATATTTAGGACCACCGTTATTTTAACCCACTAAATAAATTGAAATACTGTTCTTTGATTATCCGAGTCTTTTCGGTATATGATATGTTTACCCCATATTATGTATTGTAATTTGCCCTTTTCGATCCTGACATTATCTAGAATTGTTATATTTTCTTAGTTTACAGCTAAATGTAGTGAATGATGTAGTGTCGGAGGGAACAGATGTCTGTGAACCCCCGTAAAACGATTATTGTTTCATTTACCAGAAGAAGAAGGTTGGATAGATTAACATCACCTATTCTTAGGGGGGGAAACGATTCCATTTACGGAACAACCAAAATATCTGGGAGCTACCCTAGATAAGAAGTTCAACTGGGACGTACAGTTAGAGAATGCAATCCGCAGTGCCTGTGGACATGTCTTAGAATCTGTGGAAATAACTGGAGAACAAACCCCCAACAGATGTACTGGCTTTATGTAGTGGTTATCAGACCAATGATAACATATGGACCCATAGTTTGGTGGTTCAAGGCACTTCGTGGAATCGCGAGTGCCAAACTGGCTCATCTACAGAGACAACCTTGTCTGATGATAACGGGAGCGACAAGCACCGCACCATCAGCCGCTCTGGAGGTCCTCCTTAATATTCCACCTCTTCACATGTGGCTGAAGAGGGTGACGAGGTGGACAACGTACAGATTAAAACAAACGGCTGACAGCATGCCGAAGAAAACCAGTCTGGGAGTGTCCGGACTCCTCGATAACATTGAGGGTCATTTGATTCTGGGAATGGTCTCAGACTTGATGTCTACAGAGATCAGTAGAGATCTGTCTTTCAAGAACATCCTTCTGGAAAGGGAGGACTGGGAACGAAATAAAACGACCGTATTGAGGGCCGATCTCTGCTGGTATACTGACGGCTCCAAAACCAATAGGGGGTTAGGAGCCGGAGCATATCGGAGCAACAACGATGCTAGACTATCAACTAGCCTCGGAAAGTACGCAACCATACACCAGGCAGAAGTGTATGCCATCGAGGTGTGTGCAAGGGAAAGTATAGAAAACCAGTGCACACACAAATCGATAAAGATATATTCAGATAGCCAAGCTGCAATAAAGGCTCTTGGTTCCTACCGTTGCAATTCAAAAACGGTATGGAGTTGTAAATCTGCCTTCCACGAACTGGGCAGCTGTAATGAGGTGTCGCTGGTCTGGATACCAGGTCACTCGGACCATGATGGCAATGTTGCGGCCGACGTGCTTGCCAGGAGTGGAGCCCAGAGGGACTTCATCTGACCAGAACCTGTGCTGAGGATATCATCATGCACAGCAAAACGCACCTTAAAGACCTGGACAGAAAGAATAACAATCCAGCAACGGCATATATATATATATATATATATATATATATATATATATATATATATATATATATATATATATATATATATATATATATATATATATATATATATATATATATAGTATTAAGTTTTCGTGACGGTAATAGTGTTATTTTCTTAAAAAAATGTGGGAAAGCCGCCAGTTGCAAAATAAAACTCTTTATTAAAAGCCGAGCTTTCGGAAAAGTTTATTCCATTCTCAAGGCTACAACATGGAAAAGAAAAAGTTTTCAATTTACTTAGGAAAAATATAAAAGCTTTAAAATACTTACATCTAACGTGAGTTTTACTATAACTAATTATGAAAATACAAACATGAAAAAAACCGTTTTTTTTAAATTTGACTGAAGTCGGAAAGTGCCAAACTGACATATGAAGCTAACAATTGTCTATTTGAATTTCTTTTTTGTTTTTGTCTAGGAAATATAAATAGGGGTATTGATTTCTAAAATTATTATCTTTCTTTAAGTTTATTAAAGAATTTGAAATTACTTTTAACGACAATTTAATAAACTTAAAGAAAGATAATAATTTTAGATTAAAACAAACGGCTGACAGCATGCCGAAGAAAACCAGTCTGGGAGTGTCCGGACTCCTCGATAACATTGAGGGTCATTTGATTCTGGGAATGGTCTCAGACTTGATGTCTACAGAGATCAGTAGAGATCTGTCTTTCAAGAACATCTTTCTGGAAAGGGAGGACTGGGAACGAAATAAAACGACCGTATTGAGGGCCGATCTCTGCTGGTATACTGACGGCTCCAAAACCAATAGGGGGTTAGGAGCCGGAGCATATCGGAGCAACAACGATGCTAGACTATCAACTAGCCTCGGAAAGTACGCAACCATACACCAGGCAGAAGTGTATGCCATCGAGGTGTGTGCAAGGGAAAGTATAGAAAACCAGTGCACACACAAATCGATAAAGATATATTCAGATAGCCAAGCTGGAATAAAGGCTCTTGGTTCCTACCGTTGCAATTCAAAAACGGTATGGAGTTGTAAATCTGCCTTCCACGAACTGGGCAGCTGTAATGAGGTGTCGCTGGTCTGGATACCAGGTCACTCGGACCATGATGGCAATGTTGCGGCCGACGTGCTTGCCAGGAGTGGAGCCCAGAGGGACTTCATCTGACCAGAACCTGTGCTGAGGATATCATCATGCACAGCAAAACGCACCTTAAAGACCTGGACAGAAAGAATAACAATCCAGCAACGGCATATATATATATATATATATATATATATATATATATATATATATATATATATATATATATATATATAGTATTAAGTTTTCGTGACGGTAATAGTGTTATTTTCTTAAAAAATTGTGGGAAAGCCGCCAGTTGCAAAATAAAACTCTTTATTAAAAGCCGAGCTTTCGGAAAAGTTTATTCCATTCTCAAGGCTACAACATGGAAAAGATAAAGTTTTCAATTTACTTAGGAAAAATATAAAAGTTTTAAAATACTTACATCTAACGTGAGTTTTACTATAACTAATTATGAAAATACAAACATGAAAAAAAGCGTTTTTTTAAATTTGACTGAAGTCGGAAAGTGCCAAACTGACATATGAAGCTAACAATTGTCTATTTGAATTTCTTTTTTGTTTTTGTCTAGGAAATATAAATAGGGGTATTGATTTCTAAAATTATTATCTTTCTTTAAGTTTATTAAAGAATTTGAAATTACTTTTAACGACAATTTAATAAACTTAAAGAAAGATAATAATTTTAGAAATCACTACCCCTATTTATATTTCCTAGACAAAAACAAAAAACAAATTCAAATAGACAATTGTTAGCTTCATATGTCAGTTTGGCACTTTCCGACTTCAGGCATATTTAAAAAAAACGGTTTTTTTCATGTTTGTATTTTCATAATTAGTTATAGTAAAACTCACGTTAGATGTAAGTATTTTAAAACTTTTATATTTTTCCTAAGTAAATTGAAAACTTTTTCCTTTCCATGTTGTAGCCTTGAGAATGGAATAAACTTTTCCGAAAGCTCGGCTTTTAATAAAGAGTTTTATTTTGCAACTGACGGCTTTCCCACAATTTTTTAAGAAAATATATATATATATATATATATATATATATATATATATATATATATATATATATATATATATATATATATATATATATATATATATATATATATATATATATATATATATATATATATATATATGAATTTTTCAAAAATAAAATAGAATCAGGCGTCCTATACCGACAGGTTACAGTAGTTACTTAAGTAAAAGTTATAATAGAGAAAATAGTTTATTAAATTAAACTCTTTAGTCACTTTTCTATTTACTAAGTGAAGATTGGAATCTATGATGAGCACTGATAAGTACAATTTGGAGGACCCAATTCATCACAATACAGTTTTCAGACATGACGTTCGTTTCGCTAACAAGCGCCAACAGAGGGACGAAGCAACTTATTATTACTTATTCAATATGCTAAGTTTGGTAATAAAACGATGGTCAGTCTGAAAACTGTACTGTAATGAATTGGGTTCTCCAAATTTTACTTACCACTTTTATATTTGGTAAAAACTTGTTATTTCATTTGCGAACACATATTCTTACGTGAAAGATTAAAAAAGCTATGTAATTCATTTTAGTCTTGATTTTTATTTGGTTAAGTAAATTAACTTAAATTAATTATTTTCTATCAGTGAATACTATTGCTGGTTCTAGTTTCGGTATGTACATATTACGTTAGCATATAATCTTTAAAAAAATGAAACAAAGGTGAGCAGTTACTTTACCTGACTACTTTGTCTATCACTAGCAGAAATCATTGTTGTATTTTGTGTGGATACTAACCTGCAATAAAAAGAAACATGAGTTAGTTTTATTTGCAACAAAAACAAAGGAAACGAATTTCCTGTTATAAAAATCAACAGTCACCTTTTGAAAACTTTTATACGAAAAGCACACATTGCGTCGACCGAAAAGATAGCAGTAAAATCACTTGTTTCTTTATGTAGAACCGACTGTATAAAATGTGATTTCATTATTAATGTTAATATAGATCGATTCTTATTTTTTTAAATTTTCCTTTCTATAAAAATCGCTAAAAAATTTTGACAGAAAATTCGCCATTACAAGAACATTTTGTACATGAAAATTCGGTAATAAAATATTGTCACATTTGTCTATGAGAATTAAGTTTAGGTACTTTGTTACTTCTATGGTAGTGTGTTGGTAACAGCGAACACTCTGGAACGATATTTCTAGAAGAGACCAGAAGTGACAGGTGTAGAATAGTGTAGAAGATCTAGAATCCCTATAGACAGTATAAATAGATCTGCGGTGCGCAGAGTAAGTTAGTTCAGTGTTGAATAAGGTGGTGTAGAAAAGTGATCATAGAGTATTAAGCGAGTCAGTAGTAAGTGTTGGTGTTTAAGAAGCGATCATAGAAGGTGATAGTGGAATATAGTTCTATGGACATATAATAATAGAGATACATCTTTTAGTTGGTGTGCTTATGGTGTTGGAAAATAGTTGCTTATAATAAATAGTAGTTTGAAAAGCTGTGTTTTGGTAGTCAACGAATCGAGAGCCCCGTGGAACGTAACAATATATTAAAAATGATAAAATCTGATCTAAATAAAGACGCGGAGGAGGCCGATTTTGATGAAACCGACCCCGAAAATGTGTTCCAGGAGGCCTAGTTCACGCTTATTTGACGAAATTTTTTGAAAATAAAAAATCTCTTCATATTCGAATGCTTCCTACGAAGATTTGTTAAAAGACAAACACGGTAGGTATCTGGTTAAAACTAATTTTAAATTGAATAAAGATTGCTTCCAGTAACAACAATAAAAACATTGAAATACCTTTGTATTTACAACTAAACGACCTCTAAATGTATTAAGACTGTTTAATTCTAGATTAGCTTCTTGTCCAGATTATGAGTTCTAATTTCTTTTGTTATATTATCTGACGCCTTCATGAAACCTTTCTCTTGGTCATGCCAGGTCATACATTACAAGTAAAATGTATCACTACTAATTGTAGTTTCTATTTCAATTAGCCCATTTGCATACACAGAAAGCTTATTAAGATATTAGATAAATGTAACGCTTTAAGTAGAATCTGTGTTATAAACTTCATTAAGACAATGTATCTATATGTAGTAATCTCTAGGAATTAGTAGTCACAATGGCGTTTTAACCATTAACGAAGGTGGTGGGCGTACATTTTACAGAAATCCTCCTCTTCGCCTTTAATTTCACCCATCAATTCACGTTTATATGACTTGTGTCCGTGTTCAACCGCGCGAAAAACGACCGATATCACACGCATTTACGAGGAGAGTTCATTGATTGTTATCCCTAATATAAACTCTGACCGTCAAACAAACCTATTTTGTAGACTAGTCATTTTTTGAGGACACTTCGTATAAATTTTAATTTGCCATTATTGTTTAGTTGAGGATTTTATAGATTCTTACTCTGCAGCAATCTTATTGTAAATTCAAAAAAGCGCAGGTCTAAATCAGCGCTTCCTAAACTTAGCACATTTTATGTAAGACTAGATGCATTCTCACCACAATTAGAACCGCGAACCCGTTTCGCTCTAATTAGAGCTCGTCAGTACGGCATACTAATTGCAGCGAAAATACACCTATAAAGTAATACGGTTATGGTAGCCAGTCTTCCAACACTAAGTGAGATGTAAGACACGAAGCACGTGCCGCCCGCACCGATATGTCAGTAGTGCGCTTCGCGCCACTCCAGACACAACCATCGAGCCCACAACTTTCGAAGAAGTTTCCCAAATAATCAAGTCATTAAAAAAATAGGAAAGCTCCGGGATACGATGGAATCTCCAACGTAGCCCTGAAAAACCTCCCCCGCAAAGCCGTTGTATTCCTAGTTACGATTATGAATGCCATGCTGCGATTTCAACACTTTCCTTCAATGTGGAAACTTGCCGATATTATCAACATCCCAAAACCCAGCAAAGATCCGCTGTTCCGTCAGAACTACAGGCCCATTAGCCTACTACCAGTCATCGGCAAAATCGCCGAAAAACTGATTCAGAAAAGGCTAGCGTCATTCACCTCAGAAAATCATATCCTCCCGGATGAGCAATTCGGATTCGGACACCAGCACTCTATCACAGACCAAGTCCTTCGTGTGGTGGAAAACATCACCGAAGGATTTAATAAAAACAAGTCGACTGGTGCAACATTTATGACATTGCTCAAGTCTTCGATAGGGTTTGGCATGCGGGCCTCCTAAATAAACTTCTATCATTTAATTATCCTTTTCCTCTGATTCTGCTAATCAGGTCATACCTGAAACAGAGGAAGTACCAGGTCAAACATCTGGGAGACAAATCTAGAACGTACTCAGCCGCGGCTGGTTTCCCGCAGGGTTCTGCTATCTCCCCTCTGCTGTACAATATATTTGTGGCAGACATTCCGTCAGGCTCCCTAAACGTGACATACGCACTGTACGCAGACGACACTACCATCCTCAGCAGCTCCACTCAGCCGAGGATAATAACCGAACGACTTCAGACCGCCGTAGTCGAGCTGCAAGCATGGTATAGGAAATCCCTTCTAGCCATAACCCCGATGAATGATCAGCAGTCCTATTTTCCTAAAGGAGACACACACCTCAAGAACACGTATCATTAGACAACCGTCTAATTCCCTGGCAAGATTCCGGCAAATACCTCGGGGTTTTCCTCGACAAACACTTTACATGGCGCCTCCATGTGGAACACTCCCGACGAAAAGCCTCGATGTTCATCTCAAAGCTGTTCCCACTTCTAAATAGAAATTCCAAATTATCCATGAACAATAAATTGCTCATCTACAAAGTCGTCATCCAGCTAGCCTTGACCTATGCATCCCCTGCATGGGCTACCGCGGCCACAACACACATCAAGACCCTTCAAATCATCCAAAATAAAATTCTGAGAATTGTTACCGGAGCGCCAAGGTTTGTCAGAAACAGTCAGATTCACTCTGATCTGGAAATGCCTTCGATACTTGAGTTTATAACTCAACTATCCACAACACAGTTCGAAAAAGCCGCTTCTCGCCCAAATGCTCTTCTCCGTAGTGTCACCGACTACGAAGAGCAACTTCCATATAAACATAAGCGTCCAAAGCTTATACTTACCCCCTAACGCCCCCGCGACAAATTAAGAATGGAAACATTCAAACCCAAAAGTCATTGTGTGTATTCTTTCCGACGGAGGTATGGCCTAAGCTCCGGTACTACTAAGGAGGGAGTTTTAGTGAGTGGGTGTACTAAGAGTACGAGTCTCACAGTACCTCGGTATCGCACGGCACTACGGTGTCGTGAATGAGGTCTGCATGAGGCATCTCTCCCTCCTGCATAAAAAAAAGTGCCGCCACCTAGTTGCGGAACCAAGCAGTACGTTGTCACGGCAGCTCCAACCAACACAGAATGTTAAAAAATAGAGACCTGGCCCATATGGGACAGGGCTGACAATTTACTAAATTGTTAGTTGGTCGTATACGGTCTCTATTTTTTAACATTCTGTGTTACTGAAGCCAAAGAGCAAAAACATATGGAGTTATCAAAATTTTTACATACTTTTTTTAGAATAGAAGATTGTGACTTTATATCGAAGCATATTTTTTAAATTCTAAATAACTTTGTTCCAGAATATTTTGTTGTATTTTCTAATGAGAAGGCAACTACTTTGCGTTGAAGGGTATTTTATTTTTTTGAGCAGCCTTATGTTATTTTGCTTAGTTTATTTTAAGTGCACACGTGATGGTAATTGAAAATGCATCAACTTATAGCGACATCTGTATTCGTGTTCATTTAATAGACAATATCATGTAAATATTATTTTTTGACCAGAGTGGAATAGTATAGTATCTCACTGTCATGATGAACGGTAGATTTTTTATTAGGTATACATTTTAATACGAGGGCAGGTCAATAAGTCCGTGACTTTTTGAATTTCCCGCCTCTTTACAGGAAGGTCACACTGCTACTGTCAACAATAATCTGTCAGTTGACTCCTGTCAAATTTTAAACGAGCTGCGTTGTTTAGTTTGTGTGTGTTTGTTTTCTTTCTTTAACGTCGGACTATTTCCGCGACTATGACTAATCACCGACGCCAGGGAGCAGTTTCACCTCACCATCCTGGAAATTTTGCCGAACCCCTGCCTTTATGTAAGGAGGGTAGGGATCTTTAACGTGCCCAACATCGCATGGATACGGGACCGGCGGCTTTACACCCCCTCCTAAGGGCGGAACATGCAGACATTCAACTTGCTCAAATACAATGCCAGAACCTCGGTTGATATTAATGTTATAGTTTGCACTGAAAAGGTGAAAGGAGAACCCTGGGATCGAACCCAGTACCCTTCGGTTCAGAGGCACACGTTCTAGCCTCTGAACCACCGAGGCTCTCGTTTAGTTTGTGTTAGATGGCCATTGAGAGAAAACAACCTTTTTTCTATAACGAAAATAGAAAAAAGTGAATTTCGTATGCTCATCAAACAATATTTTTTGCGGAAAGAACATCACTCAAACCAAGGCTAAGCTTGATAAATATTATGGGGACTCTGCACCATTAATTTCCATGATAAAACAGTGGTTTACTGAATTTCGTTGCGGCCGTACAAGCACAAATGACGCCGAACGTTCTGGACGCCCAGTTTAGGTCGTTACACCCGAAACAATTGAAAAAATTCACGATATGGTGTTGGTCGTCGTAGATTGAAAGTGCGGGAGATTGTGCAAGCCATCGGCATATCACATGGCTCAGTAGCTTCGATTTTGCATTATCACTTGCGTATGAGAGAGCTATCCGCACGATGGGTGTCGCGTTTGCTCACAATCGACCACAAACGCAATCGTGTGACAACTTGGAAGAAGTGTTTGGCGTTGTTCAACCGCAATAGGGACGAGTTTTTGTGCCTTATGGTAACCGTCGACGAAACATGGATTCACCACAACACACCAGAGACCACGCAGCAGTCAAAACGGTGGGTTTCTCCGTGCGCCGAAGAAGGCCAAAGTTGGTTTGTCAGCCAATAAAGTCATGGCGACAGTTTTTTTGGGATACAAGCGGTATAATCCACATTGATTATCTTCAAAAGGGAATAACTATCAATGGGGAATATTATGACAACTTATTGGACCGATTCAATGACGATTTGAAGAGAAAACGACCGCATTTGGCCCAAAAAAAGTTATTTTCCACCAAGATAATCCAAGGGTGCACACCTGTGTAGTCTCCATGGCGAAATTACATAAATTGATCTACGAATTGCTCCCTCATCCGCTCTATTCTCCGGATTTAGCCCCGACTGAGCTTTTGTTGTTTCCAAACTTAAAGAAATGGCTCGGCAGAAAGAGATTTGACTCCAATGATGAAATCATCTCACAAACAAATACCTATTTTGAGGGCCTTGACAAATCTTTTTTTTTGGGAGGGATAAAAAAAAATGGAGAAACGTTGGACGAAGTGTATAGAGCTCAAAGGAGACTATGTTGGGAAATAAAATGATTTTTGTCAAAAAACCTGTGTTTCATTCAAAAAGCCACGGACTTTGTGTGTGTGTGTTGTATCCTGATGGCCTCGGAAATCAGGTCCATTAGCCACAAACTGTTGTAGTAGACAGACAAGAGGTAAGGAAAGGTTTATTACTAACAATACGTGCAAC
Source organism: Tillus elongatus (assembly GCA_964006375.1). NCBI lineage: Eukaryota > Metazoa > Arthropoda > Insecta > Coleoptera > Cleridae > Tillus > Tillus elongatus. Next base: position 23,091,375 of record OZ023265.1, on the reverse strand, counting down.
AAAATTGAGTATTAAACCACATCGCTTAGTATACACGCACAGATATAGTTATATAGTTTCTATAATTAAATTGGTATTATTATTATTATTTTTAATATTTTTTTATTTTTTTTATTTTTTAATTATTATTTTTTAATTATTTTTTTAAATGTATGCAACACATATATATCCTTTTTTTTAAATTATTACTAAACTATAATAAAGAGGAAAGACAGGGATACAAGAGTGCAGTTCAGGGACTCGCCAGAACTTCTCCACCCTCTCCGAACAGACAAGACTAGGCCACGGTGAGGTGGTTGAGAACATAAGGAGAGATAACAGGAGCTTATGTTTATAGATGCACAATATTTTCGTTACTTAACCTACGTAAAATAAATGATTTTTCGTTTCCCCTCTTTATTGTGCTTAGCCTAACATAGATATATTTGGACACATATTATACACACACACATACACAATACATATATACACACATATATACAACCATACATACATACATACACATATATTTGGGTACAATATTATATTTCTACTTTTGATCCTTTTATAAATTTACAAAGTCTTTTGTATATTTCGTTGTCATTTGTAGTGATGGGTCGTTATTTAACTGTCAGCTATTTTTAAACGGTTACCGAGCCGTAACGGTAACCACCAGTTATGGATTTATAAAAATAGCAGCTTAAAAATAACGCTTTTTACACTAAACTAGATTTCGGAGTCGTGTCTGTTTCAGTTCTACTGCAACTAGTTCGGCTTCGATGAATAAACATCGGTTTTCATCGGCAACTGTTTATTTAACTATTTAACGGGATGAACAGCCTTGAGATTGGGAATGCTAAACACGTTATTTATACTGTGTGCTCGCTCTCGCTAACAGCTTTAGGAACGTAGGATATTCGGTACAATAAAACGGTTTAATTTTAATTTTAACTTTAACCGGTTGTTGATGGGGATACGGCATACAGACACTACTACACAGAGTTATTCCGTTAAACTGAGAAGGTGTTATTTTTGAAACAGTTGAGTTTCCCACTAGTATGTAAAGCCAAATATTTAATAATAAAAAATGTTGGGTGAAAAGATGAATTTCTGTAAAAACGTGTTATTACTTTCACTATAGTCAACGCAAAATAGGGTTATTTCACGTGAAATTAAAGTACTTATTTATTTAAATTTATATACATTACCTAAGAAAACAGTTAACACGTCATTTTCGTTTGTCTGATAATAGTTATCAAATTGATTAAAAAAATATAATGATACAACATTTTTTAATATCTATAGGTATACATTTCAATATAAAAAATTAAATGAATATATATATATATATATATATATATATATATATATATATATATATATATATATATATATATATATATATATACAGGGTGATTCTTTGGCGAAAAATAAGGGGTGTCTTTTTATTAAGTTTTTCTTGAAACCCCTTCTCCTCCAAGTTACAGCCCTTTTAAATTTTTGAAACTAATTTTAAAACAACGAATATTAAAATAAGTAAATAAACAATTAATACTATATATCTTCCAATTTTTTTTAAAACTCAAACTCAATTTTTTTTACTGTTTCTTTACCGAAATTTTATTAGCTGCGTTATGTTATGGAGTTCTTAGAATCACTCCCTGTGTAGCAATAAAAGTTCTAACGTCTAACGTCCCAAGGCGTGATAAATAATGATATTTATTGATTCTTGCTGTAGCATTGACATTTACGTAAAGACCCTGATAAAATAAATTTGTGAGAAATGACTTATAATACCTAAAACATCTAAGTAAATTCTTATAGAAGACTCCTTTCTGATTTCTAAAAGTTTCACTTAAGAGTGGCAAAAGATTTACGACACGCTTATTATAATTTCTTAACCCTTTGTTTCCTTTTCATATCGACAAAATTTGAGATTTATACACTACGTGAAATAACGGGGTAAAAATACAATGCATTTATACTAGTGTGCTCGCTCTCGCTCACAGCTTTGGGAAAATGTAGGATACTATCGATCGACTATCCAGTTTAAAATAACTGAAGCCGTTATTTTCAACGGTTTTTATTAAATAACGTTAACGGCTTCAACTGTTAACAGAAAATAACTGTTTTTCCCATCACTAGTCATTTGTAGCGATTAGATTTGCAAGGTTTACAGGATGTTGTATGCCTTTGTCTTGAAGATATGTAAGTAAAAGTCACGGACTTATTGACCCGGCTTCGTAGACTACTTTCAATCCTCAAACGTCTTTGTTGTTTGCTTCTATGTTAGCTACATCAATTTTGTGAACTGTCCTCGTAGGGTCAATTTTATCTTCTAAATTGCCAACGTATGACGTAAAAATTACATTTATGACGTCACCTCTTTCTGAACGGTGAGGCATTAATTTTTCTTTTAAATGACAACCATATTTTTGTTGTTGTTTTCCCATAGATTAGCTGTTTTCCATAGATTTGCTTACTACTTAAATAATGATGAAAAAAAAATCATTTTTTTTTAAATTGCATTATTTACTTACAAAATAGGAAACGTTATTTTTATTACAAATAAGGCATATTGTTCCCCGTTTTTATTTAGGACGAGTTTTCTTTAGAAAAATGAGGTTTTCCTTCACTTTTCTAAAGTAATGAACACTTGATTTTGTTATTTTTGATACGTTGCCATGTGAACTGTCCTCGTAGGGTTTAGTTCGGGATTATAGCCTATTTTAATGCGCGTACCACTATGTTATGCCCCTTTATTACAATTAATTTAAGTGACAGTTGATGGTCTTCATGCCTCTCTTCTGGCCCATTGTTCGAGTTGAATAATAATTTGTTGGCCTTTACATAATCTTAATTAAACAAATATTTTAATTTTATTACAATGAGTGCGAACGAACAAACTGTAAATGTTTCGGTCTGCTTGACGGCTCTCTTTTTTTCTGTCTTAATTAAAACGTCTGCCATATTTGAATTGTTTTCTCTTGTTACATCAACAGAAAATTTGTTATGTTTGCATTCTTTAATGTTGTGAAATAAATTTGTCAGATTTCGTGATAAGTTGGGCGATTTTTTAATTTCAACAAAGAAAGAGGAAATGTCAGAAGTGTTAAGTGTTTTCTTTATATTTTTAGTGTGACAGCTTGATGGGTTTTAGCGAAAAAAATTGAGAAATTGACGTGAAAAAGTTAGTTTGGTTTGTTGAATTTGGACGACTGAATTATAACGTGGGAGTGAAATACATATCATTCATACAAGTTTTTGCAAATAAATTAATAACTTGATATACAGTGTGATAATAAAGTTTAGAACATAATTCGCGGATGAGTTATTTATTTTTTTCTAGAAAAACGCTCGGACAGGTCAATTTTATCTTCTAAATTGCCAACGCATGACGTAAAAATTACATTTATGACGTCACCTCTTTCTAAATGGTGAGGCAATCATTTTTCTTTTAAATGACAACTATATTTTTTTGCTGTTTTCCCATAGATTAGCTGTTTTTCTATAGATTTGCTTACTACTTAAATAATGATGAAAAAAAAATCAAATTTATTTTTTTGTGGAAAATTGCATTATTTATTTACAAAAATGGAAACGTTATTTTAATAACAAATAAGACATATTGTTCACCGTTTTTATTTAGGACGAGTTTTCTTGAGAAAAATCAGGTTTTCCTTCGCTTTTCTAAAGTAATGAACACTTGATTTTGTTATTCTTGATACGCTGCCATGTAACCATTTGACATGTGGAACAAAAAGTAAAATCAAAATCAATTTTTAACAACACTCCTTGTGACAATTGTAAACAGTATTTAGTTATCGTACTTTAATCGCAGTATGGATTTGAAATTCAGGGAATAAAGACAATAATGTTAAATCGTAAATTATATATTAATGATGATTGTTTGTGGCGACAGGCTTAGGAGTCATCAGGAAGCATGCGAGTTATTTAACCAATAACATCCTGATGGACCGCCAATTGCAAAATCTACAGTAAATTGGTTGCCAGATTCACAGAAACGGGATCCGAAAAAGCTTTTCCTCAACAAGGTCGACCTCGAGTAAGTGAAGAAGTCAGATTGGATATACTGCTTGAATCTAAAGAAAATCATCAACTTTCTACAAGGCAACTGCCATAAATAACAACGAGGACCAATATTTAGTGGTAAAATTATTCAAAGAAGAGACTTACAAAGTGCATTCAGACTGCCGTTTCCACTTGTGTGAACAATAAATGTTACGCTGCAATGAAGATCCCAATTTTCCTAATAACATTATCTTTTCCGATAAAGCCACTTTTTCCTAAATGAAACAATAAATCGTTACAACGGTCGACGTTGAATAATCTAAACACACATACAAAACTAAAATACTAGAATTAATTTGTTTCATAGGTGTAAAGCTGTGTAAGAATAACTTGATAGTTTATAAAATACAAAAAGAAGACGAAAATCTATTAATCAGAAGTGAAAAAAAGGCAAAGTTGTTTAAATGAAATTTCGCAGAATTGTTGCCCTGTAGACATTTTACTACACACCAAAATTAAAGTTTCTAGGTTAGTGGCAACTTGAGTCACTAAAATTTGAATCTTTAATGGCAATTCGCTACCATAACGCACTTGCTGCGTGCCGAATTTTTTTATATTCAGTCCCTTCTTTCGTTAATTATACGGTGAGTGTGTCAACAAAAAAAAATACACGTGTCGTTTTGTGAGATGAAGTATTGATTATCTAACTCTATTCCACAGCGGTAGGAGGTAAAGGCATATTAAAGGGTTAATGAAGATGTGGTGCTGTGAGACTAAAAAAAAGTAGAAACAATAAAAAATTTGGGTCATTATTTTTTGATATTGATAATATTAGCGAATTTTCATTACGAAAAATTCCCTAATAGAGAGGTCACGATGAAAAGCTTTTGACAAAATTTCTTCAGATGAGCGCGAATTTGGGTCCCTAGAACCCAAAACCAAGGTCCGTTAAATTTTTTATATGTATTTTATATATATATATTTATATATATATATATATATATATATATATATATATATATATATATATATATATATATATATATATATATATATATATATATATATATATATATGTATGTATGTATCCGAGCGATAACTCAAAAAATACTAAACTGATTTCAATCAAACTTGGAAAAAAGCTTTTTTTGGCGAAAACCGAGGTCGAGTTCGTTAATCAGCCTTTATGCTTAACTTTTTCCAGTGGAAAATTGGGCAAAACTTTTTAAAAACGCTATATTTTTGAAATATCAGAGTAACTAGAATGAGATTGTACATGTGGGTAGAAACAGTGCAAGTAAACCTCTGTTGTAAATTCTAAGTAATTTGGTACACAATATGTAGAGTTTCTTCTAAATTAAAAATAAAATCCCAAAGACATGCATTGAGACGACTTTGTGGTTAAAGTCCAATGCCTGACGAACAGAGTAGTTTACTGCCAGGCGTAGATTGATTCATGCAACAGGTATAAACCGTACATCAACGGTGTCCAAACTAAATATATACCAGACATAACACATACTACCCGAACCAACAATCGTGAATTCTCGGCCGCATTTGTGGAAAATGACAGACGACATGAAATTAAAAAATTGCCAAGTAATTGTTATTTAACTGGGATTCAATCAATTATTAAAATACACTATATTTGTAGCTTTATGAACGGCCTCAGATACAGTTTTAGAGCAGCATAGATATATTATGTTGTCGCATAATATAGTACGAATGTAAACAAAATCAAGCCAAGTCTGTATAAAAATGATTCTGAATAGCTTCTTTTATCTTTACACTCAAACATAAGACGTGATATAAGATCGAAACAGTCGTGGGATGTATTTCAATGGTAATTCTACTAATTGTTACGTATACTTTGACTATAATATCCCGTACGTGAAGCCGATCTAATCTATCACCTAGACAAAACTTTTTTGACCTATACACACATGGCTCAGAGACGTGCCACTTGCCTCATAAGCAGAAGGTTACACGATCGAATCCAGTTCGATAAATGTATGTTTTTTATGTTTCATTTTGACGTTTGGAGAAACAATTGTGCAGAGATTTAATACATTTTGAACAAGATCTCATTCTTGTTTAAAACGCCTAAATAAGTTTGTCACATTTGAGTCTGAAATTATAATTTTGCTATTGTTGATATTGCAAAAACTGGTTTTATTAGGTTGACTAAAGCGAAATCATTTTGGCGATTGATAAGAAAGAATAACTGGTACGTTTATAATTTGGCAGATACTTTACTTTTCTGAATATGAATTAAGTTTCTTCTGAAGATCTTCTGTATAACTTTAATGAAATTTATAATACAAGTTTCTTTAAAGAGACTTACACTACCTACAGATATAGCAAAATTAATTTTTTTAGCTTCATAGATAAATGAGTTTTGGGCGTTTTTCCTAAAAGGAGTTAGACCGCAAGATTTTTTGATAATATAGAGATATCGAAAGAATTCTCCAAATGTGCGTTTACTAGGGCCTCTAAAATCGATCTTCAAGTATGTGTAAGTTTAAACTATTAACTTTACTAATATGCCGTATAGTAATAGTGTACAATTCTTATGAAAATTCGCTACGATAACGCATTTGCTGCGTCCAAAAATTTTAGACGCAGATGGTTTTCAGTCACTCAAAAAATTAAAAGGAACAATTTCTCTCATGTACTTTTTGCTCTGTTACTTCTAGCTCGTTTTCCGGATGAAAACGTATGAAAGAGAAATTACTTATTTTATTTATTAGGACCAAAAACAAGTGAAATGAACTTAGTTGTAAAATAAATGATATAAAAATACATATAAAGATTAGGTATTTAAAAATTACCTAGAATGAACTATAATATTTTAAAGAAAATATTTGGGTCATAGTAATCGGAATTTTAGGCCCCTGAATAGGTACGTGGAGTTGATGAAGTATAAGCAGTAAATAATATACAAGACCATAACAGCATTTTTATCAGTCAGTCTGTCTGATATGTACACAGTCACTTGTTTGTTTTATTGACGTGTTAACAAGTTTGTAAACCAACTGACACCACGAATATAAATTACAATAGCCATAATACTGGACATCGTCTTTTCGGTGACTTATAGTCTCTATTTTTACATGTGAAAATAAGGGGACATAAAATTTATTTATTACTCAACACAAATATAATCAGTTTTTTCATCACAAGCGCTGGTTTTCAGCAGTTTAAACAAATATTAACTATTTCCAGGATATTTTGTAACATGAACATTTTATAATCTTTCTTAACAGAGGTTTATTTATTTTCATTGATTGTTGTTGCCCTTACTTAGTAAAACTGGTCCATACTACATCCAGCCTTGTAGATTAACCCGGCGTCCGACATGTGGGGTGTGACAAACCCAGAGAGAACTAAAATGTCCGACGATTTCAAAAATACCGCGCTCACATGCATATCCCTCTCGTTAGCTTTCGGAAATTGTCGAGTCTCTTAGCGTGCGGAGCCATTTGACAACAGTTTGCTAGAGTTTGTGTTAATTAACGGTTTAGTTTACCTAGGGTTTGTCAAACCCCACGTGTCGGATTGTGTTACAAAATTCGAACATTTCTCAAATAAATTTCTATCGCAGTTTACGCGTCTTTGCTTAAAAATTTGAGGTATGTTTCCTTATTAAATGTCGATATTATTCACCAGGCCTTGAAATCATTAGGTTAACTATGGGAGACTACGAAAAGGAAATGCGTCGCCTCCAGGATCTGTGGAAGGAGGTGCAAAGAGAAGATGAATAAGTAATTGAATCAGACGATGAGAGTGAGATAGACAATGTAAGCATAAACAGTGACTATCCAGATGTTGTGTAGGAAGCAAATAATGAAGATGGACAAGGTAACCTTATGGAAGCTGCCGGTGTTACCACTAACGCACACGAAAATGATGTAACCGAAAATGAATCTGAAATAGTGCAAGATCGGGAAAAATACTATTTAGGAAAATGGAACTAAATGGAGAAAAACATATTAGAACAGAAATGCGAGAACCTGATAACTCAATTGCCTGGTGTCAAAAGATCCGCTAGAGATAAAAAAAGTCCTCTTGAATGTTTCCTTATTTTCATCGACGAAGAAATGATAGACGATATTACGCGGTGGACAAATCAACAAATTGAGGAAAAAACACGTGAATGGGAGAAATCTTCTTATTATCAACCTACAAATAATATAGAACTAAAAGCTTTATTCGGACTGCTATATTTAGCAGGAGTTTTTCGAAGCAACCACCGTTTACTGAAGGATTTATGGAAAACTGACGGAACCGGTTTTGAAATATTTCGAGTAACTATGGCCCAAAGACAGTTTGAATTTTTGCTTACATGTTTGCGATTTGATAATAAAGAAAATCGCTCGCAAAAACGCGAAATAGATAAGCTGGCACCTATTAGAGCCATAACAGAAAAATTTACTGATAATTGCAAAAATGCCTATTCGCCTTGTAGATATTTAACCATTGATGAGAAATTGGAAGCTTTTAGAGGCAGATGTCCATTTCGCCAGTACATACCGAATAAACCGGCTAAGTACGGCATTAGGGTTCAAGCTTTGGTAGATGCCCGAACGCATTATTTAGTAAACATGGAGGTCTATGTTTTTTAAGCAACCTGATGGCCCCTTTGCTCTTAGTAATACTCCAACTGCAATAGTGGAACGGCTCGTCAGTCCATATGATGGTAGTCACAGAAATATTACGTGTGACAATTGGTACACAAGTTACGATCTATTTGAAAAGCTCCGTACAAAACATCATCTGACTGGAGTCGGTACAATTCGAAAAAATAAAAGGGAAATTCCTCCAACATTTTTGAATGTTCGAAATCGAACAATAACGTCAAGTGTTTTTGGGTTTCAAGAAAATTTTACAATAGTATCGTACGTTACAAGAAAGGACAAGGTGGTCCTGCTGATGTCAACCCTTCATCATGACGATTCCGCAGATGAAACCGAAGATAAGCTACCTGAAATAATTTCGTTCTACAATCTAACGAAATGAGGGGTAGATACAGTAGATGAATTGTCTGCAAACTATAATGTATCTCGCAATAGCCGACGATGGCCTCTAACACTATCTTTTTCTATAATGAACACTGCCGGTATCAATTTCCAGATAATTCATCGTGAAAATAATAATGGATTAATTCTGAAAAGAAAAGATTTTCTCACAATGTTGGGGTTTGAATTGATAAATGATTATCAAAAAGCAAGAATGACCAACTTTAGAATACCTCGCGAAATAAGGACGGCTTTGCTCAAAATCAGAGAAGAACACGAAGAACCTCCTACAAAGAAACAAAGACCTAACAAACCGCGCAGATGTGATTTTTGTCCTCTTAATCGTGATCGCAAAACTAAATATGTATGTGAGGCTTGCGAAAAAATGTTATGTTTAGAACACGCGCTTATGTACTGCGAAAATTGTAGTCACTTTGAAAATGCATAACTTTTTTGGTTTTACATATTTTGATATATTTTTTTTATATAGTACACTGCAATGTAGTATTTACTTATATTCTATTGTTTCTGTTTATTTGATGGTATAGAACCATTGTAAATAAAAGTTTTTTATAAACGTTTTTTTTACTGCCTAAAGCAGGATGATGTGAGCTTTTCTTTTTTAATGTTCTTCTTCTAAAGAAGTTTTTGTATTGCTAATGAAGAAACGTGATATTTGTATTTAGTGTCATAAAATATATATATCAAAAATTCAGTTAAAGGAAATTAAAACAAATAATTGTGGGGTATGTGATACCCCACATGTCGGAAGATGTTAAATTTTCACATGTCAGACGCCGGGTTAATTCTCTGGCTTCACTGTTGGGTTTCCTTTCTGCAAGTGAAGGACGTAACCACGCATAAGTTAACTGGAGCAAGTGGTCTCTCTGAATTCTAGATGTTCTAGAATCTTCTTCAACGTCGAGTAACATCCTAGAACATCTATAATTCGTAAGGGCCTCTTGCTCCAGTTAGCTAACGCGCTGGCTACGTCCTTCACCTATAGAAACGAAACCCAACAGTAAAGCCAGATGAGTAGTCTCCAAGTCTGTATGTTTTATTTATCTTAAATGGAATAGTCTCAGCAAGCCACTTGTGTGTCTAGAAGACATTAGCACAACATAATAAGTCTTATTATGCTGTGAGATGAGCTTTTATGTTGTGCCACAATATAAGCTAGAAATCGCCTTTTGAATAGCGGGAGGTTATACGTATCTGAAAATATGTTCTCCGGTGATGCAGTTCAGAGCTTTGGAGCTTAGGCGCTTTAGGAAAAAAGAGGGTTCGTTGCAAGCTATTCAACAAGTGGTAAGGTGATACAAAACGCAAAACGCATGTGATTTTTGATCAAAACGAGTTGGCCGATTAAAGGCCATGAGTGAAAAAAGAAACCAATAATTTTGAGGGAAAAAGGTTGATTGTAGTATCGATAGATAATAATGCAAGGAACGAAATAAGTCACTAGTGGGGCAAGTAGTGTAGATACGGAGGTAAATCAACAAGCAGTCTTCGAAGATAGAAATCTAAACATAGAGTTCAATAATCTCACAAAATTATTATAATGGACAGTTACAGTTGGCAAAAATATAAGAAATCGTTCAAAATACTATAGCAAAAAAAGGTAACCACCTATTTCGTTGACAATTTTTTGAAGACATCTAAAATATGTCCGGGACCCAGCAAGTGCATTATCGTAGTGAATTTTCATTAGAATTGTACATTATTAACAGGGTATATTATTAAAACTAATTCTCTAAATTTAAAAGAACCTGAGAGACCGGTTTTAGAGGTCCCAGTTAGCGATTATTTGAATAAGTTTCCATTTTCTATGGAGCTAGAAAATTATAGTTTGGTAGACATATATATATATATATATATATATATATATATATATATATATATATATATATATATATATATATATATATGTAAGTACTGCAAGTCTCTTTTCAAAAATTGTGTTACAAATTTCATTAAAGTCACAGAAGTTTTCTAGAAAAAAAAATTATTTACGAAGGGAATGTACCTGTCAAATCATAAATATGGCAGGTGTTTTGCCTTTTAATTGCTTGGATGGTTTTGTTTTACTCAACCCATCCAGTTTTTGCAAACAATAAACAAAACAAAAAAGGTTTTTTAAAACAAGTTTGTAGTTATCTGCAAATCTCATTACGTTATTTTTCTTTAATTTAGTACCCACGAGTAGATACTAGGCCACCTGGGCCCACCCCCTCCACTTTTCTGCGCATGCGTTGTGACGTCACGCGCATGCGTGTGAGGTTGACAGTTGACATCTGACATGTCATCTGTCAGCTGTCGCCTGTCAATGTCAGCTGTCAGTTGTCATTCGCCTGTCAGTTGTTATCTGAGCTTTCGACTGTCAACCTCACACGCATGCGCGTGACGTCACCACGCATGCGTAGAAATAGTGGGGGGGGGGGGTCCCAGGTGCCCTAGTATCTACACCCACGGTGCGTTTACATAGGTGTTGCTATGGTTCTAGATTGAAAATTCTAGCTTAATAGGATATTGAATTATCGGACTTCAAATATTTTTACAGAAACTCTCTACCATAATGTGTTTGCTGCACCCAGACCTTTTTCAACACTTAGTTTTTAGTGCACTCAATCGAAACAGTTCCTGCAAACAAAATAACATAAATGGTTTTCTAAAACAAATTTATGGTTGCCTGTGAAGCTCATTGTGTTATTTTTTAAATTTAATACCCACGCTGCTTTTATATAGGTTTTAGTACAAGTTGGATCAAAATTGAAGATTCTAGTTTAATGGGAAATTGAATTATCATCATTTGGAATATTTTAACAAAAATTCGGTACCATAACGCACTTGCTGCACCTAAACCCTTTTAAACATTTATTTACTATTGGTCTATCCATACTCTTTGAAAACGAAATTAATAAATATAAACGATAAAAAAATTGGAAATTAAAATTTGAATAATTTACACTGAACATATGTTTAGATTAAAATACTGCATGATATTATGTAGTTTTATTTACTTCAAAGTTTCCATATACGACATGAAGAGTAAGTAATAATGAAAATTCACTAAAAACTAAAAGTAAACAATAAGTACCTTATTCTTAGATTCTAAGGTATTAGCTGAGTGTTATTATTAGTTTATGGAGTATGTAAACAAAGAGGAAGAAGAAGATAACATCGAATTAGACCGAGATCTTTAAAGTAATGTGTTATGTTTCAAATGTCTCAGAAACTTTTTTTGCCCCTTAAAGATTATACGAAGTTTGTGCCATTCCATGCGGACTTGCTGTATAGTTTTATAATGTGAGGCTTAACGTATTAAATTTTTATGACAAATGCTACAAAGTGTACTAAAAATCTAAACTCTAAAGTGAATTTTCGTAGAAAAAATTCACTAATGGGGAGATCCCTACTTTTGAATTTTAAAAAATTTTTTGCCAATGAGCGCGAACTAGGACCCCTAGAACCCATATCCGGGGTCAGTTTCAATTTATATATATATATATATATATATATATATATATATATATATATATATATATATATATATATATATATATATATATATATATATATATGTGTGTGTGTGTGTGTGTGTGTGTGTGTGTGTGTGTGTGTGTGTATCACACCGATAACTCAAATAATAAAAAACCTATGATAACCAAGTTTGGTAGGTAGGTGAACGATATAAAAAGTAAGCATACCCCAAAATTTAGATTTCTATGTTACAAGAAAAAAAAGTTATAATAAAATATTTTGTTCCAGATCATTTCTATTTTCCTTACAACTCGCATCGTTTTTAGTCTATTGTTATTATTAAAAGTCAATAGTTTCTTCCTAAAATTTGCTGTTACCGAACACACGTGGCTTCCATTGACTTCTGATTCTGCCGCTGTTACAGTCTTTACCCTTAACATGACGCTTTGCTTACTCTTACTGCTATACTATTTTACATACGTATCACCCTACAAAAACATACTTGTATTCCACCGCATAAGACGTTTCTGTAGCTTGACTTTCGGTTTATTTTCCTCTCTTTCTTCTTTATGATTCATTTGCAAAGCTCACTAGTCCGTTCTATCGAGAATGAAAATTGTAGAAGCATCCTCTTACTAGGCATCGTATGTCCATTTGCAATGATTGTACCTTTAATTTACACTGTTAGTCAATGCTCGCTCTCTATGTAACTTTTATTTATGTGACTTAACAAATTACTATAAATTTCCATGCAACATTTCTTTTTACGTGCCTTACGTGGTCTCCTGCTACATTCATCACCTTTATAATGTGAGGCCACTTACCATTACATTTCCTGTCCCCCTAGTTGAATTATCACAACGAACAAATTTCGTCTTTGTAAATAGCTATTAGTCAATGATACCTTCTCCACATAACGTACCATTTCTGCCTAACATACACGGTTTGGACCGTACTGTCTGTTTTGTCATTTCTATTGTTAGTCAATGCTCGGTATTAAATTTCTTTTTAGTGAATCTTCGTAGAAAAAATTCAGTATAGGGGAGATCCCAACTTTTGAATTTTGAAAAAAATTTTGCAAATGAGCGCACTCCGGGGTCAGTTTTAATTTTTATATGTTTATATATATATATATATATATATATATATATATATATATATATATATATATATATATATATATGTATGTGTGTGTGTATCACACCGGTAACTCAAAAAATAATGGTCCGATTTTGATAAAATTGGCATGTACCTTCATTTTGTAAATGGCTTGGAAAAATTCGTTAGTCAGGAAAATCGGACTAGGTTTTCAGTGAAAATTTTGCGTTTTCATTGGAAAAAAAATTATCTCAAAAAATAAAAAGCTATACTAACCAAATTTGGTAGGTAGGTTTACGATATAAAAAGTAAACTATACACCAAAATTTAGATTTATATGTTACAAGAAAAAAAAAGTTATAATAAAATATTCTATGCCAGATCATTTCTATGAAAATTCACTACCATAACGCACTTGCTGCGTCCCGGCTTTTTATTTGTTTATGGCGTTTGTAAACAAAGAGGAAGAAGAAGATTACCTCGAATCAGACCAAGATATATAAAGTAATATGTTGTATTTCAAATGTTTCAGCAATTCTTTTTACCCCCTAAAGATTTTACGGAGTTTGTGCCATTCCATGAGGACCTGCTGTATAGTTTTATAATGTTAGGTTTAACGTATTAAATTTTTATGACAAAGCTACAAAGTGTACTAAAAATCAAAACTCTAAAGCTTTTTTTTTTGAAAAAATATATTGACAAGGTGATATCCTAAGCAACGTATATTCTGGTCATCAGCCGTAATCGTACGAGCTCAAAGGTAGCCGTTTCCAAAATGGAAGCTGTCCAAGAATTTGCATATAGATGGATGGAACAATGGTGTAATAACCCCGAGGAAAGTATAAGATCAAAATCAATCGGACAACGGAGTGCACCGGGGGACAGAGGATGGACAAAGCTACACCGTCTGACGTATGCGCTTCAGATTTAAGTCTGATCCAGATGGTTTTAAACATATACTAATTGGACATTTGCGTCACTTCTACGGATGCATGCCTACTTTTTAAGTCTTCAATTCTGATTTGATTTATTATATAAAATACACATTTCAGTGCATTTCTTTGTTTTCGTATCATGGAATGAGTTGACCTTCCAATGCTATGTTTATTCACAGTTTATGTATACAGTAAAATAAGTCTCGTGCTTGAAGCTTTAGGTTATGTTCGTTTTGTTTTCAGCTCGTGGCTAATAATTTAGACAAGATATAATTCTTAGTGTAGACAATTAGTACCAAGAAATATTGCTATTCAAATTCTTCTTAATTGAATACATTTACTACAAAGAACGTACCTCAGAACCCCTTAAAAAGTTCATCTTCCGCTAATACCCAGTCTCCAGAGATTTTATCACATCTTCATTGGAAGAAAATTTGGGGCTTTGTGGCGGCTTTCTCAGGTATAAATCGCAATCCTCCCCGGCTACTTGCACCCCAAAATTTAAAAATAAAAAGAAGTTAAGAGAGACTCCGCACATTGAACTCTATTATACTATTGTTTGCCATTAGGTTGTCACTTCTGGCTTGATTGGCAACAGTGCCAGGCGACAAAGGTCAATGCAAAACAAACTGTTGGTTAAAGGTTAAATATTATTCAATAAAATTAAAAAAGAGAACTTCTGTGCTTTAAAGTCAATAAGCTGTTCAATTTGAACGGTAACAAAAAAGTCTTTTTAATATTTGACTTTGTGTTTTACTTCCGAGTGGCCACGACCAAAGTTTAGCTGGTAAATAGTAACACTAAAAAAAGGCTTTTTCAACTAAAATAGCTTTTTGTTAGTTTGATTTGAGAGATAGTACTATAACTAGTATTATAACGAATAAAGCGGAATATGTCAATTTTTTGTACTTTAACGTCGGTCTATTTCCGCAACTATGGCCAATCACCGACGCCAAGAAACATTTTTCACCTCATTATCTTGGAAATTAAGCTCAACTCCTGTCTTTCTGGAAGGGGAGTAGGGATATTTAACGTGCCCAACATCACATGGACATAGAATCTATTGCTTTATGCCCACTCTGAACGGCGGAACGTGCTTAAATTGAACTTGCATAAATACAATGCCACAACCTCGGTTGACGTTAACTTTGCAGTATGTACTGCAAAAGTGAAAGGGGAACAAACACGCATTGGTGAAGTCGAATTTCGCAACTTGTGACCGCCGGGTAGGTACAGGAGAAGGAGTTTTGGATGTGTCATATCCTCGACGTGCAAAGGCAGCAATTAATTTCTCATTATTGTACCTTGTTTGGCAAGCACTGTGCACTCTCACTTCACTCAACCCACGCAGAAACTCTTCATCTGCCGAAATTTCACACTGAACACCAAAAGTCTTGCAACTTCTCTGGCTTTCAAAACAATTAGTTCACTTGCTTCAACACCTCCTTTACAAATAAAACACAAGTCTGATTGACTATATGTAGACGCCATCTCCAAAAGATACTCGAATTTGTCCAAACACGGATTCACCAGGTTCTCTTGAAACCATAACGAATAACTGCACCGATTCCTTTCTGACGTTTCACGATGTATGGTCAGCAGTCGCTCTTTATGCATGTAATCATAAAAAAGGATATAAATATTAATACGAACGTAAAAATTTAGGTAGTAAATTATGTAGGGGAGAGGGGGGGTAAGGTGAGGGGGGAATATCGATCGGAAGAGTAACTAATATCAATACCAACATGGAGTGAGTATGGTTGGATTTCATCAGAGAAGAAAATTAGCTTTTGTGAATTGGGGTTGGGTGGGGAAGGTGGTGGGTTGGGATTTTCGAAGTTGGCGGTTGTAACCAGAAATCACAATGACAACAACATTTCACAATAATTCGGGTATAACAGAAGAAATAAGGTGGAATTTCTGCATTCTTCGGCATTTTTTAGCGAATTTTGATAAATTAGTTTTTTTCGAATCGCCATATCTCGGTAACGATTTGACATACAAACATGTTTGAATAGTCAACATTGTAAAAAATTTTATGCTCTACAAAAAACTTCAAGACGTTTTTGCCGTAGTATGTAAAAAAAAAACGTTATTAAGGAAAAACCGAAGAAAGATCGAAAATTTTGCAGTTTAACCCCCCCCACCCTTTATCGCACAGAGTCCTCGAGGTCCAAAAGTTGAGGAAATGGTAATTAACCACCTCTAAAGAACATCCCAAAGTTTCATTAATTTCCGACCTTTTTCCACCTAACCTAACTTTTTCCAACCTGGCGACTAGACTAATAGTGAAAAATAGAATAAGATGCAATATTGAGAATTATCTGGATGAAGATCAGTTCGGATTTAGACACAGCACTGGGGCTATGTGAGCAGAACTGGTATTTAAAACAATAGGAGAGAGGAGGCTTTAGAAGAAAAGCCATATGTAAATTACTATTGCAAGCATGAATAAAGCATTAGATAATCAGGATTAGCTGAAGTTAATTAGAGAAACGGACGCATTATTTTCAATATATACAAAAATAAATAAACATAAGTTGCTTAAACCGAGCGCCGCCACTGATTTGTGGTGGTGGTGGTAGTGGTGGAGTTATTTATGACCTTGGAACAGTAATTCCAGCAGCCACAGACTTTTGCTATTTTATATACACAAATATATACAAATACCTTAATAATCTAGAAGACAGAATTATGTTACCTATATACAATATCTAAACTTATTTATACATATAATAATTTTTGCTTTCTTTTTTCTGTTTTCCCTCTTCTTTCTTTTTTTTCTTTTCTTTAATATTTTTCACTTTTTCTTTAAATTAATCTCGTTTTTTTTTGTTGCTTGTTTTTTCCCTTATTTTTTTCCTTATTTTTTTTAAATTTTCTTTATTTTTTTTCCCTTTTTTTTTGTTTTTTTAATATATTTTTTTAAATTCTTTTTTTTCCAAATCATGTATTTGGGATATACAGGGACACACTCTTGCGTCCAGGGGCCCTTCAGGACGACTTCAGACAAACTGACTGGACCACGGATAACAACAAAGGTTTACAAAGGTGCAGAGACAAAGGATCACCTAAAAACTAATAATTACAAATTTCTGTTACACTATTGCTATGTTATGCCACTGATTTATAGTCACTTGTTTGCGCTCTGTCTCTGATACAGATAAATATTACGAAGCTTGCCAGGTACAGTTATAAAGGAAGTTCGGAAATTAAAATACAATACACAGAAAATTTGTCTGCGATTTGGTCTCCCTCTCGGTATCGGTCTTTACCCAAGACTCAGTATAAAAGGTGATGTTTAGTAGTAAGTGGTTTAGAATTTTCATCCTCTGATGACGCTAACTTTTTAAGTTAAATTATCGTCAGGTCTTTAAAAATGTGCGTTATGGTAACTTGGGTTCTCCAAGTGTACACGTCAATGCTCATCATAGGTTCCAGTCTTCACTTGGTGAACCATATTACATATAATTCGTTGTAACACTTCGAAGCTTTTTGTTGTTTGGACCCCGATCAAAAGCACCGTCGTTTGAAAATTTCGAAGGATTTGTGCCACCGTTTTAAAGAACATTCTTCAAACTTTTAGGACCGGCTTTTCACAATAGGTACATCACTATATTCCAGATACTAAAACGTAATCGAAATAGTGGTTCAGGTTTTTTACGACCCAAAAAGTCCCTGTTCAAAATCTGGAATAAGTGAGCAATCGCTTAATACTATAGTGAGTTGCTAAAAAGTTACAGTAAAAATTATTGAAAGACGCCATGGAAATCTGGATAAAATGTGCGCTCTTTGCCAGACAATGCTCCTGTTCAAAAGTCTTCGACTGCACTCCAAACAATTGATGAAATTGGTTATGAATTGACTGACAACTCGCCTTATTCTCCGGATTTGGCACCATCAGATCATTATTCATTCCTAAAGCTCAAAACAGGCCAACGATATTCGACCAACAACGAAGTAATATGTACCTTTGAGGAGTGATCGGAACACATAGATAAAGTTTTTTGACTACATGTTATCATCCCATAAAGTTAATTTTATTTTCATATTTTTCTATGTCATAATGGTTTTAGCTTTAAAATCGCTTTTTACGTAATCGGTTTTTAATAAACTCTTTAACAAACTCACTGTCTGTGCGTGCGCGCGCGCACGTGTGTGTGAGGGAGAGAGAGAGTGTCGGGTTGGTATCGGAAAGCAGGTTCAAGTAGCCACAGACTTTTATAAAATAATTTTATTAACTCTTTCTATTGTAGGTACTTTCATCTCTGTGTAGATTTTGAAGACGGTAAATAGGAAATCAAGGATAATATCTGACTGCAAACTTTCAGATTTTCTAATTACTTTTTGAGATATTTATAGTGTGCTCTCTTTGCAGGACGCTCGCATATTGTGTTGGACACTAAGTCTGACACTAAAACTAAACTGGAGTGTATGATGAAAGACGGGAAGTACGATTTCAAACTGTACCTAATTAAAGATGTCCTAAAACACCCGTTGCAATTATAATTACCCAGTTATTGGTATTACACGCCGCCTCTGGCCACCAGCAAATACATTTCCTCGTCGGATACGCCCTACGATCGCATTGAAACCTGATTAATTACAAGATCCAACACGCGCTTGCCCACAGCACCAACACGAAATTGATATGGAAATAAGGATCACCTCAGTTCGTTCGGCTCGTCTCTCTCTCGCATTGTAAACATGCATTGTACTCTCGATTTGCATTTGTTTAATTGCGGACATTCATAGAAACCTGGAAACCATGCTGCGGCAATTAAAAAATTAGTTGGCACTTGCGTGCAAGCCTTTCAGGGTAAATGGGCTCGCATTTTTTAAACTAAACTGGTACTTTATTCCCGCCCGACTTGAACAACACCCGTGCGGATATTTTGGGCATTAATTGTCGGATTGAAAAAGAACACTGATGGTTTTTATTTTACAGGTAAATGTATTCATTAGCTTCGACGACTCTGATGATTCAGCTGATGAAGCCATTTCGTAAACATAAAAGTTTTTAAGACTAATTATTAGTTTCTTGAACTGAAATCCACTGAAGTTATTAGTGGTTTAATTTGTGCCTAATTAGTATACATATGTCTGTACACTTTGGACTAAACTCATTATTTTGACATCAGCTGCTAAATACGATTTTCAACAAAATTTGTGTAGCATAGTGTTATATTATATATATATATATATATATATATATATATATATATATATATATATATATATATATATATATATATATAAATATATATATATATATATATATATAAATATATATATATATATATATATATATATATATATATATATATATATATATATATATATATATATATATATATATATATGGTAAGATGCTTACTGACAATTAGGGCATTGCTGACCCCTTTTGCTCATCTAAACTAACCTACCCTCCACCTTGAACTCGATCTCAACGACGACAGGGATTTGAAAAATCATCCGCCGCCGGTGAGTCTCGAACCGTCGTCCCCCGAGTCCGTATTGGAAAGTCTGAATCGACTTTCTCGCACGGCCACGTAGGCGCTTGTGTTATATTATAACAAATGTAATGTTCACATCAGTGTTCCTGTCAGCCTTACAGCTTTCTCATAAAAGCGGAAACCCTTCTTATTCTTAATGGAACAGTCTTTATATTTTTATTTAGTCTAAAAAGTAATTTCTTTTGCCTGGTGATGCTGTAGAAATAAACTGGTGGCATAAAAGGAAACAAACATTTCTGAAGACACAGAAAAAGCACCTATGTCTGTGTTAACTATGGAATGGTGAGTGCAACAACAGCTGCTATTAAAATTGAAGTCCTTATCCTCTCATTAGTGATTTCTCTATAAAAATAATCTGATCAGATAACGTTAAAATTGAATAAAAAAAGTAAAAAAATAAATTCAGTTACCACTGAGATTTAAACCCACGTCCCAACGTTCCTTGCTGACGAGTCAGTTATGTAAACCTCCCGCCCAATTTACTAGGCAAATTTAACAATAAGTAAACGTAGACAACCGATAATAGTCTTCGGTTATTTATTTGTAATATATAAGGTCAATTTTGGATGCACATTTTGTAAATATTGTAATTAAATAAGAACATTAGATAAATAAATGTAGTAGTTTCTTCTAATATACATTTATTGCAATTATTTACCATTCAGAAACCGTATTAGTTATAAAAGCTTTATTTAAACATTACTCATTTTTGACGATTCAAATCTTCACTGTGACATTTACAGGAGAAAAATTATAAAATTTTCAAAGCCATTTTTCTCACACTTTTTGCGCGAATAAAAAATAAGCTTTATCTGTAATGTTCAGTAGATTTTGTTTAACACATACAATATTTTGGTATTGCGACTTCTCTGACTTTTAGTGGCACTAATATTTTTCTTTATTAAATGCACGTAACTTTTTCCTTTACTTTGGAAATCTAGATTTTGCTATATAGTTTACTGTTTACACTGTAAACCTTCTTACCAAATTTCGTTGCCATAGCTTTGTTATTTTTGGGGATAAAATCTTTCCCGAAAGAAAACTCACTTTTCCTGGCTAACGAACTTATCGAATCCACTCACAAACGAAGGTACTTGCCAAATTTCCTTAAAATCAGCACACCATATATATATATATATATATATATATATATATATATATATATATATATATATATATATATATATATATATATATATCAGGTGCTGATTTGAAAATGTGCCGATAATGGGACGTGTTCCAAAAACATTGAGGCAAACTTTGACGAAGAAACCTATGAAACATGTCTCCATTTAGGTGTTCATTGAGAAAGTAAGGACCTTTTTTTTTTCTCCCTCAGGGCTCGTCCGCGGCTTTGTCGCCCCGATAGCACTGCAGCCCTTGGCCTTAACAATTGAAGGACCTATTACTCTTGACCCTAATTTTCAACCCCACACATTAACAAACCAACGATTCTGACGGTTAATACTGCGGCAAAAATGTGGATTTTCATCAGCGTAGTAATGGAAATTATGTCTGTTTACCAAGCCGTTACTATTAAAAGTCGATTCATCTTGTGTTCATCCTCACCCAACATCTCCAGTGCCCACATACAGAAATCATATCGTCGATTAAACTCAGCATCTGAAAGTTCTTGATTTAATTGGATACGGTTGGGATGAAACTTGTGTTTTCTAATTTTACAATAATGAACTTGGCATGTGTAAACAAGAATAAAAGTGTGAATAGCGCCAGAACCGCTGCACTTGGGTATAGGGAACCCTAGTACCGTATGAAAGGAAACTTTCTTCTCTATGAAACGTAACAAAAAATATAGGGTGTCCTATTTGAAAATAAATCAAATAATCTGCTTTAAATGTGCCGATAATAAAACTTGAATTTTTGAACGTCTTGTAGAGTATTGCTAAATATTGACTACAGTAGTTGATGAAGTTGTCTAAGGAGCGGAGGTTAATTAGGGATAATGGTTTATAACTGGGATAATATGGACAAGGTAACGATGTAAGTTGTAATAAAAAATAATAAAACGAATTAACTACTTTTTTAAACTAATTTAACTGAATAAAATTTAAAACCAAATCTGTACATAATTAAATTAAAAATCTCGCGTCTTTACATTTTAAGAATCTAATCAAAAATCTCTCGTAATGTATACAAACACTGGTATATATAACTTTGCTTGGTCCACATTCTCAACAAAGCGCAATCAGCAATAGTCAGTATTCTTCAATATCGCAAACTGCAACTGCAACATGTTTATTCATTGCATAAACATAAGAGCAATTCCAGGTCAATAATTATAATTTCTATGCGACCTACTTAATTATAAACGATATTATTTGGGTTTATAATAGCAAATTGTCAATATTTTTTACTTAAAATAATATTAAATATATTTTCATGCCTCGAGCCGCCCTTCTGTGTTGCTTTGTGTTCCATGAACATCCTGCCGAGTCAACAACGGACAGCTTCCTCTGGCTGACTATGGGATATTAGAATCAACAGATGTTTCTTCTTATCTACTAAATTCTGCTATCTCTATTGGTTCGACATCGGGGTAGGCCTTCTTGACACCCGTTCTTCTTTTCTTCGGCAGTGCTGACATTTTCTTAGTTTTCTTCTGAATCCTTCATAGTATATAGATAGCGGCTATAATTACTATAGATACTGTTGCTGTGGTGGCCAGGCTTGTTATTATAGAATGACCGTGTGCCATCGTATCCACCATCAAAAGCTAGTGAGTTTTTTAAGGTATCATCTGACAATGGAGATAAGATTTTTTTTTTCGAAAACCTCAGCAAGAAGCAGCAGAAGAAAGCAAGATGAAACGGTAATAGCTATGTATAGAGATCCTTGGAGTAAGTGAACCTTAACTTTGCCATAGAATTCAAAAACGTTGTCAAATAGCGGGTGTTAAATAAGAAAAAACATAACTATGAGGTGTCACACTTTTTTGGATCAGCCTGTAAATTTGAAAATAATTTTAGGTTACAGGTGTTTTCAACTTACAAAATCTCCGTTTAAAATAAATTCTAAATAATGAAAAATATAGATGTGAGAGCCCGTGGCGTATGTGGTGGGCCACCCTATATATATATATATATATATATATATATATATATATATATATATATATATATATATATATATATATATATGTATAAAATAAACTGACCCCGGGTATGGGTTCTAGGGGTCCTAGTTCGCGCTCATACAAGAACTTTTTCAAAATTCAAAAGTCGGAATCTCCCCATTAGTGATTTAAAAAAAAATCACGAAAAAGGTAGGTAACACTCGTGTGTGTGTTTTGTTTCTTTCACGTCGGCCTATTTCCGCGACTATGGTCAATCACCGACGCCAGGAAGCAGTTTCACCTCACTATCCTCGAAATTTGGCCGAACCTCTGTCTTTCTGTAAGGAGGGTAGGGATCTTTAACGTGCCCAACATCGCATGGACACGGGAACGACGGCTTTACGCCTCCTCCGCAGGGCGGAACGTGCATACATTCAATTTGCACAAATACAATGCCAGAACCTCGGTTGATGTTAATGTTACAGTTTGTACTGAAAAAGTGAAAGGAGAACCCTGGGATCGAACCTAGTACCCTTTGGTTCAGAGGCACACGTTCTTGCCCCTGAACCACCAAGGCTCTAGGTAACACTTAAAGAAGCGAAATATAACAATAATTACCTTGACAGTGAGTAGGCGGTACAAGAAATGAAAAAAATATATACGGCTATCATAGAAATAAATTTCATGAACAAAGTATGAATAGCTACAATTAGTAAAACTGAGAAGCCATAAGGAATTAAAACGACGAATAAAAATTCGAAATGGATACCGGTTTAAATTTTTATGTAGATTTAATTTGAAATTAGTATGATAATATTCTAGATGCAGTTCATTAAGCAGGTGCTCCTGGTTGCCCTTTTATCTGCATTCGGCATATTAGAATACCCGTTTATTATGAAAACAATAAATAATTCTATGTGACAGCTGTTTACCAATGTGATGCAATCGACAATGGCGAGGAAGCAGCACGAAGAGACCATTACGAGACGGGATTTGATAGAGAATCAAGCTTTTCACATGAGAAGAGCAGCTTCACTGTCACGAACTCGCGATTTTGCACAACTAAACAGTGCGAGAATGAATTCACAATTCAATTAAACCTGTATCGGCACGAAAAATAACGCCTCTTGCTTTGATATACTTCTGTCCTGTAAAGGTTAGAACAATGCGATGACACTTCTTAAAGACAAAATATGTGTTCATGGCTCTAATGAAGAAGATAGTCTGTGCTGTGTAAGATCGTACTAGGATATAATGATACTCTTAATTAAAAATAAGTTTAAGCACTGTATC